>CM076614.1:24561328-24925180 GCA_038502775.1 Hippodamia convergens
TCTTGATCTTGATCGTTCTTTGTTGCAGGTGGCATTTACGTAAACCCACCCATACAAGATATACTGTTCTGAAGTCTGTGCATGTTCACAAAAAACACAGGGTACAATATGAATTCAGGACTCATTATAGTTTCATTAGTTACAAGCATTTAACTGAATCGACAGCTTCGACTTTGCTTGAATATATCCAAAGAAACCTTCCAGAAGGTGTTGCATTGAAAGTTACCATAGTAGGTGAATACTTTTTGGAAATAAATTCGAAATTTTATAATTTCTTCTATTACAGATTGAGCTTCAAAAACTACCAGGTCATTTAAGCGAAATGGGCCCAAAACAAATAGAATCAAATGTTTAACGTATATGTAATCAATAAAACAATTTCAATTATAGCATGAAGTTTCTTTAGGAACAATTTTCATTGATTTAGTTTCTTTGGAATCCAACAAACACGATTAGTGTTACACAAAATACAACTTGGGAGCATCTTCTGGATTATTTTTGAGAATATCTGTCAAGATAAATGTGTCTACTAAAATTTTAATTTGATACAGACGGTTTTAGAGTTCATTAGAGTACTAAAAGCATGATTCTTCTTAAAATCACAATTTCGACCCAAAAATTTTCGTTTCAATACAATTTTAGTCAAAATTGCGTTGAAATTGGATGTGGGAATTTCTTAATAAACAAACTCAGAGATTCATTTACCATTCATAACAAAACAATATAATTTATAGATATAGCAATTACTATCAATTTGTCTTTGAAACGAAATTAATTTAAATATTATCGAACTAATGAAAATGAAAAAATATTATTCAATTATTTCACTTCGCTCTGTATTCAGAAGAAGAAGAGATGCACCTCTATGATTCATTAATTTGTTTATGATAAAAACATCAAACAAGAAATAACCTAGAATATTTCAAATTCCACTTACAACAAAACATGTAAATTATCAATTATTTCCATTCTGCTTGCACGAACCGTTGAAATAAGATGTCTTCTCAAAATGTTAAAAGAATAGAAAGTGGATATTTTATGGTGGAATATGGTCGAACCTTCAAACATTTATTGGAAGAAGCCTTCAAAATACAACGGATTAAGGTAAGAAAGTTCTCATAACTACACGATTTTGAATAATTCTATTCTTAAAAACTTACCTCATACAATCAAACATGCACATCGTTTCACATCCAATTTAATTTTATTTGATAATGTTATGAAATATTGAATTTTTCAGTTCACATCATACGATGCAAGTAAAAATTTCATCATATTCGGTGCGAATATTGGAAGTTTATATTTATATATCATAGAAAATATCACAAAGTGTATCAAAGTACTTCCGAGCAGTGTGAGTATAAATTCATACTACATATGTAGAACCAAATATTTTATTTTGTTTTTTTTTTCAGTTAGTCAAACCTATCATTATATTATCAATCTCTCCAAATGAGGATAATGTCTTATTCGCAGATGAAGGAGGATCTTTGATCATATTTGAGAAATGTTTTTCAGAAAAACCGTATCAGACCCATCATTTCAACCAACAAAAAGGTAAAACCATCACAGCTGTACAATGGAAGGTAACAGTAAAGCTTATATTGGTAATAGTGAAGGGACAATAGCTGTTGTATCTATAAAAAGCAATTTGGTAAGTGAATAAACTTTATTAATGTATTCTAAACCCACTGTGTGTAGATTTTGATACTGTATCCTTAGATTTCTCAGGTATAATAATGTATTTTGCTTTTCATTCTAAAAACGTGAAAGGTGGTTGAAATCTTTTCTCTTAGAGACGGATTTTGACCTGAACACGCTCTGAATATAAAAAAAAAAAAATTTGAAAGCTCATATCTTCTCAGAAACATGTGGAAAAAAATGTCAGCATGTCTTTCACTTTTGCTAAGGATGTTTATTATACCATCTCCCTTATTCGTCAAAAGATCCCCTGAAAAAAAAATAATTCGACAGAAATTTTTCCAATCACTATGGGATAAAAAATATATACAGGGTGGTTCGTCTGAGAACAAACACCCTGTAAGTATTTTATACTCTCTACATCATTCTTGAAACACGCTGTTAAGATAGTGCTGAGAAAACCTAGGTTTTTTTCCTCATCAATCTCTAAAATGTTAAATCAAATGATGCAAAAGTTTGGGATTTCAGGTTTTCAAATGACTAAAAAAAAAGACAATCACAAAGATCATTCTTTATTTGGGCCATAAACTGTACAACATACCTCCTGAACATATTGGAACATTGGAAAATTTTAAAAGTTCCAAGATTATTATTATTCCACAAAATATTTTTTTTAAAATAGATAAATTCAAAATAGTAATCATAAAATGAATACCATCTTCAAATCGTAGGCTCACAGATCTTTCATAATGAGGCTTCATATTGAGACTAATCTCATTCAAATTGGGATTAAACAATTTCAAAATGAGAATATAAGCAACTTCAAAATGGTAAACACAATCAAATTGGGAAAAACACATTCAGAATGGGACTAAACAATTTCAAATCAAATTGGAATTTAACAAATTCATATTGACACTGAACTATTCCATATTGAAAAAAGTAGTTTTATTTCATATTCTATTTGTTCTGAAGTAACTGAGAATCGAAATGAGGAAAAAATGCAGAGGTGTATATAAATTTATGAACGATTTCGTTGAAAAATGTGCAATCTTCTGAATTTTATTTGAGGTTTTCTCTTTCAGTCTGTAGATCAAAATCAATCAGAAAATCTTTTAATACATAATAAAGGAAGACCATTGTGTAAAACTTGTGCCCAAATTGGTCAAAGGCCAAATCCATTCAAAAACTTGTTACCTCACAATAGAAAAAGAAATAACACTTCGAGCTTTCAAAGATTGTAGCAAATTTCATTCATGAAAGTCTTCGAAATCATTACAATTCTCAATGAAAAAAAAGACATGTCATTTCCCAATATCAGATTGATTTGTCCCATTCTGAATGTGTTTATTCCCAATTCGATTGTGTTTACCATTTCGAAGTTGCTTGTTCTCATTTTGAAATTGTTTAATTCCAATTTGAATGTGATTAGTCTCAATTTGAAGTTGAAAAGGTATAGTATAAGCTTTTCGAGTAATTGAATACAAATGGCGACATCTATACCTTTTCAACTTCAAATTGAGACTGATCACATTCAAATTGGGATTAAACAATTTTAAAATGAGAATAACCAACTTCAAAATGGTAAACACAATCGAATTAAGAATAAACACATTTAGAATGGGACTAAACAATCTCATATTGGGAAATGACATGTCTTTTTTTTTCTAGAGAATTGTAATGATTTTGAAGAGTTTCATGATTAAAATTTGCTACAATCTTTGAAAGCTCGAAGTGTTATTTCTTTTTTCTATTGTGAGGTAACAAGTTTTTAATGGATTTGGCCTTTGACTAATTTGGGGACAGGTTTTACACAATGGTCTTTCTTTTATTATGTATAAAAAAATTTATGATTGATTTTTGATCCACAGGCTGAAAGAGAAAACCTCAAATAACATTCAGGATATTGCAGAGTATTGATTCTCACATTTTCATCGAAATCTTTCATAAATTTATAAACACCTCTGCATTTTTTCTCCATTTCGATTCTCAGTTACTTCAGAACAATTCTCTCGAAATATGAAATAAAACAACTTTTTTCACTATGGAATAGTCAATATGAATTTGTTTAATTTATATTGAAATAGTTTAGTCCCATTTTGAATGTGTTTATTCCCAATTCGATTGTGTTTACCATTTCGAAGTTGCTTCTTCTCATTTTGAAATTGTTTAATCCCAATTTGAATGTGATAAGTCTCAATTTGAAGTTGAAAAGGTATAGTATGAACTTTTCGTGTAAATGAATACAAATGGCCACATCTATACCTTTTCAACTTCAAATTGAGACTAATCACATTCAAATTGGGATTAAACAATTTTAAAATGAGAATAACCAACTTCAAAATGGTAAACACAAGCGAATTTGAAATAAACACATTTAGAATGGGACTAAACAATCTCATATTGGGAAATGACATGTCTTTTTTTTTTTAAGAGAATTGTAATGATTTTGAAGACTTTCATGAATAAAATTTGCTGCAATCTTTGAAAGTTCGAAGTGTTATTTCTTTTTCTATTGTGAGGTAACAAGTTTTTGAATGGATTTGGCTTTTGACCAATTTGGGCACAAGTTTTACACAATGGTCTTTATTCCATTATGTATGAAAAAAAATTTATGATTGATTTTTGATCTACAGATTGAAAGAGAAAACCTCAAATAAAATTCAGAAGATTACAGAGTATCAATTCTCACATTTTTCAACGAAATCGTTCATACATTTATAAACACCTCTGCATTTTTTCTCCATTTCGATTCTCAGTTACTTCAGAACAATTCTCTCGTAATCTGAAATAAAACGACTTTTCTCAATATGGAATAGTCAATATGAATTCGTTTAATTTATATTGGAATAGTTTAGTCCCATTTTGAATGTGTTTATTCCCAATTCGATTGTGTTTATCATTTCGAAGTTGCTTATTCTCATTTTGAAATTGTTTAATCCTAACTTGAATGTGATTAGTCTCAATTTGAAATTGAAAAGGTATAGTAGAGTTAAAAGAGATGTTCCACATTTCCAGTCACATGCTGAAATGAAATACTTACTCGAGATTTCAGCAGTGGCCCCCATGCAAGTTTCTCCAACTGATGGAAACTCCCAATTCTTTTTTGAGACTGTGAAGCCTAGATATTTTTAGAAAAATAACAAACGGAAAAACAAATAATTCTTTGCCTTTACAGAGGCGACACCCAAGAACATTTTACTGTATGCATAATCTTTCTTTTCCATGGTTATTAAAAATAAAAATGTCATAGGTATGTAAGAGAGTTCTCTCGGATTTCGATGACAGCGCCTCCTCTCGTGTTTGATTGGAACTAAAAACTCTCCAGAACACCTAAGTTAACCTTCATCATCATTTTTCAATCAAATTATACTAAGTGACAAAGAAACTGTAACAACCAGAAGGAATTTTAATTTTCTCTAGTAAAACATAGATAGTATAAAAAGGAGTGAATGATTGAAATTTGGAGAAAAAACGAAGGGTTTTTTCGTTATTCCATCCCAAAGCTCAAAATTCGGGATGAAAAGTTATAGATGGCCTACTCTGTATGTATGTATACTTATGTACATACTTATATTGTATCTTGACATGTCTTTGTAATATCTGAAAGGACGAATAAAAATATTATTGTTATTATACCAAGAAAAATTTTAAATTTAAACAATCCTTCTGGGTGTTGCAGTTTCTTTTTCAGTTTGTATATTTTATGATAATTAGCTGACCCGGCAGAGTTCGCACTGTCTCAATTGATAAATAAAAAAGCAACTTTAATATTATAATAAACTATTATGGTATAATACCTTGAGAGTGGACATAAAATTGTCCTGTTCAATTAGTCCACGCAATGAGGGCGAAAATTAGGCATTACCTCCGAATTCTATCAAGATGCTTCGATTTTCATAAAATTTCGGATAAGCTATACTTGTCTCCTACTCCTACCCTATGCCGATTTATGCTTATTATTTTTATGGGTTGAAAACATCCCCTTTATCCAAAATTAAAAGAAACTCATTCTAACGTAAATCAAAGTGAGTTTTGGGCCTCAGTAGCGTTTAATGAAATTTAATGAAGGTCTTCAAATACTTCAAGACCGTATAAACCACCCCCTTTCCGCATAAAAAGTGTAAAGATGGATCTTCATTAATATAATTAATTGATTTCAATCAATTTTATAACAGTATTTTGGATCAATGTTAGTTTTAGTTATTTTTATTTTTCAACCCCTAAAAGCAACCCCTATCTGTTCAAAATAACAAAATGAAAAATCATTCAAACATTTCATTTATTCATCACTTTATTCTCGTGAAATTAATACTTATTGTGTCAAAAAATTAATCTGATTCTGAGTGGCTATCGCCACTGTCAATTATTACTTCATCTTTGCCAAAGATTGGACAACTGTTTTGGCAGTTGACACCTATACATTCCCCACATGTAGCGTTACAAAAAAGACTCAGTTTTCTGCAGGTGCATGACGCATTGCATCCTTTTTTGCAAATTATTTTCAACAATTTTTGTGGTGCAGGTGTTTTTTTGAATTTTTATGGTCTGAAATATCCATTGGTACTATTCCAACTGCAATAAACTGAATTGAGAGCTTTATTACCTAGCCAAATTTGAAGTTGATGATTTTAGGCAAGCATTTATTTAATTGGCAACCGTCGATTTTGGAATTACCGGTAATGGTTGTCGGAAGTCACCAGACAAAAGAATCAATGCGCCCCCTAAACATCCTTTTAGGCAAATCAAAATACAAAGTAATTGTTTACATATATAATAGTAGAATGGAGATTTGTTCAAAACATTTCGTCATAAAATTTTCCGTAGTGTTCAGAAGAAAGACTGGTGTAATAACACATGGACTCAAATGCGTTAATATCATTAGAAAATGTAGTTCTTCGAATTAATATCAAATATAAGACTTTCACGAAAACGCTTTTAACTGTAGCGACACCTACTGGCGTTATTCGCAAGAAGAAAAATTATTTCCTATTTTTTTCCATTTCATCAAATTTTTCAGAGTTTCAATGTATTTTATGTTAACCCCGTCGTAGAAGAATCCATAAAAAATCTTTCATAACAAACAGTTGATCCAATCTTGAGTTATTAAAGGTGTAACCAACAAAATGGCCGACTCAGTTTTATATATTAAGATTCATTACAACTAGTTTATAATTCAGCTTTTAGTTCTAACTGCCCTAACCAATAAAATGGCGACTTTCTTAGTGTATGCAGAATATGAGCTAATAAAAAATTATTTTCAGATATTCTCCTTGCTCCACACTCCATACGTGTCTCTTATGGAGTTACATTCTCCAGTCATGCAAATAGACCTTTTGTCCCCCTTATTGTTAGTTTCTACAGACAAAAAAACATTTATTTGCAACACGGAACAAGAAACGTACAGACAAATAGGCACCCAAGAAACAACCAAAGGTTTCGGTGGCTGTTTCATCTGCAACACCAAAGGCATCAACTTGTACTGCAGCCGGCCAGGTTTGAGGTTATGGCAAGCGAATGTGAGAGGGGAAGTGTTTTCCACCCAAATATACAAAGATGTCAATCCTGTGATTCAAGAAATATTGAGGTTTGGTGAGGGGACAAATCCTTGTTTACAAGTTGAAAAGATAAACACACCAAACGAGAAAAAATTTAGTTTTGGGAAAGTGTATCTTTTTGTCGAAAAGTTTCTATGTATAATAAATTCAGAAAATATTTACGTAATTGATCCAGAAAAGAAGCAAATAATTTTTCATTATAACAGCGATCAGTCTATGGATGTTCGTTTAGTACGACAAAAAATATTCATCAGGTTTTCGTCAGGAAAAATTCTCATACTGAATTTTTATAAATTCGAGGAGTTGATGAATGAAATATATTTCAAGAAACAGTTCAACGCAGGAATAAGGTTTCTTCTAAGGTATCGAGGCTACACTCTGGATTGGTTAAAATGTTCGCCGAATATAAAATTAATAACAAATTTAGAAAACAAACTTTCAAATGTTGATAAAGATGTATCGGAACAATTCACGAACTTGCTGAACGATTTTAAAATATGGGAAAAAGAAAGCTTAAAACAATTTTTCAAGGAAGACGATCCGAAAATAAAGAATTTGGACCAGGAAGAAACCGAAGAAGAAAAAATACCGAAAGAAGAGTTAAGCAAAGAAATGGAACTGATGTGTAAAAAATACGACTTATTCCAAAGTTGCAACATAATATACATGCCTCAGTTTTCCAAGATGTTGTTAAGTCTTGATGAGAATGAAATGGCGCAATTATTCCTTGACTTCATCGAGTATAAAAGAACGAAGAAGGTGAACGTCGAAATGTATTGGTGTTACAAGGAATACATCCACCATTTTGACCTTAAGAAGGGACACAAGAATTGGATTGAGTTGAAGAAAGAGACTGTTGAATTCTTGAAGGATAGTTACTTGAATGTTGAGGGGGGAATAGATGTCGATACTTGTTCGAATCCTTCTTGCATTTACCCCCTTCCTAGCTCGAAAAGGGGGCTACCGAAACATGATAAGGTTGGGAAAGCCTTAGTTAAGCATTGCGATGAGGATTCGTTATACAAGAAAAAGCCGTACTTATGGTTCCATCGATTAAACAAAATAACAACAAAGAAAAGTTTGCAAACTTACGCTCCAGTAATACTGCAATTTGGATACATAAGCATTTTACAAAAATTCCAAAAACACATAACTTACAACTTCTGCTACGATCTGGTAAAGTTGTTCCTCGAGTTATACAGGGGGAAATGTTTGAATTGCGGCACAGCTTTCGCAGAGAAACACTCAAAGTTCATTCCGGAATGGGAAAAATTAGGCCTTGCCCTTGTTCCGTTCATTGGCTCCGACAATGTCTTGAGGATTTTCTCGGATTTCCAGCAGCACATCCCGGCCAAAGATGCTCTATCTGGAAAATTTTATCTGACATGTGTTTTTTCAGAGATTAGTACTGAGGAACAATCTGCGAAGAAGGCTATTGAATTGGCTCTTGGTTTTCTTAATAATGTCAACACGCAGTCGGAGGTAAGAAGAACTAGATAAGGGATTCGAAATTTCAGGATATTGCTGTTTAATTCCAGGTTTACTAAATTTTAAAATGTTTAAGTTCATTGAAGACTGATAAAATTTTACAACACTTGAACAGTATTAATTTGTGATAATAAAATAAGTATAACTCGTAATGATTATGAATAAAAAGGTAAACAAAAAGTATAACACAACGAAGTATTAATACCTCTTCAGCTTTTTCACAAAAATCTTAACTTACTACCTTGTAATTTCCTACATTTCTGTGTTAAAAAAGTAAAGTAACTCGTTAATAGAAAGTTATCGAAACGCAAATAGAGGCCTAAATTAAATAAAGTTTCCCTTATTTTGACATATTATGCTCCTGCGCATTCACAAAATATTTTAAAGTTTCCTGTAGTAAAATACGGGCCTCCTGTATTTAACTTATGTAAAGGACAGCCGTATTTAAATAAAAGATCCCTTATTTCATATAGAATTTCAAAACACAAGTTGTAATTAAATTGTCTTTCCGAACAAACAGAAAGAAACAGCTTTGCCTGTTTGTGGTATTTTGACAGTTCTTCCAATGTTCTAGGTTAAACAACTGCTTACAACTGTCAAAATAAAGGAAATGTCATAATAAAGTTGACAAGAAATTAATGTGTTTCGATAAGTCTCTAAGGATTTTTGTATGAAGAATTATTAAGGAAAATCCTGGCACACGTCGATTTTTTATTTCGAAAGCAATGTATCGTACTTTTTTTTATTTTATATTTCTTATCCCCTAAGCCCGCACATTTTCTTTATTTTTTCAAATGGGAATTTATGGATTATGATTCATCAAATTAAAGTTATTCGATTACATCTTCAGCGATGTGGCTAGAAGTAGAAATGTTTGTGCCATTTTGTTATTTGAAAATAAGGAAATAATTTACAATTTGTGATTGAAGAGTACTGCAATCATAGCATAATTCTTTTACCAATAATTATTATGGAAAATCCACGAATTTGAAATTTTAAATATCTCACCCTTTTAGGCTCCACAATTTTTTGTTTTTTTTTTCAAATAGGAATATATGGATTATGTTTATATCTCTGTTGTTTTATTTGCGATCTTATAAATTAATTTGCAGCTGTTTCCATTTTGTGTATAATTTTTTTTTCATCGTGACATTTTTATTGCAATAATTTCAGTATAAAATGTTATGAGTTGAAAACAGCTGCGAATATCAAATTCAGAGAAGCTTACGAAAAATTGCTTTTGAAATTAAAAAACGATAGGTGCGAAGATTTTCCTTAATAATTCTTCGTACAAGAATTATCAACGAATTACTTTACTTTTTTGGCACGCTCCATAGAATATTTTTAGGAATTTAGGATTGAAATTCTCAAGGTGAGCTTCAAGTCTTTTTTCAAATGGAAAGACCCATTTTTTATTGCATAAATAGATCCACCATTGAATTTTGATTCCAAAAGTTTGAATTTTCCCGAGAAAATTCTCTTTAAATGAGGAAATACGAAAAAAATATCAAAATTGAACTCTGTTGAAATACAGATAACTTCAAGGTTATTTTATTAGAAATTCTCATTTTTGAGAATCTCCGAGTAGAAAGGCTGATGCTTTTTTTCCGATAGCGTGATTTTCAGAATATGATACAGGAGGTCACAAATTCTTTGTCAAAGTTTGAAGTAACGAAACATTAAAAAATCGTTTTTTTCAAATTGGAACCCCGTTTTTTCGAAGCATTATCGAAATTTTCGTCAAAAAATAATAGAAGCATACGTCCAAGACTTTCATCCCAAAATGAATATTTTTCGAGATATTCAGAGAAAACGATTTTGTCTTCAATTTTCAATCCCATGCCGAATGTGTTTTTTTACTAGAAAATAATTAGCGGTCAAGTGAAAACTTTGTGATCGAGAAAATAGTTTCTTTTAGTTCCACTAAAAAAAAAAAAACATTAGGAATGAGAATTTTTAATGAAAAAACCTCGAAATTGTCTGTATTTCAACAGAGTTCAATTTTGTGATTTTTTTCGTATTTCCTCATTTAAAGAGAATTTTCTCGGGAAAATTCAAACTTCTGGGATCAAAAAGACTCAGAATTCAATGGAGAATCTATTTATGCAATAAAAAAATGGGTCTTTCCATTTGAAAAACTTCCGGAAAAACCGGAAGTGATAGAACCTTCAAAAAATATACGAGAAGTCGTCTTCTTACTTGAAGCTCATTTTTAGAATTTCAATCCTGAATCTTATGTAATTCCTAAAAATATTCCATAGAGCCATATTCGTGAATAACCTTGTATATTAACATATGCACGTTCTTTTATGGAATTATAATTTAAAAAAATACAATTTGTTGTCTTTTACTTCCACTGTGAGTTTTTTACAGTCTTGTTATTTATTGCAGTTCAGAGATTGTTTAAGCGAATTCCTAATGGGGAAAGTCGCCAAAACTAACAATGCTCAACCTACAAGCATAAAGAAGGAACTTACCAGTTATTCTTGTAGTCACTGCAAAACTATTTTACAACACCCTGTATTCAAACAGGTAAAACAGTTAGAATGTGGTCATGCTTTTCATGCAATATGCTCAACTTTCAACAATAATCTTTGTACTGTTTGCACTCCTTAACAATAAATTCTAATTTCTTATACAAGCTCTGTTATTTGCTCCCCCGAATTTTAATGTTGTAAATGAAAATTTTTTCATTCGTTATGTAAAAATATATTTGTATAAGTATAGATATACAAACGTAAAACACAGCCGAAATTATCACTGAATTCAGTCTTTCAGTTTACTAAGGCACTATTCATCAAATCAACTAACAAAAAATTGGATTGATTTTTAGTCGAGTTGTGAAATAATGCAGAAAATTTGTGAGATCAGACAATCAAGATGTTTGAATTGATTGACATCAATAGGATTTCTTTTTTCCAGAAATAGGCAGATCACAAATAATTTCTACCATTTTTAGTAACCTGCGTCTTATAAAATTTACAAAGTTTCAATTCAACAGGTGTTCCAAAAATAAGTTGAAAAAAGTTCAATGCAGTTGAGCAATTTTCCTCAACTTTTTTTTCAATCCAAAACGCTCCATTATTTTTTCTGGAAACATTTTTAATTTTTTCTATCATGAAATCTTGTAAATGTTTATTTATTCTTCATTATCACAATTCAGCATCAAAATATCTACTTCATTTTCTATTTTCAGTAATGCAATTAATTTTAAAATTGTAAATTTAGGAAAATGCCTCCTTTTTTATTTGAAAATGTACTCTTTACAAGATTTTCATATCAAGTGAAATGCATCAAGAAAAAAATAGGAGTATTTAAAGATATTTCTAGTATCACCTATCATAGGTTTTATCTTTTTTTTTAATTGCAAATAGTGATCACAGTTTAGTTAATTATTTTTGTAATGAAGTTTTTATTATCTTTTCATTTGTTAAGAATTGTTAATAAATTTCATGTTACATATTTGTACAAATTGGGACTTTCGACTGAATAAATAAATTAAAATTCTCAAGGAAAATTAAGAAAAACAATTTTCAAGAACTCCTGTATCTCGATAACAGTTTTTCTTCAATTATAAACATTTTGTTCTATTTTTGACGTAGAAAATATATCATTTAAATTTTCAACTTGATTTTGGAAAGCCTGTATACTCAACGTTATTTTAATCGGAATAAAATAAAAACATTCCTAAAATAGCTCTTCATTGAATTTCCATCTTACCGAAAGGATTCGGAGAATTTTTTCAGGAACAAAATTCTCTTTACACACTAGAGATAAAAGTTAACAAAATGTTAGTAATGAAGAATTAATCTCAAAGTAATGTTTCCAGAAGAAGGTAGGTACCTCAAGATACATTTAACATGACTATTGAAAGAAATTAATAGAAAATCAAGCTATTTAAGAAGAAATGCTATATGAAATTATCCAGTAGTAATTTTAAAAATCCTGTAATTTAAAAAAAATACAAAAATGGCAAAGCAAGAATCTTTAGACCTCACTTTATCAAGTCTCAATTTAATTAATGTTTCAGAGACTCCATAAAGAATAACATCCTATTGTTGAAAAAAAAAAACAGAGTAATGTATGAAAAAATACTATCAGTCCTTCAGTGAAAATTAATATTCAAACGAATATTGAAAAAGTGAATCAATGATATGAATTTCCCGCTTTCTATACAACACCATATTTACAACACGAATAACTCACAATTATTCCTTGAATAAGGTTTTCCTCCAATAAATATATATGGTAAAACAGGACAAATGAAGTATCCATTAACAGAAATATTCAGAAAGTTGAATTAATGAAAAAAGAAGTGAAAGAAATAAAAATGTTGAAATACACAAGAATTGAACTCAAACACTAAATGATATCAAAATAGGATAAATACTAATTACTTAAGATTTATTTGCAAATACTTACTTTTTTTGAACAAAGACGAATTTGAAGTACAATATCTTACATCAGCCTCTCAAAATTTAACGGTATTCAGATTCTAGTTGAACCAAAAGCATCCTAAGGTTGGAAACATTCTTCCATACCAACAATTATCCTCATTTTTTTATATTACATTTATGATTCGGACAAACCTTCATACAGTAATTTGTGCAATGTTTTTAATATTCGACAAATCATTTTCAAATTAAAAAGTCGAAATACAAGGTTATTCATGAATATGGCTCTATAGAATATTTTTAGGAAAGACACAAGATTCAGGATTGAAATTCTGAAGGTGAGCTTCAAGTAGAAAGAAGACTTCTCGTATATTTTTTGAAGGTTCTAGGACTTCTGGTTTTTCCGGAAGCGACATTAACTTACGTTTTTCAAATGGGAAGACCCATTTTTTATTGCATAAATAGATTCTCCATTGAATTCTGAGTCTTTTCCATTCCAAAAGTTTGAATTTTCCCGAGAAAATTCTCTTCAAATGAGGAAATAAAAAAAAATCTCAAAATTGAAGTGTGTTGAAATACAGACAACTTCGAGGTTTTTTCATTAAAAATTCTCATTTTTGAGAATCTCCGAGAATAAAGGCTGATGCTTCTTTTCCGATAGCGAGATTTTCAGAATATGATACAGGTGGTCACAAAGTCTTTATCAAAGTTAGAAGTGAAAACATCAAAAAATCGGTTTTTTTCAAATTGGAACCCCATTTTTTCGAAATCTTCGTCAAAAATTAATAGGAACAAAATAAAATCGTTTTTCCCGAATATCTCGAAAAATATTCATTTTGGGATAAATGTCTTGGGCTAAGCTCCTATTATTTTTTGATGAAGATTTCGAAAATGCTTCGAAAAAATGGGATTCCAATTTGAAAAAAACGATTTTTATTATGTTTCGTCTCTTTTAACTTTGACAAAGAATTTGTGACCTCCTGTATAATATTCTGTAAATCACGCTATCGGAAAAGAAGCATCAGCCTTTCTTCTTGAAGATTCTCAAAAATGAGAATTTTTAATGAAAAAACCTCGAAATTGTCTGTATTTGAACAGAGTTTAATTTTGAGATTTTTTTTCGTATTTCCTCATCTAAAGAGAATTTTCTCGGGAAAATTCAAACTTTGGGAATCAAAAAGACTCAGAATTCAATGGAGAACCTATTTATGCAATAAAAAAATGGGTCTTCCCATTTGAAAAACGAAAGTTGATGTCACTTCCCAAAAGGACCTTAAAAAAATATACGAGATGTCGTCTTCTTACTTGAAGCTCACCTTCAGAATTTCAATCCTGAATCTTGTGTCTTTCCTTAAAATATTTTTTAGAGCCATATTCGTGAATAACCCTGTATACTATAAAATATTGCCGTCACAACTATTTATGTTTGTTAGAAAATTCAAATTTGTCATGGGATAAACAAGAAGTTACTTCATTATTTACAGATACATGTATTATTGAATTGGGATTCGATATTAACTAGTTTCAACTTGTGTTTAGCCTAATAAGAAATTAATTACAGAAAATAAAATATCATTCTGTACCAAGTTTTCAACACAACTTACAAAAATGTTCATCAATGAAAATTAGAATCAAATAAAAAACAATTAATTAACTTATTGTTATTTGATCCAAATTTGTTTGAATTAGGGGTTGATTTGAAGAAAACAATTAAAAAGTTGACTTTTTTGTTTTCAAGTATTAGAATCCAAATTATTAATTATAAATATAATTCGAGAATACAACACTGATAACTACGCATTTTTCCCTGTCTATCATGTGAAAATTCAAATTTGTATTTGGCAATTTTAGAAGAAATCAGGATAAATGGTGGACAAGGTGGTAACAAATTGAATTATCCTTGGAAAAATTAAGTTAGATTGGTCTTAAAGTAAAACAACAAATCAAAGTTCTGAAACATATTTTCATTATCTAAAAACCATACAATCTTGAACCAGCTGCTGCGATCTTCTTTCTTCCATTTTCATCTTCCTTTGAAAAATTAATCATTTTGACTTACTTAAATTCACAAACATCAAGAGTAAACGTAAATTCTGTACCTTCTAGAATGTAAGACAATAATATATATATTTTAAATGAAACTTGAATTCAATGAATTGATAGTCAGGTCAGTGACGCGAACGATGGGTTTCGTCTCTTCTGTCTCTCTCCCTGTCTCTCTCCGATTCCCTGCTCCGTCCTGTGTCTCTTTCTCTGTCTCTGTAGCGTTCTTCGTAATAGCGTGACTTGCCAGGTTCTCCGCTCGCGTCCACCACGTCCGAGGGCGATTTATTTCTTGTTCTCGGAACTCTTGCTCTACGAAGAAATTGGAAAATAGAAACTAAGTTACAAACATCGGAAATGTACAATTCTAATTTTCGTTAACAAACTTCAAAAATAATTCAAAAACAGCAAGGTTTCTTTCAAAATCCATTAAATTTGTTTGTCAATTAATTTAACTGATTATTATCAGAGCTTTAACACTTTTTATTTCTAGGTTCTTGACACATCCAGAAAGGAAATTTATCACAAATCAGTCATTTTCCACTTTTTTCTTCCAGAAAACTTCTGATAAAGCTTCACCATAGTGTCTATAATCATACGCAATAATTCGAAATTTTATAGTGAAACTTCATTGAAACAATGAAAAAAGTTGAAAATGAAAATACCAATTCTACTTCTATTCTTTGACAATAAATATTGTCTAAGGCTAAGGCATCCAAATACGTTTAATTGAGTATGTTGTTTTGTAATTCAAAGTAAAGTTTTGACAATGGGCATGATGATATAGGCACAAAGAAGATTGGGAAACAAACAATTGAAAATTGTAACAAAGACGTGAACGATAAATAAATAATATTCAACATTTCCCAATATCCTCTAAATTTTGTTTTGTATAAGTTGTATGTACTTTCATTTACTTCAACAGATTTGAAGGAAATTAAGTTACCTTCCAAGGAAAAATGGGATAGACAGATGCACAAATAAATTAATTTTAAAGAAAAGATTTATAGGAGGAAGGCTCTGAACTGCATTTCTTTTATATTTTCTCAATTTGGGGTTTTTTTCTGGGTTGAAGATGAATTTTAGAAATATCTGAGTTCAGTGGAAAATATCACACTGTAAATTGCAAGTCTAATCAGATGTGTCATGAATCAGAGAACAATTTCAAAAAATACCTAATAATGATATGGAATTTTTAAATAACCAGCTGAACGGTCAGGGAATTCAAAGTTTATATATTAAATCAGATGTGCTAATTGAATTAAATGTTGTAGAATGAACAATATGTATAGTGTACTTTAAAATAAAACGTCTTATTATTTTTTGGCTCTTCTACAATATTATTTTAATGAAAGAAGACTTTTTTTTATATCTTTATCGGTTGTTGAAAAATTTTATTATTATGATGATTCGAAAATTTCGAACATTTGGCTCATTCCCAAATACCATAACTATCAAAACATTCAATATGTTCTAGAATTAATAATCTACATGAACTTAGATTGGCATAAATAACAGTTACTCATACTGACTGAATGACAATTAATGATTATACCTCTATTCAAGTGGAAATCAGTGATATTTTCATTATAGAAAATTCACATTAATAATTTAATGTAATTTTGACAAAATTCCGAAAACAATTCTAAATGTACATAAAATATGTTATAATATAAAGTCATATTTTTCTTTCCCGTTTTCTTTATGCAAAAATAGGCTGGGATATTATTAGAAAACTTAGAAAATGAAAAAAAAAATTCACTTCTAAAAAATTTAATTTCATTCTGTGATTTGTAAAATTATAAGTTGAATTTAGGATTTTTTCTGTTGTTTTTTTAAACTTTGTATATTGAATATTAAATGAAAATTGATTAAAATATAATCTAGATCAAGGCTGTCCAACACGAGGCCCGCGGGCCGCATGCGGCCCGCGACTTCATTTTTTGTGGCCCTCAGTGGGGCGCTGGAAATCGCCAAAAACGCAAAAACCTCATACTGATGAATTGTGCCATCAAAATGGCATAACAGTTCAGTGAAACAAAAAGGCTGAAAAATTCGAAGTAGTCTCTGTATCGCATCAAACGATTTCAAGACGAGTAGACCATATTGATCAATATAGTTATATCTAAAAAACTGTATAACTCAGTTGAAAAGTGTGAGTATTTTTCGCTATCCTTAGTTGAAAGTACTGATCTATCGGATATCAGCCAGGTTGTAATTTTTGTCAGAACCGTTTTTAGGAGATGCTTGATTTTGAATAGTACAACTAAGGATACGAATTTTGAAGCTGTGAATAAGGTAGTATTGGACCACGGGGTGTCAATGAACTTTCCTATATTGTCACTGATGGAGCCAGAGCTATGACAGGAACTGAAATCGGATTTGCAGGACTCTTGAAATAAAACCATATAAACAGTCAACAGTCTTTTGATGCATTGTATTGTTCACCAAGTGGCGCAATGTGGAAAATTGTCACCCCAAATGGATGTCATGAAAGTAGTTGTTGAAATAACTAAATTAAGCGAGAGGGCAATCATTCCTTGAAAATTTTGAGATTTTGAAGCCGAAGTAGAAGTTACATATGGCGAACTGTTACTTCACACCAACATCCTTTGAAGACATGAAGGATTTTATTTTGAAGAAGTTCCATATCAACTTCGGATAAAATGCATCGAAAAGACTGCAGAAGGAGTCGAAAATAGGTTTAGCGAATTTCAAAAAATTGTACTAAAAGTTTAAGTTTTTGCTGAGCCTCTTCAGAATGTAGGAAGAGCACACCTCCAACTGGAATCGTGTGCGTTGCAAACAGATCCTTTTTACCAAGGAAGATGGTGAACTGAATTGAAATTTTTCAATTTACAGTCAGAAGAACGATACCCCAACTTACAAAACTTAAGGCTTACAGTGGATTTAATGGAAAGCACATATCTGAAAAAGCAGCATTAAGCTGCAAATTTCTTTAATGCGGCCCTCAGCACCGGAATTTTTCAAAATGTGGCCCTTGAGGTACGTGAAGTTGGACAGCCCTGATCTAGATGAATGAATAAATCCAAAGTTCATAGTGACAACCGTCATATTCCAATTAATTCAAGATTATGCAACAAAATATTCTACAATAACCTCTATTTCAGTCATGAATCAATTGGTGTCTCTAATATACTTTAAATATATTGCTTTGTGTACCTTGACGTATTTTCTTTTCAATATTGTTTGATTATGAAAATAAAAATTATTATTATTATTATTAATAATATTCATCCAAGCTGTCATTCCCAATATAAATTTTCGTTATTGACTGTAAATATTAAGCTAATTAATGATAAGTGTTGGAATTTTCGTTAAAATATTTAGTTTGTAATACTAATACTCCTATGAACAGTTATACTTTAAGAAAAATAGGTGACATCTGTAGTATTGAATTCATTTGTCAACCATTTTTAATAAGATTCACCAGGAATTGAAATGAGGTGACTTTTTATAAACAAACAAAAATGATTCTTTCCAATATTAAGATGTGAAATGATGAAAAATATACGAAAAATGTGGGCATATTCCAATATCAACCTAGAAAATCTCAGTTATAACAAGAACTTGATCAGCAAAAAGCTAACCATCCGAATAATACAAAAAGTGAAAATTTGGAAGTCTAACGGATTTCCTAAAATAAACATTGAACTATCCCACCATATTTGTGTGAATTTGAATTCATCTGCATACGGGTAAATATCAGACTTATCAGAAATATTATCACAGCAATCTTACAACACTTTGAATTTGAAAGAATTTAACACTTCAAGTTTTGCCGTCCAAATATTTAGTATTATGATTTAGTCAAGATCGCTTATTGTAACAATGAAACCAAAGATTAATAGCAAGGCGAAGTGTATTCATCATTATCATCAAATATAGAAATTATATTTTCCATTAATTATAAACATTTTGTTTCCTTTAAAATTAAAATTCATAGCATCCATCCCACAATGGAATGATGCCACATCATATAAATATGTTTTATCCTAATTCGAAAAAAATAAATGTGACTACAGGAAAAAACTATCATCATGTTAACCATAGATTGAAACTATATTCAGAGCAGAAATGATCTCAAAATAGATCATTTTTTCCATGATCCTTAACATGTTAGGGATGTTAGAATTTTTGGTACTTTTCCCGCACAAAACAAAAAGATCAAAAACTGGTCATTATCGCCTTTTCGAAATTTTAATAAATGAAAAAGGCACAAATTAAACTTTGTGCGTTAAAATTGATTGGAAGGTCTAGAAGCTGCCTCAGTGCAAAAAACAGGTGTTAAGGAGTTGAGTACTAGACATTCTTCCTATTGAATTAAATAGCTGGCACCAGTTGGTTAAAAAAATATACAGGGTTATTCACGAATATAGCTCTATAGAATATTTTTAGGAAAGACTCAAGATTCAGGATTCAAATTCTAAAGGTGAACTTCAAGTAAGAAGACGATTTCTCCTATATTTTTTGAAAGTTCTAGGACTTCTGGTTTTTCCGGAAGTGACATCAACTTTCGTTTTTCAAATTTTTTTTATTGCATAAATAGATTCTCCATTGAATTCTTAGTCTTTTTGATTCTAAAAGTTTGAATTTTCCCGAGAAAATTCTATTTAAATGAGGAAATACGAAAAAAAAATTGAACTCTGTTTTTTGACCTCCTATATCATATTATGAAAATCACGATATCGGAAAAGAAGCATCAGCCTTTCTTCTCGGAAATTCTCAAGAATGAGAATTTTTGATGAAAAAACCTCGAAGTTGTCTGTATTTCAACAGAGTTCAATTTTGAGATTTTTTTTTCGTATTTCCTCTTTTAAAGAGAATTTTCTTGGTAAAATTAAAACTTTTGGAATCAAATAGACTCAGAATTCAATGGAGAATCTATTTATGCATAAAAAAAATGGTTCTTCCCATTTGAAAAACGAAAGTTGCTGTCACTTCCGGAAAAACCGGAAGTCCTAGAACCTTAAAAAAATATACAAGAAGTCGTCTTCTTACTTGAAGCTCACCTTTAGAATTTCAATCCTGAATCTTGTATCTTCCATAAAAACATTCTATAGAGCTATATTCGTGAATAACCTTGTATATTCTTCATGACCAACACTATAAGCAGGACGTACCATAAATTATGCTGTAATATTCCAGGTGACCACAAGAACTAGGGCACCTTTCGAATTGAATATTTTACTTATACTTATTTGTGCTATAAACAAAAGAGTTTGTTTTTTTCGAGACACGCTAGAAATATTAATCAATCTCTATTTCAATTCAACCGCTTAACTCGAATAAAGCACAGCCATATTCAAATTAAAGATCTCTTTTTTGACAGTTCCCTAACCTTCTCACAAATGTCAAAACGAACGAAATGTCATAATGAAGTTGACAAGACATTACTTGTTTTGACAGCTCAAACATCTGAGGGATCTTTCATTACAGGATCATCTGTCGGGAGGCTTTAACAGTTCTTGCGGCCACCTGATATGTATTTGAATTTTATTAACAGTTTATTTGGGGACTCACCCTTCTTCCGGATCCCTCTCCCGGTACTCCCTCTCCCTGTCTCTATCTCCTCTGCTCCTAGACCTGTCCCTCTCCCTGTCTCTCTCCCTATAACTCTCAGCGTAGTACCTATCACGTTCTCGATCCCTATCACGGTCTCTATCCCTGCTCCTCTCTCGGTACCTCGAAGTCGACCTATCCCTCCTCGGTCGCCTGTGAGACCTGTCTCTCGACCTCGAACGCTCTCTCCTCGCAGAGCTGTAACTCTTGTCTTCTACACCCCTTAACGTATCTTGTAGGGAACTGATGAGGATCTTGCAACGGTCGTCGTTTGAGACTTTAGACTGTTTAATGAGGGAAATGGCAGTTACGAGAGTCTCGATGGCACTCGCATATTCTCCTGCAGCGGCGTCCGAAACAGCTCTTGAGATTGCCGAAGAAGAAACCGTCCTATTCCTCGACATGATGTCTTCGAACTCTTGCTCGCTTATGGCTGGGATATCAGCTCGATGATCAGGGGGAGGTCCACCGTAAGGAGGCTGAGGCATGCTCGTAGGGGGCCCGTAGTGAGGGGGCACGCTGGCGGGCCCCATCGGGGGGTGGTGCGGGGGGCCCTGGGGGGGCACCTGCGGGGGCATGCCGGGGGCGCTTTGCATGCCCGGGTGCGGCATTTGCGGCGGGGGCCCGTTCTGTGGAAAGAAGGCAGGATTGACATGAGGCGCCGGACCCTGAGGCGGACCTTGGGGCGGGGCTCCCGGGGGCCCGCCCATCGGAGGGGGGCCTCGCGGGCCCATGTTCGGTCCTTGCATGTGCGGCGGGCCCTGATGTGGCGGGAATCCCTGTTGCATGGGCGGGCGATTCCAGTCGGGCCGCATGGGGCCCGGCTGCGGGCCCTGTTGCGGCATACCACGTGGTGGCATTTGACCTTGGGGCGGTCCTTGAAACTACAATAGAAAATTTCGGGTCTCTACACTCATGTTCCTCAACGACACAAAAAAAAATTTCAGTACAGTGCAATTCGAGAATTAGAATTCGAACAAACGATTAATCTACTTTGGAATCAACAACTCAATATTTCTAAATAATTTGTTTCAGAATAAAAATTGGTCTATTTTAATTAAGATAGACCAGGGATAAAGCCTTTGGAAACTGTAAGAACTGATAAAAAATAATTAAAGTATAAAATCCATTAAAAAGCAAGAGAATATATCAAAAATGAAACAAAGAATAAATTATGAGCGATCTGAGGCAGAGCAGTTGAACATAGTTAAATAGCAACGTTGTAAATAATAAAATGAGCAACAACTTTTGTATTTCACTTTTTCACACAGCCTAAAAATTATTCTGAAGATTTTATTAGGGTTTTCTCTCAGAGTTTCTGAGGAAAGAAATGATTCAAAAAAATTTTAAATGATAGACGAAAGGCCCCTGAGTAAAACTTGAGCATTAATTTGTCAGGGGCCAAATCTTTATAAAAAATTGTTGCCTAATAATAAACAAAGAGACAACACTTCGAACTCTAAAGCGTAACGTTTCGGAGTCTAAATCAGACACCTTCGTCAGACAATTTATATATTTCATTCAACTGCAGAATCAAAGAAGTCTGATTTACACTCCAATAAACTTTAGAGTTCGAAGTGTTTTCTCTTTGTTTATTGTTAGGCAACAATTTCTTTTTGTAAAGACTTTGCCCCTGACAAATTAGTGCTCAAGTTTTACGAAGGGGCCTTTCTTCTATAATTTGAAAATTTTTCAAACATTTCTTTTTTCAGAAACTGGAAGAAAAAACCCTAATGAAACTTTAAGGATAATGCAAAGACCTCCCAGAAAATTTTTCAATAAAAACGTCAAAATTGATGTGAAAAATTCAAATAACCTAGGATAATGAAAAAGTAGAGAAGTTCAGTCCTTCCTTCCCATAATCTTTATTTTGTGACGACTAGTTTCGAGACTTTTCTAAAGTAGTCTCATTTTCAAGTCTAAAGCTACCATAAAATTTTTTTTATGTATAGGGTGATTGTTTATATTCTACTCCATAGCTATCTCAGTTAATATTGGTCGTATAAAAACGTTTGAATGGGCAAATTTGAAGTTTTACTCATGGGCATTCAAAATTTAGTACTAAGAAATGCATGAAAGCATCGAAAACCTGAAAATTTGTTGTGAACTATTATTTGTTAAATGGTACACCCTGTATTATATTATTCTAGGTTATTCGAATTGTTCACATGAATTTTGAGGTTATATGAAAAGTGTGTAAAACAAAAGTTGTAGATCTTTTTATTACTGAATCAATGATCTGTAATATTAAGAACAACTATTTTCGCATTTTTTTTTTGTTCATCATTTTAACATGCATTCTTAGTTTCTCGATTAAACAAAATGCGAATTTTGTGCGTTTTGATCCATGTTTTTGGTAGCCACATTTCAAACTAAATTAATAAATTTCAAACTGTTACATCTAGTTTCAGAGCAAAGTTCTTTTCATTTTCTGAAAACATATATTAATTTTTTCCTACTATCAGAAAGTAGATATTACAACGAACCGAAAATCTATTGACTTCTTCAAAAAAGCAGATATTTTGACATGAGAATTTTCCATTTGATATTAAGCTGCTTTTTCGATATTTCACCGAAATGAGATAAAAAAATTAATAAGTTTCAACTAAAAAAAATCAGTGTGTTTGAAACACAAAAAGGTAAGTTCTCACCGAATTTCGTGAAAAAAAAATATTTTTTTTGTAAAAGAAAAATAAAGAACAAAAAATGAAATAAATGAGGTGTAAAAATGAATATATATTTTAAATTAAAAAAAAAATTAGTAGGTATGTTTGGAATATAAAAAGATAAGTTCACATTTCGTTTTTGCAAAAGTTAATAATGGAGTAACCAAAAGTCTAGGTTATTTGAATTGTTCACATGAAATCTGAGGTTATATGAAAAGAGTGTAAAACAAAAGTTGTGGATCTTTTTATTACCTAATGAATGAACTTTAATATAAAGAACAACTATTTTCGAATGTTTTTTTGATTTGTGATTTATTTGTTTTTCATTTTAACATGCATCTTAGTTTCTCGATTAATAAAAATGCAAATTTTGTGCATTTCGATCCATTTTTGTTGGCAGCCGCATTTCAAACCCTCACATCTAATTTAACAGCAAAATTTTTTTTCATTATCTGAAATTATATATTAATTTTTTCGTACCATCAGAAAGTAGATATTTCAACAAACAGAAAACCTACAGAATTTTTTGAAAAAGCAGATATTTTGATATGAGAATTTCCCATGGAATATTAAGCTGCTTTTTCGACATTAAATCGAAATGGGGTGAAAAACTTGATAAATATCGACTAAAAAAAAAACACAGTGAGTTTGGAACACGAAAAGTCAAGTTCTCACCGAATTTCGTGAAAAAAAATATTTTTTTATCGTAAAAGATGAAAATAAATAAAATAACATAAAATATAAATAAATAAATAAAATGAATAAGGTGAAAAAATAAATACATACTTCAAATCAGAAAAATTAGTATGTTTGGAACATATAAAGGTAAGTTCACCAAATTTTTGCAGAAGTTAATAATGGAAAAACCCAAATCTAGGTTTTTTGAATTGTTCACATGAATTTTGAGGTTATATGAAAAGGGTGTAAAAAAAAATTGTGGATCTTTTTATTACCTAATAGAGGACCTTAGGTCCATGGCTTCTTACTATGAGCAATAAATGACTGTTACTACTGTTTAAAACCTTGTCATTTAACATTTTTTTTTCATAGACTTTTGTCATTTTTCCAAAATACGAGGTAAATCTTTTTTTACCCTCAGAAGCTTCCCTTCCCCTTCTCGAATTCAGATCACCCATAGCTGAATCTTCCTTTCATTTTTATTATATTTCTTCCTTTTTTTCTTATCTTATTATAATTCTTTTTTCAAAAATTAACGACCCTGGTCTTTGAAACACCACGTGGTAACAAAGAGTACTTTAAATTAAGAATTCTCCATTCGACCGATCCAAAACAACTATCTCAAATCATGCTCACCATTGGGGGCCTGGGGGGGCCCTGTCCCGGAGGCGGGGCCCCGGGCCTCATATTGGGCCCCATGTTAGGCGACATATTGTGCGGGGGCCCGTTGAACCTCGGCCCATTCCATTGCTGTTGCGGCTGGAAACGCGGCGGCTGACCTTGAGGGGGCCCGTTGTACCCGGGAGGGGGCCCCTGCATCCTGGGGCCCCCCGGGTTCATCGGCGGCCTCATCGGCGCGTTCATCGGCATCCTGCCGCCGAAATTCTGGTGGGGACCTGGGGGAAGGTTATTGTTAGAATGGCTGGGATGCTGGGATCTGGGATTGTTATTAGCGGGAGATGGTCGGGTTTTGGACTGACTTTCGAAATTGCTCAGGGCCATTTTGGTGGGGAGGGTAACGACGGGATTTTGACCGTGGACTTCCTTTTTGGGCAGCTGCTCCATGCAGATGCGCATGCTGGCTTCCGAGCCGAGGGAGATGACGCAGAATCCTTTGGATTGTCCATTGGCTCGGTGTTCGAAGAATTTCACCTCGTTGAAGTCGTTCACGCCGACGTTTCTGACCGCATTCGCGATATCTTGGTCAGTGGTCCACTGAAATAAAAAATATCAACTTCAATTAACTAATTTTATTATTTTATCTAAATTTTCATCTAATTGTCGAAATTCATGCAGCAAAGGACTAATGATAATCTTTTATGCACTATTCCGTAGTATATTAAGTTATGGTTATTAGGCCAAGCAAATTACCTTCAAAAAACGGTGTGCCTAGAAATAATTGGTGGAGTTCGGGAAACTGTTTTTAATCATTCTTTTAAGCCTCTAATAAGAGTAGTTTGAGCTTTGCCCCTATTTCCCAGTGAAGCGTATGTCGTGACGTTCAAAAAACCTCGAAATTTTTGGACTATTTTTAGGTTTTTCTCGAATAGCTCCTAAACTGAGCACTTTATCAAAAACATTATAATATTCAAAATTGTTAAGCGTTTAATTCTGCTTCTAGAAAGTATTACATTATATTTTGAACAAGTACTTTTAAAGAAATCATACCTCCAAATATGGCAAATTTTTACACTTTTCAAAAAAACTATAAAACGTGAAATGTCTATGAAACTACGAACTTTAGAACGAAATGTCATAGAATAAGAGTTGTAGACAATCATATTGTGATAAAAAAGGAACCCCATTCCTCCAAACCACAATGTTAAATCGTATGCTGCTGAGGATGCTGATCATTTCATCCTAACTAGTGCTATTGAATTTGCTCAGCAGTCTCATGGGTTCGTGGATAATGTTGGGGAGGACACTGAGCTTTTTATAATTTTTATTGTTCAAGCCTCTATGTGTACCAATTATTGTTTACTAGATCCTCAAAGGCAAGCAAGACGATGTTGTCTTTACTCCCTTGCACAACAAGTTTTGATCTGTTTCGAAAAACAACTATTATTCCTTCATGCTTTTAATGGCTGCGACACTACGTCATCTCTTTCGGTAAAGGAAAAATGAAATTCCTAAAGACGTCTGAAATCAACACCAACCTGCTGAAAGCAGCAGAATTGTTTAGAAAATCTAATGCTTCTGGCGATAAGGTCGACGAGGCAGGGAAGAAATGCATATCAGCCCTTTATAAAAATTATTTCAAGCAATTAAATGTTTTGTGGTACGAGATGTCTGAAAAATTGTTAACCAAAGCCTCATTTAATCTTGCCTCTGTGCCTCCAACTGAAGCAGCACCTCGACAACACTCGCTAAGGACGATATTAATCTTAGCAATGAGTAGTATTATTAGTAATTAGTTTATGAGTCCCACATTTGCTATTATAATTGATTTAGTTGATTCTCAACGTCTTTAGGAATTTCAGTTGTCCTTCACCAAAACACTAAAAACATGAGGGAAAAATATGTTGGTTTTCGAAACAGAGAATAACTTGAAGTGCAAGGAAGAAGATACAATTTATCTTCTTGCTTGCCTTTGCCAGGCATTAGTAAAAAAATTTTGGTGCACATAGGGGCTGGAGCAGTCATAATTACAAGAAGGTCAGTGTACTCCTCAACAATAACCACACACTCATGGGACTGCTGAGCAACTTCAACAGCACTAACTACGATTAAATGATCAGCATCCTCAATAGGATGATCTATTGTGCGATTTTACATTGTGGATACGTATTTATAACAATTTGATGGTCTACAACTCTCATTCAATAACAGTTTGTTCTAATGCTCGTGGTTCCAAAGATATTATGTTTTTTAATGAAAAAATGTGTTTTTTCGAAAAGTGTAAAAACTTATCATATTTCGATGTATGATTTTTATAAAACAACTTGTTCAAAATATAATATATACTTTTTAGAAGCAGAATTTACTGCGGAACACTTTTGAATACACCAATGTTTTTAATTAAGTGCTTAGTTTAGAAGCTATTCGAGAAAAATCTAAAATAGTCCGAAAATTTCGAGGTTTTTCGAACGTCATGACATACGGTCCACTGAGAAATTGGGGCAAAAATCAAACTGCTCTTATTAGAGGCCTAAATAATTGATTAAAACAGTTTCCAGAACTCCATCAATTATTTCCAGGCAAAAGTCTAATTTGCTTGGTCTATACGATTATTAAATAATCTTACTACAAAGACTGCAATATAAATTATTAGTTGAAATAGATTTATATACGACTTCATAATTTTCAAATCAAAATATTCCGAAAACGGTGTATAGTATCGAGTTTCATCAGGAGTACTTTTTTGGTATAAAATTGAATGATGATTAATATCGCTCAGAATTTAGCTCAATAAATCTAATATCAAAAAAGTTATGTTTAAAGCAACTTCGTACGAACCGTGTAACTAGCGCCCTCTATGAGGATCAGACATCAAAACACATTCATTAGATGTATCAGCTTCATTACAATGTTGACAGTAGTTTCGACAAAATCGTGAAAAATGTGTATATTTTTCTCTTTTTCAACGCCCTGTATCTTGAATACAGATGGCATTACGAAAATTTTTAACTGAACGAACCCCTAATATTTTTCAGTTTTCTATCTATTCTAAAGAGAAGGTCATCTATTTTTGAAACAACCTGTATGTTTACTGAGTAAACCAGAACTACTAGATATAAAAGTATTCAATTACCAAAAAGAACAAAAAAAGTTAGCAGTAAAAGAAGTTACGTCAAAGCAATTCTACAAAACTAGAGGAAAGGAAGAATAAAAAAATGGATAATTGAAAATATTAATGTTGCGTGAAATACGGAAAAAAGGAAATAACAAATTGCAACAATAACTGTTAACAGATCCAAACAATAAAAGAACAGGAAAGCACTCGAAAAATAAAAATTGGTTCTATACTGTGATATTGAATATTTTTATTTGTTTTTTCTTTAGTTTTTAGGTGAATATAGTTTAGATGAGTTTATGCCTTTTTAAATTAGAATATTACGCGATCAGAGTCGCGTGTTTGAGCTAGAAATCTATAACTTAAACAGGAAAATTCTCATATTATGACTGTTGATACCTTTCACGAAATGCTGTATGTATTCCTCTCCTTTTTGGAAAAAAAAGCTTCGATGATAGGTCTTGAAGAACATTATTTTTCAATTTGATTTTATTACCTATTTTTTAATATTATTTGTTTTTATTATCTATTTTTTTTCATTACCTATTTTTAATATTATTTGTTTTTATTACCAAATTGGATTTTTGGGCACAAAATTTATGACCCCCCTCTGTTTTTGAATAAATTTAATGCATTTTTCTTCAGCAGTATCATGAATATCGCCTTTTCGATTAAGAATAAAAAAAAATTTCCCAGTCAAGGTTTGAATTTAAATTGAGATAATTTTCAAGAACAAGGGCTTGGGATTCTTTCGCAAAACCCCCATAAGAAGAATCCCCTATTAATTTTCACTAGCTTTCAGCTTGAATTTAGACAAAAATTAAAAAAATCAATAGACGAGAGATTACGGTAATCAAACACAAAAATAATTTTAACAATATCAAAAGACCAAATTAAACATGTAAGCAAGAATACTAAAATTCCAGTCGTATTCTGTTTTACCACTTCATTAATTAGTCGTATAAAAACACAATTTTAAAAATTTTGAGTTGTTTTTGTTTAGAAAATTAATATCTGCCAGGATATTCGAGGTTTAACTGTATTTTGTTAATTCCCGGAGTTGTTTCTTCTTATATGACAAGAATTGTAATATTATTATTATTATTATTGAATTAGGTTTTATCAGTAAATACAATAAAATTTACCTCTTTAATATATCAACTGAACTTTACAGGTAATCTTTTCACAAAAACGGTCGAAGTTCTATTGCATAATGAAGAATTTGTTATAAATTTTCACAACAATGCCATTTTCATTTGAGAAGTAGATTCAACAATTTCTGATAACTTGATTGAAATTAGTTGACAATAGTGGTAAGGATCGAAATTATATGTAATTTTGTAATAAAATTTTCAATATCAAATTCAACAAGTTGATAAAAAAAAAATAAAAAAATAGCATTTGTTCAGGTAGGATATACAAAAGTATAATCATTTCACATAACAGCCATAAATATCACATATGAATAAAAGGTGTACAATTTAAAAACAAAAAGTTAACCAAGAGCCTAGAAATACTATATCAATTCTAATCATGAGTTAGTTCGAAACTATTCCCTTCAATATGAACTATACTATCCTTTAAAAGTCTAATAATAAGGGTAATTGATTGCACAGATAAACAATTCTAAACAGTCGATATAACAATTCGATACAAATCTTAAATTGTAACGAATCCTAGAAATACGATATTGTACGAATTGTTAATATAAAATTATTAAACCCAGTCAATAGCAAATAAGATTTCAACAAATCACTATCATTTTTATAATAATACTTAACAATCAGGATACATTCATCCCTAATCAATGTATATTAGTTCTATTTGAGTCATTTATTCATTCTCGAGTTCAACTGAACACTTGAATGGGCAAGAATTGGAAAACATAACGATTAACACCGATAACAGAAATCATAAATTCATCAATTGTTCTCTGTTGGGTGAGAACCACTTACCCATGTTAAATTTCCCACATAAAGTTGGTGCCTGCGTCCCACTGTATTGGGGGTAATATTATTACCCTGCGTAGAGTAAGAGGATCCATTTGTATCTTCATTAGAAGTCCCAGAGACGTTTGCACCTGTTTTGTCAGCATTGTTTGGAGTTCCTGATGTCGCCAAGACATCATCATAGAGGTCAACATTATCGGCACCAAATTCCTCCTGCAAAATAATGAATTGAGATATGTGAATAACTGAAGAAATTATGTGAACCAATCAGATGAAAACCACAATTTGATAATTGATGCAAAGTTGATGACAAAAATATAAGCATAAACATTCATTTACCTTTACCTGCACAAATTCTTGATCTATATCGTCTGCATATAAATCGATATCGTTTTCAGCCATTGCTCTAGCCTAAGCTTTTGCCGGTCACAGAAAGTTTGTAGCGTTTGATACCATAAAGTCAATTATTGTTGTTCTCCAATTCCATATACCTAAGTTTAAGTTAGGTAGTACTCGGCGAATTCAATGGTGGCGAGTTAATATAATAAAGCTATGTATTCCCCACGCCACGCCATTAACTTTGTTTTCTCTTTTCACAAAAATACCTTTCTGCGTTGTGTTCAGAGCACAACGGATATCGGCAATGACAAATGACGGCTTCGGCTGTAAACTTTATGCGCAAGCGCACAGTCACGCAGGAAACTGTTGATTTGAAAGCGCGAAATTCGAAATCTCCTAGGTGAACAAACTTATACAGGGTGTCTCCATGAAAAATTGAACTCCCCCCAGAATTTACAAACGAAGATTTTGAAGATTTCATTGTTCAAGAAATTATGTAATATTGAATCAAAGGACGTGGGAGTTTTGAAGAATATAAATAAAACTTTCAAGTTCTGTGTTAGGGAAAAAGAAGAAGAAATTTCTATGACGATATTGTTCAAAAAAACCACCTGAGGGTGACAACAACTCTGTTTGTTTTCTAAACATCGCAGTTGAAAAATGGTTATTTATGATACAAGTGCAGAAGGCATTGATATTCTTACACGAGTTCAAAATTCAAAAACTAGCCACGAAGTGGCGAGTTTTTGAATGAACGAGTGTTAGAATGAGCCTTCTGTACGAGTATCATATATTATTAGCTCTAATTCGTTGTTTAATCTGTATTTGAACTGATGAAGATGAAAATATCGCATAGATTGTGATAGAAACTGATATAAAATGAATGCATGAATGATAAGCATGTCAAATTGCAATCCCCAAATTGTATATTCTATGTTTTACAATCACAGAATACCTATTTGTCACGATTAGTAGAGCAAATGTAATGTGTAACATAGAATTCGTCATTGATAGATAAAACAAATTTTAGAATAATATGCGTGATCTGTGACACCTATTTCAGTTTGTCTATGACCTAGATTTCTAATTTATTCATGATACGAAGGAAGGATTGAGATATTATGATGCTTTTAATTAATCGAAGACGTATAACGATTTTGAAAATCATTATTTCTTCAACCAATTCATACATAAAATTATAAAAATCATCGTTTCATGCGACATTTCTAGTTTCTCAAAAAAAGTCAAATACGTCATTAGCGTCACAATCGTGATCTCATAATAAATTGTATCAATCTTGCTGTAGACCAAAATTGGCGTCTTCTATAACATTTTGACATGTTCTTGAACTCCAATTAAATTTTCACATTAGAAACAATTAGTTTGGCGAATATGACAAGTCGTTTCGCAATTCCGAATACAATAAGAACATGACGTGCGATCTGAAAAAGCTAATCACAATATTAAACATTGCTCTTATCGTGCACATAAACGAGTCATGATTCAACTCTAGTATTTTAATGGATTGGGAAAGCCTACGCAGTGCATGTAAAAATGTTATTGTGCTGTTGTTCAACTCGAAATTATTTTTGGCGCACAAACACAATTGAAATTCGAAAGCTAAACTCGAAATTGGCGCCAGTGTTCATTTATCTTCTCTCTCTCTTCACACCTATTTCTAGAAAGAGTCGCGTTCCCATCTACCATCCTCCAATTGGAAAGCGAAACAAGAGAGAGGGAGATATGAAGGAATGAGTTATGACATTCGTATTTACAGTCGTTTGATTCGTTGAACAATTTAGCTTGTGTACGTGCCGCTGACTGTTTGTGCCTTTACTGTTATTCTTCCTTAATAACTAAAATATCAGTTCGTCAACGAGTATTACTCGAAAAACCAAAGAACCATGGCTTTCATGATGCCTGTAGTTAAAAACGACTGGGATATCTACAACTCGAAGAGAGGCAGAAGAGTTTCTGAATGTTCCAATCCTCAGAGTTGCTGTCGGTCTAGAAAAGTGTCTGAGAGTAAATCAGAAGGGCCGAGTCTTTCTACGTCTCCTGGGAATGATTTCCAATTCACAGCACCAACAAGTAACAAGAGTTCTTCGAATATGTCCAAGCAGAATAGCTATTCTAGAGCTAGCTCCAGGGCTTCAGAAGTTAGTCTTCAAAGTCCGGTGAAATCTTCGTCTTCAAGTCCACCAAAAAGTGACTCGAGTGCGAGTTTGAACAACTTTCACTGCAGACTCCTAGACAAGTTGAAGAAGTCTTTGAAAAATAAGGATAGTGACGGTGAAAAGACCAGTTCCTGAAGAGTATTTTCAGAAGAACACTCCACCTCCAATCCCTACCACTATGGATATATGGCTATGCAACGACTACGTATGTTTTCAGCAATTTTCATTGCCCTGTGATATGTAGTTTATTAATAGAATAGCTATAAATTTGTTGATTTATATTGTCAAGCTTGCACAATGTTTACTGGTTGAGTGCCAACATTTTTATTTGGTGAGGTGCAACTGTTGAATTCTTAAGTAGTTGAGTATTTTTGATATATCAGAGGGGACAATATTTTTTTAATGATATTGAAAGTGATTATGATTACATTTACATGACTCATAATTGAAATATGATGACAGTGAAAATATTTTATGAAAATTTTCCATGACGTAGGTAGATTCATAGTTTAGACAATTTGTTGTGTGTTAACAGTATTATTTTTCAATTGAATTGTTCATACTTAATGGACCCCTCAGATTAATTTGAAAATTAAACGTAGGTACATCATTTTTTACCACTGTAGTGCTGTTTACCACCATCTTAGAATTAGTGAGATGATTGCAGGGCCCCTTTATGCAATATGTTGGTTATTTGGTAGCTTGCTTTATACTTGAATGAACAAAAGACTGTAAGGAGGTACTATGGAGTATGACTTTCTAAGTACTATATGATTGTTATCTAAACTACGTATTCATAGATTTAAGAGGGGAGAAGGCTAATAAGAAATATAGGGAGACCAATTTATCCAAAATTTTTTGATACATATTTTTCGATTGATGTAGTCAAATTAATTTTGGAATTACTTAAGAGGAATCCTTTTAGGGGAAGCCCGATCAACACCGATTGTAACACTCTTAATGTCAGTATGATTTCTTCAAAAGAATCATAACATTCCATAGAATAAAGATTTATTTCGATTTTTGTGAAACCTGTTGAGTTTTGTTGTTCTGAAACTTGGAGATTAGTGTAAGATCTTTCAATTTTTCGATCAGACTTTTAATGATAAAAGTTTCATCAGATAATAAAATATAAGCTTGAATAAAGTGTGCTTTTTACAATTGAGTATTCTTTTTCCTTTTCTTCGTCATAGTGAGGTGAATGAGACAAAAAAGTTCCCAAGATTATCAATTTCCTCTGAACAATGTATGTGATTAAAATAATAATGCGAAGGTCAAATTGGATTGATCAATTAGTATAAAAATTTGAGAGTTCGCAAATTTTTTAATCATGAAACCTTGAATAGAACCAATAACCCCTCTGTCTGCGCTCTTTATTAATTTTAACCTGTGTAATTTAATAAAGCCTGATCATAAAAAAACCATTAAAAATTGTAAAAAGTGAAAAAAAAACCCATTGGAGAAAGAAGAGAATATAAAACAAAAATGAAAAGAAAAGTAAATAATGAGCTATCTAAGGTCAAGAACGAGATAAGTGTGAGCTTTTGAGGAAAAAAACTGTTTATTCTCGGCAAAACTATTGGGAGACAAAGTAGTAGGTGATAAAAAAAACGATCCACAACTTTTGTATTACTTTCTTCACATAAACTCAGAGTTTGTGAAAAATTCAAATGAATTAGTTTCACAGAAATAAAAAAAAATCTCACGAAATTTGGTGAAAACCACACTGTGATTTTTTGGATTCAACATATTTATTTTTTCACCTCATTTTGACTCATATCGAAAAAATTCAAATCGAAAACTCTCACGTCAAAATATTTGTTTTTTTAAAAATGTCTGAGATCTTTTTATTATTTCAAATCTATTCTTTCTGATGGTATAAAAAAATATACATTACTATGGTAAATTTTCTCATTCAGATAATGCAGATGATATCCCCTTCAAATCTCATATTTATCAAGAATAACTATTTTTTGCAATCTTTATGTTTTATAATTTGCAATTTTTGTTTTAAAATATTAATTGGTAAAATTAGATGCGACGTATATGTCGCATTTTCTGAAAACATAAACCAGTAATATGTATTCTTTTTATACCTTCGGAAAGTATATAGATTTCAACGAATAAAAAGATATCAGCTTTTTCCGATATTGAGTCGAAATAAGAGGTGAAAAAATAAATACTTTGAATCAAAAAAATTACAGTGTATTCGGGACATAAAAATGTAAGTTTTCGCAAAAGAAATGCTTTTTGTAGAAGATAAAAATAAAAACACCCAAAATTGGGTCATTCTGGAAATTTTCTCTTCAGTGTGTGCCGATACTATTTGTATTAATTAGTATCATTTATTTATTTCTCAAACGTTGAGTCAGTTTTCTGATCTAGATCTAGATACATTAATAATGAAACGACAATTTAATGTCTTCAATAAAACAATAAACAATTTATAAAGTCATAATGGGTCGAAGTGGTGACCTTAAAGTTACTGGTTGAGTGCCAACAATTTTATTTGGTCTTTGAGGTGCAACTGATGTCTTGAGTAGTTGAGTATTTTTGATATATCAGAGGGGGCAATATTTTTTTAATGATATTGGAAGTGATTATGATTACATTTACATGACTCATAATTGAAATATGATGACACTGAAAATATTTTATGAAAATTTTCCATGACGTATAGGTAGATTCATAGTTAGACAATTTGTTGTGTGTTAACAGTATTATTTTTCAAATTGAATTGTTCATACTTAATGGACCCCTCAGATTAATTTGAAAATTAAACGTAGGTACATCATTTTCCACTGTAGTGCTGTTTACCACCGTCTTAGAATTAGTGAGACGATTGCAGGGCCCCTTTATGCAATATGTTGGTTATTTGGTAGCTTGCTTTATACTTGAATGAACAAAAGACTCTAAGGAGGTACTATGGAGTATGACTTTCTAAGTACTATATGATTGTTATCTAAACTACGTATTCATAGATTTAAGGACGGGAGAAGGCTAATAAGAAATATAGGGAGACCAATTTATCCAAAATTTTTTGATACATATTTTTCGATTGATGTAGTCAAATTAATTTTGGAATTACTTAAGAGGAATCCTTTTAGGGGAAGCCCGATCAACACCGATTGTAACACTCTTAATGTCAGTATGATTTCTTCAAAAGAATCATAACATTCCATAGAATAAAGATTTATTTTGATTTTCGTGAAACCTGTTGAGTTTTGTTGTTCTGAAACTTGGACTTTTTCGATCAGACTTTTAATGATAAAAGTTTCATCAGATAATAAAATATAAGCTTGAATAAAGTGTGCTTTTTACAGTTGAGTATTCTTTTTCCTTTTCTTCGTCATAATGAGACAAAAAAAGTTCCCAAGATTACCAATTTCCTCAGAACAATGTATGTGATTAAAATAATAATGTGGAGGTCAAATTGGATTGATCAATTAGTATGAAAATTTGAGAGTTCGCAAATTTTTTAGTCATGAAACCTTGAACAGAACCAATAACCCCTCCTTCTGACTACGCCCTTTATTCAGTTTAACCTGTGCATGTTTAAAAAACCATTAAAAATTGTAAAAAGTGAAAAAAAACGAAGCCCATTGGAGAAAGAAGAGAATATAACAAAAATGAAATGAAAAATAAATAATGAGCTATCTGAGGTCAAGAAAGAGATAAGTGTGAGCTTTTAAGGTAAAAAACGGTTTATTCTCGGCAAAAAAATTGAGAGACAAAGTTGTAGATGATAAAAAAAATGATCTACAACTTTTGCATTACTTTTTTCACGAAAACTCAGAGTTTATGTGAAAAATTCAAATAAACTAGTTTTTGGTTATTTATTTTTATTTTTTTCAAAAATAAAAGAAAGTCTCACGAAATTTGGTGAAAACTACACTGTAATTTTTTGGATTCAACATATTTATTTTTTCACCTCATTTTGACTCGATATCGAAAAAGTAGCCTAATTTTAAATCGAAAAATCTAACTTCTAAATATTGGCTTTTTTAAAAATGTTATCTTTTTATTATTTTAAATCTATTCTTTCTGATGGTATAAAAAATATGCATTACTATGGTAAATTTTCTCATTCAGATAATGCAAATGATATCCCCTTCAAATCTCATATTTATCAAGAATAACTATTTTTTTCAATCTTTATGATTTCTAATTTGCAATTTTCGTTTACCAAAATATTGATTGGTAAGATTAGATGCGACATATATGTCGCATTTTTTAATAACATTTACCTGTAATATATATTTTTTTTATACCCTCGGAAAGTATATAGATTAAACGAATAAAAATATCTCAGCTCTTTTCGATATTGAGTTGAAATAAAAGGTGAAAAAATAAATACTTTAAATCAAAAACATTACAGTGTATTTGGGGACACAAAATTTCGCGAAAGAAGTGCTTTTTGTAGAAGATAAAAATAAAAAACAGAAAATTAGGTCATTTTGGAATTTTTACTTCTGTCTTCAACATGTTGCTTGTGCTTTCGCTATTTGTAGTAATTTATATTTAATATTTACTTCTCAAACGTCGGGGCAGTTTTCTGATCTAGATACATCAATATTGAAAGCACAATTTAATTTATTCAATAAAACAATAAACAATTTATAAGTCATAATGGCTCAAGTGGTGACCTTGAAGTTTGAATTCTTTTTTGTGCACATGCGCTGAAAATGTCATTTGTGCGCAGTGTTGCCAAATGGCATATTTTTATCCGAATTGCTGATTCTTTTGGCTCTCGAGGATTTGTCGAGTTTTTTCGAGTCTTCACAAATGCCAGGAGGCAGTGATTTTTTTTACTTATTTTCATAGTCGAAGTGAATCCTTTAACTTTTCCTCTTCAAAAATTTGATTTTACGTCTCCGCAACGTTTTCTTACAGGCTCGAAATTTTCGAAACCTTGTGAGAGAGATCAGAAAAAATTCAATGTGAATCAGTCTAGAAACATTTGAAACCAGTTTCTAAAACGGAAGACTCTTGTGAAACGGTACCTGGTTTGTCTGATTGACCAACCTTAAACTATTAAAAATGAATACGATTATCACTTAACCGGTCATAATATTTGAGAATTCATTAGATATTGGTTTAAATATAACTCAGGAGTTGTTTTGATAGCTAAATTTATCCACAAGGGTCAAGGATAAGCAGTATATGCAATAACACGGGAGATAAGCTATCTTATGAAAATCTGTACAATATTTTTTATTTATTACATAAATAGAGATAACAATTTATTGATATCCAGGAGTAAGTCTTCGAGATTCGAATTCAGCACGTTATGTAAATTATTTCCTTATATTAGAGGTTGCTTTCTATAAAAAGAATGTAAATTCGTTCAAGGTCATTTCTTCAAGTTCGTTGTTCTCGTGATAGGTATCTTAACACTTTAACAGACATATTAAAAGTTGTTGAACAGTCCAATTACTCCAATTCTGAACTTTCGCGAATCTAATAGATTAAAATCAAAGCTTCGAGAAAAGTTTGATATGTGAGGAAGAATGAAATGATTTTGAATATATTTAAAACTTTTACAAAAAGCTCAAAAAGACCTTTTTTCCTTAATCAACTTTCCATCGATGACAGAAATATTTAAAACTTCGGTAACTTTAGGCAGGGACATCCAATGACCTTGAGATGTCAAGGTCAGGCGCGTTGCCAGATTGGAAAATTATTCAGGTTCTAGAAGAATCTAATACTTTTGAAAAATTATGAAAAATTTAAAAATGTATTATAAAATGCATCGTCAGAATTCTACTACAGAAAATCATTCACTGCGCCTAAAAAAACATTGTGTACCATTTTAAAATTTGATATCGTTTTAAACGAAAGTGGAGCAAAGTTAAAGCCGAAGGAATATATCTTAATATATAAAACAAAGTCAGCCATTTTGTTGGTTACACCATTTACAACACAAGATTGGATGAACTGTTTGTTATGAAAGTTTTTTTTTTTATTCTTCTACGACAGGGTTAACATAAAATACATTAAAACACTGAAAATTTCGATGAGATGGAAAAAATAGGAAATAAAAATATCGTTAGTTTAAGATCTTTGATATATTGATCCAAAATACTGTTATAAAATTGCTTGAACTTAATTAACTATATTAATAAAGACCAATTTTTACACATTTTATGCTGAAAGGGGGTGGTTTATATGGTCTTGAAGTATATGAAGACCTTCATAAAACTTTATATACCGCTACTGAGCCCCAAAAAGAATAAAAATGTCTAGAACCCCCTTAATTTTTCTTTGAAACGAAGTGTATGTTCAACCTTCTGAAATTTTTACCAAGAATTTGGCATAATTTGTTGAAAGCGACACCTACAGTTGTTTTATCGAAACATTCCTCATATTCTCAAACTGGTAATTCTTTCAAGTTCTACTTTTTCTTGACTACTTCTTTCATCTCAGATTTTCATGACGAAATTTTTTCACAGGATACGAGCAATTTTCGCTGATCGTTTCCACGAAAAAAAAGTTGCACGGTACAAATTGTGATGTCTGTGATTCTGTGGTCCTGGATTTGTCTGTGGTCGTGAGCATAGACATGTGAATCGCTTCGTGCAAGTGGGATTACAGGTTAAAATTTTAGGTTAGGTGCACACACTTTCAAACTTCGAAAAATGGAAGAAAAACAGAGGATTAATTTCGTATCTTGCGTAAAATGGATAGAAAAAGGAGTGGCCCGAACGGAACCCATAAAAATCAAAATTTCAAAGGAGGAGTTAGTTGAAACGATCAAAACTACTAAAGAGGAGTACAAGTAAGTAGATTTTGAGAATCTTGGGTTCATCATTGAATTAATGTTGATTTTTTCAGTTCTACAATAACTGAAGGAGAAGATGAGAATGATGATGTCGATATGGAGCTGAATGAAGAAGGTGTGTTGATATAAATAATAAAAAATCATCAGTTGTGTGAAAAATGATTTAATTTCAGATGATGACAATGTAGACTCGACAGATATTTCTTCGCTCAATGAGTTATCTACAAACCCTGAGGATTACCTTAGTGACTCTGAAGAGTCAGATAAAGAGGACGACCTCATAAAACCAAGTGATAACTTGTTGCTTCTTGGTCGTTTTGATGGGGACGCTTGTATGTTAGAAGTTCATGGTAGGCGGTATGTGATTTTTATTATTAAAGTATATTAACTCCCTTATTCCTCAATTTCAGTGTACAACGAAGAGGAAGCTTCGTTCTACTGCCACCACGATGTAATTTTACCGAGTTTCCCAGTTTCTTTCGAATGGCTAAATTACGAACCTAACAGCCCCGTAGGAAACTACTGTGCTGTTGCCATGATGGATCCAATCATCGAAATTTACAATCTGGACGTAATGAACATAATCGAACCTAGTTACAAGTTGGGGCGCAAACCCAATCGTAAAAAGGGAATAAGACGAGTGGGGCATAAAAGTCATGTGCTTTCTTTAGCGTGGAACAAAACTTACGATCACGTTTTGGCCAGTGGATCTGCGGATACGAGTATAATATTGTGGGATTTAGAGAAGAAGGAGCCGAGTACTACTATAAAAGCTTTCGAAAAGGATGTTCAGTGTCTGGAATGGCACAGGGTTGAGACCCAGTCGCTTTTAGCAGGTGAATACCGTTATTTTACTTGTTTTTGTGAAAAATCTGAGAATTTTGCGAGAATATCTCAGTTTTCTTCATTCTTTTCCATCATTTTATGTTTGCATGTCATGTATTCATTATCTGTCAAATTTATGAGAGAAAACAGTTCTGCCAATCGATATTTTTCAATGCAAAAATAACTAAACTATATTTATGGAAGAATTCTATTAATTTCTATACAAATTCAATGAAATAACGTATAATACTTGTTCAGAAGGGATATTCTAACACTCGTTCATTTTGAACTTTCGTTATTTTGTCTAATTCATTGAAATTAATGACATTGTTCTTAGTAAATCTGCGAGAATATCACAGTTTTCATGGTTCTATTCAATGATTAATGTTGGCTTGTCATTTGTTCATTATCTGTCAAATTTATGACAGAAAACAGTTCTGCCAATCGATATTTTTCAATGCAAAAATAACTAAACTATGAAGAATTCTGTTGATTTCAATACAAATTCAATGAAATAATGTATAATACTTGTTCAAAAGGCATATTCTAACACTTGTTCATTCTGAACTGTGATTATTTTGTCTAGTTTATTGAAATTAATGGGATATTTCCATGAACATCATTTAGGGATTTTTGCATTGATAAATATGGATTGGCAGAACTGATTTCTCTCTCATGAATTTGACAGATAGTAAATAAATACATATAAAGAATAAATCTAACCACAAAAACTGTTCCGAATAATATTGAAATTTTTTTTCAGGCGGATGCGATAACCAAGTTAAACTGTTCGACTGCAATACTCCGGACAGTCATCTTACTTGGAAATTAGATGGAGAGTGCGAAAAACTAACGTGGCATCCACATCAACCTTTCACGTTTTTGGCGGGAACCAGCGTGGGATCTCTACAATGTTTCGATTGCCGAAAAGGTGAGTATTTCAGTTACAAAAAAAGATTGCTGATTTCCGAGTACGTATTTAACTTTTTGAGTTGATTGTTTCGCGAAAATCGGTTAGGAAAGAAATATGTCGGTATTTGAAAAATAAGTGGATGATATTTGATCAGAATTAGACCAACGGAAATGCATTAAATACATACAGATAATATTGATTTTTATAACTTGGAGAATCATTAAAACAACTTTAATATCATACTTGAAACGATTACCCAACTAAGCGTACCTTGAAGTTAATGGTCGCCTTAATTTATTGACAGTTGCAAGACTGTCACTCAACAGAATCTCAAGTGAGGGACCCTCAAATATTTCTATCTAGTAATATTTCAGTTTTTCATGTTGTGGAACTTCACCACAATTTTCAATAAAGCCATTTCATTGGCTGGCTGGCTACAGATGACAGTTGTCATTTCCTTAACCCAACTTTACTGTCATTTTGACGATTTCAAGTATCAGTCAACGTTAGATTGGCTTGTTGAAATTTAAATTTTTTTTGGTTTATACAGGGTTATTTGCGAATATGGCTCTATAGAATATTTTTAGGACAGGCACAACATTCAGGATTGAAATTCTGAAGGTGAGCTTCAAGTAGGAAGACGAATTCTTGTATATTTTTTGAAGGTTCTAGGACTTCCGGTTTTTCCGGAAGTGCCATCAACTTTCGTTTTTCAAATGGGAAGACCCATTTTTTTATTGCATAAATAGATTCTCCATTGAATTCTGAGTCTTATTGGCTCCAAGAGTTTGAATTTTCCCGAGAAAATTCTCTTTAAATGAGGAAATACGAAAAAAAATCTCTAAATTGATCTCTGTTGAAATACAGACAACTTAGAGTTAATTCCATTTAAAATTCTCATTTTTGAGAATCTCCAAGAAAAAAGGCTGATGCTTTTTTTTCCGATAGCGTATTTTCAGAATATGATACAGGAGATCACGAATTCTTTGTCAAAGTTAGAAGTGACGAAACATCGAAAAATCGTTTTTTCAAACTGAAACCCCATTTTTTCGAAGCATTTTCGAAATCTTCTTCAAAGAATAATAGGAGCATACGTCTAAGACTTCTATCCCAAAATGAATATTTTTCGAGATATTCAGGAAAAACGATTTTGTCTCCAATTTTCAATCTCATTCCGAATGTGTTTTTTCTACTGGAAAATAATTTGCGGTGAAGTGAAATTTTTGCAAATATTTCCTCGATAACAGAGATTTCCCAAAATTTCACTTGACCGTTAATTATTTTCCAGTAAAAAAACACATTCAGAATGAGATTGAAAATTGAAGACAAAATCGTTTTTCCTGAATATCTCGAAAAATATTCATTTTGGGATAAAAGTCTTGGACGTATGCTCCTATTATTTTTTGACGAAGATTTCGAAAATGCTTCGGAAAAATGGGGTTCCAATTTGAAAAATGATTTTCTGATGATCGTCACTTTTAACTTTAACAAATAATTTGTGACCTCCTGTATCATATTCTGAAAATCACGCTATCGGAAAAGAAGCCTCAGCCTTTGAGAATGAGAATTTTTCGATGAAAATACCTCGAAGTTGTCCGTATTTCAACAAAGTTCAATTTTGAGATTTTTTTCTCGTATTTCCTCATTTAAAGAGAATTTTCTCTGGAAAATTCAAACTGTTGGATTCAAAAAGACTCAGAATTCTATGGAGAATCTATTTATGCAATGAAAAATGGGTCTTCCCATTTGAAAAACGTAAGTTGATGTCACTTTCGGAAAAACCGGGAGTCCTAGAACCTTCAAAAAATATACGAGAAGTCGTCTTCTTACTTGAAGTTCACCTTTAGAATTTCAATCATGAATTTTAAGTCTTTCCTAAAAATATTCCATAGAGCCATATTCGTGAATAACCCTGTATATGGGAGATGTTCATTTCAGGGAAAACTTAACACTAAGTGAGTTCGGTGCAAACGGCCCTAAGAATATGAGGAATGTTTCATTTCATCAACTGTAGAGTGCGCTATTCACAAATTATGACAGATTCTTGGTAACTTATTCGAACATTTGAATATATTCAGGTGTTATAAAATGATGGCATGAAAGTTTATGTGAATTTTTCTTCTTTTATTCAAGTTTATTTTGCTTCAATTAAACAGATTATCAGCATGAACAAACTGTTAAACTTTATCTACATATAACGGAAGAGAAATATCACATAGAATACAATCCAAAATTCAGATTAAGTTGATTAAGAAAACTTCAACGAAACTTCATCAAGTGTGTTATATGAAAATTCAGCTTATTGTTTGTTCAATTAGAAAATAAAATTACCATTTCTTCAAAGTTTGATATATTTCCAGGTCAATTATGGTCCTTATCGGCTCACGAAAAAGAATTGAGCGGTATTTTCATAAGTCCAGAATGCCCTGGATTACTAATAACTGGATCTCATGATGGCATGGTTAAAACATGGGACTACAATGGTGAAAACCTTCCAGAACTGGTTCACATGAAGGACTTCGATATGGGAATAATTCTATCGATGGAGGGATCTCCAAACAACCCTTTCGTCATAGCAGCTGGAGGTGACAAAAGAGACAACAATTTCGTGGTTTATGACATGAGGAATATTGACGAAGGTATGATTGAGACTTAAAACTTGATAGGTTAATTAATTCCTAATTCATTTTTGATTACTTTCTTGCAGTGAAGCACAAGTTTGAAACAAGGGAGTTGAAAAGACAAGAACCTTCAGGGCTTTCTCAGCAGTGATCAGAAGTAATTAAAGTGTAATTATGTTGAAGAAGTGAGGTGCAAGAAAGAAGTTTGTACTGTTGTAAGTGTGAAAGGTTGGACTGAAGAAGTTGATTTGATATTATTGTTGGATTATAAATAAATATAATCAATTTTTGATTTTTTTATTTTTCCTTGGGACAATGAGGTTTGTGAAAGGTGAGTTGAGTGTTTTCAAGATATAAATTGGTGAAGAAAAAAATTTTCCATTTATCTGTTTTTCCATAATCTCTCGTGAAGATAATGTAAGGCAATTAAAAGAGATCATAGGAAATGTGGTGAAGGTGCAGATATCCCGAATGAAATTCTTTGCATCTTGCCAAATGGAATAATTAATCAGGTGTTCGAAAAAAGTCACGAAAAAATGCAATTAACATTTTCTTAACGGTTTTGTTTATCCCTGATTTTCGAATACACATACAGTAGAATCCATTTATTATGACTGCGGCTATACTGACCAATCGCTTATAATGACGCAAATGCAGTGTTAAGTTTGGTTTAATTCAAAACTCCTTACAATAGGGTCCGGATATAATGACTTCGCTTATAATGACATGTCGCTTACAATGACACGATTTCAGATACAAAACATGATTTTTCGAAATTTTTTTCGGTTATAGTGACCGCTCGATCGTTTTCTGAAGCCGCCCTACCCTTTTTAATGCGATGAGGTTTGATACGATACGAGACATACGCGTGACGACATGCTTTTTAGTATAATCCAGTTCCTTGAAGAGATTATTGTGTTTAGTGGACAAAATGACATCTATTGAAACCATTTCTGAGTTGTACAATGGTGTAAGAAGCTATTATTTCAAGTCAAAAAAAAACAAACGCAAACTAAAATTTCAGATTATTTTTCTAAACAATGAAAAAGTTCTTTATATTTAGTTTTTTTTTTGTAAGAGAAGGCTAGTTTTTATTTTTCCAATAAAGCAAAATCTGAATTTGTCGTTCTTTTCTTAAACTGAATCCAAGAAAAATGCCATCAATTTTGATGAAATACTGCTTTCTGACTTCCGGTTATTATGACGTATTTTTCATTTCCCCTCGATGTCATTATAAGCGGATTCTACTGTTTATATAACCGAAGATTTTTGAAGTCGAAAGAATTTCTTTAGATTTGGTTTGAAATATACAGGCTGTTACAAATTTATGAAAAAAGATATTTTCAGTTCTCGCAAACGATTACTACGAATACTAAAAACTAAATTTTACCTTAAACTGCGAAACTTGTAAGAAAATAGGAATAAATGAATTCATAAAAATGTGTTTGAGTAAGAGTACAATATATCTTCACTGGTCGGAAAGTCGCCCAGAATAAATACATACAATAATAAATAATTTTTTTCATTATTTTAATAATTTTGCACACCTATCAATAACTATGTTGTTTTTGTATTTGTTTTTGAATATTTTCTGTTTGGATTAACTCTACTACAAAAGAGTGGAATCAGTTGAATAATCTTATTATGGTGTGAATAATCTTATTATGAAAATAAATTATTAATATTTGGATTGTTCTATCAATAGTCACATCACTCGAAAGGGAACTGAATACACTGTTGAAAATTGAATATGAGGTCCTTGTTCACAAATTATAATAAATGAAATTATATAAGCAAGGACAAGGTGAAGTAAAAAAAAATACATTATTTTTACAATAGATGGCTCTAGTTATCTATATCTCGCGTTATGTAAGTTCAATCGCGTTCCACTAGATGGCGCTAAAACAATTTCTGACAGTGTGATTGTATGTAACCGCGGCCTACGATATTTAACAGGGCAGAATGTTGCTTTAAAATGCGACGTTGCCGGAATCCCCAAAAAGGGTTGTACCAGGCTCAGAGTGTTACGACTTTGCACTTGCAGTTCTGTTTTGAAGCGTAACATGTGATATAGTTCGCATCAGAAATTCGACCGGGAAACGTGTAAAAAGGTTTGAGTTTTTTTCGTGTTCGTGTGATCGGTTTTTCAATCAATAAGTAAAGTGAAAATAAGTGTTGCAGTTGTAAGAACAGTGTGTATTGGGTTTGTGATTGAATTTTTTGACTTTAAGTGTTCATATCTGAAAGGATTATCAACAGAAAGGTTTTTATTTTAATATTTATAAAAATTTCATTTGGAAATCTTCGATTTGAGTAATATGCCGCGTACTTGTGCACAGTGGCATAGCAAGGGGGGGGCATCATGCCCCGGGCGCTACTCATACAGGGGCGCCAAATGGTTAGCAAAACAAAAAAAATTGCTAGATTAAGTAGGAGCTACTGCAGCTAAACAAGATCAATCCTTGTGACATACTCTGGACTAATTGAAATCATATATTTGTTTTCCTCACGATAGAAAAATAAAAAAAAAATGCCGTGAAAAAACTGTCAAACGTGAATCTGAAACAAAATGGGGCGCCAGAATATAAGTGGTAAGGAATATTGTCTATGAGCTAGGGAATATAGTAGAACTATTAGAAAAACTGGCAGAAGTTACCACTACAAGTGACAACAGAAGTGAAGCTACAATTCCATTATAAAATAGACTTACTTTTAATTTTATAACTTTAGTTCATTTCTGATTTGAAATCTTAAGGAGAATTGATCGTGTACAGCTCAGATAACAAGGTCCTGGATTGAAGTTTAGATAAGCGTTTCATGAAGCAAGAAAAATGCATACAAAGTAATAAGCCCAGACGGCACCCTATATTCCCGGAATATTCCTCCAATCTGCCATTAAGCCAAAAGATATTGCAATATGCGAGGCATATGCCAGATATATATCAAATATATCTGCTCTCAAAGGAATATTCCAAATATATGCCATACCAGATATGTCTGGTATATGCTATGGGAATATCTATATGATATGCGTTTAGAATATTATTCAATAGTATTTATTGGTATATATACATGAATCTTCATGGAATATTACAAACGTTACAAAACCCTTTTTGAACGATAATTGTGTGTAGGCACTACCACTACCTCGATTTTGCTTTTGTTCCGAACTCATCAATAATTGATGAGTTTGCTATTTCCCAGTAAACTGTTAAAGAACTACAAACTTTCTATATAGATTATATTTTCGAGGAATCGCAGTTATCATCAAGTTAATTATAGTTGGATTCAAGTTAAAAAATAACACTTTCATTCGCTTAATAATTTGATCTTATTTATTAAACTGAGTAAACAATGGAATCAATGATTTGTAATTTATTTATATGATTGATACAATGAAATGAAAGAGCAGGCAACAAATTAAACGTTTTAATTTGTGAAAAATGGACATGCTATACTATATCGTCTATCGACTGAGAGTCGAGTGACTTTTTAAATGATTGAAATGTTCGATGAAACAGAAAAAGAGGTCCATTATGATTTTGATCTTATAGGAAAGAGATCAAATATATATTTTCAATAAATGGAAAAACAATATATGATATTCGAGCAGATATGTGAAAAGGGCGTAGACAAGTTGTCAAAAATCATATATGATAATCAAATATTAGTCAGCAGAGGTGAGAGTAGCTTATTCCACTGGAGGATCGAATCACTTTTGCTCATATTTTTGTTTCCATGAAGCTGCCCTGTGGTGACAGAGATGTCTGGAACTTAGAATCTTTCTAGTTCAACTTAATACTTCTTGCTTTTCATTGAACCAAATACATTGCATTTCAAACATTTCAGAGCCATTGTAGGTTGAGGAAGTTATGTGGCCACCACCACCATATTTTCGACCTTTCTAGATATTTCCTTGAATTTTATCAAAATATCTGACAGAAATACCAATGACATTATTTCTTTACAGGAATAAAACTACTCCTTTATAAATAAAAAATTAACTATTTTCTGGCCTCTACCCATTCTTAACTCCTGCAATTCTATCCCTGAATTTACCGATAAGAATATCAAATTTCGATTTTACTGATTTGACTTTTTCTTATGGATGTAAACATTACGTCACGACGTTTTCAGTCAAAATATTCATATTTTTGTTTTGTGGTCTTGGATTGAGGTTATTTGTGTTCTGTGATTAGCGTTCCAAACTTCCAAAATGGTCGTCCGTCACGGTGGTGACTTATGGAGCTCCATGAGTTAAAAGAGTCTTATTGAAAAATTATTAAATTGTGTGTGGAGTTGAAAATATGTTATTGTTTGAGTATTATGTGATAAATAGTTTGTGATGCAGCCGAGCACATGATAAAAGATAAGACAGGCAGACAAGAGCATGACTGTAGGAGCGTGAATATCAAATCAGCGTTGGTAGGTACTCTTATATATTTGGAATGCTTGAAAAAGGTTTTCGTAATATGCCAATCACTTGTCAGTGCTTTATCTTTGGTTATGTGTATTTACGTTTTTTCAGGTCAAAGAATTGAGGACTTTACAGTGAGGACGTGATAGAAAGGATATTTCCTATATTTTAGTTGGGTTGGGAAAAAGGCAAAAACTAACTTTTCATCCCTAATAAAATTGTGCAATGTTCTCAAAGGTATAATATAAATAATTTCAGTGATCATAAAACCCATTTTATGTTTTATTAATATTTTCAGAGGTTCTTAAACAGAATGAAAATACTAAATTTGTTACTGAAAAATGGCTCTACGTTGTGCAGATAGCTTAACCAAAATTTTGCTTTCAATCCAAACGTAAAAACTACAAGAGCATGAGTGGAGGAACTTCTCAGGTGTAGTAAGTCTCACCCAAGCTGTATATCGTAATTTTGTTCCTGCAAGCAAAAAGGCTGTACAGGTCGAAAATATTAGTGGCATCAATACGGATTTAGGCCCTAAAAATCAAAAAGAGGGATCGTCTTCGAGAAGGAAGGTTGCCTCGATATAAATTGCCAACACTGCCTACTAAAATTCAAAGTAAGTTTATAAATATTAAATAATTAGAACAGATTCCACTATTACTATAGCAGTAGACAGCCTCTTATCTTGAAAATCTTAGAATCACTGGTTTTTTTCAGGGCCAAAATCAAAGAATTCCAAGGAAAAAGGCGGGGAAGACCAAAAGCTACCTGGATGAGCGGCATACAGAAGACGATGTCTGAGAGACCGGGAGAATGGGTGTTGATAGAAGGGACTGGAGACTGGGAATTGGAAGGCCTGGGATGTTATAAACACGGATATCTATATCAGCACCCCAAAGGTAAAGTGTGTCAAGTCACAATATCAAAATTAGACAAATGAGAGATTTTTCAGTTCGATAATTGTTTCAAAGAATGTGTACTGCCATTACTTGGCGTCTTCATAAACCTAGGGAGTCAAAAATGTGTTCCACTAGCTAGAATTTACTAATGTGAATCCAATATTCTATATAGGTCGTGTCTGAAAAAATGTGACTTAACACACTTTACCTCTGAGGTGCTTTTATACAGGGTGTTTCCTAAACATGCGGCAAAAATTCAGGGAGCTGTTACTTGGACTATTCTAAGAATATTTTGTCCTTTGATGTTTTTGGAAAAACCTCTTTGTTTCGAAGATACAGGGCGAACAACATTTTTCATATTTTTAAAATTGATAATAGTATAAATAAAAATGTGTACCGCACTGTGTTTACTAAGTAGGTACAATTTATTTTTAAATGTGTTTGACAACTATAAAAAACGGCCAGTTTTTTGACTTAAAATTGATAAGTTCAGATGGTAAAGGAATACAGATTAAACACGGTTTTCATTTGAATTCGTTTTGTGATGTATTAGCAATTAACATTTTATCTTTCACTATTATGAATTTATGGCCTGCTCGTTCCCCGGACTTAAACCCTTTAGATTATTTCCTATGGGGCCATCTAAAATCATTAGTTTATACCACTCCAGTAGAAAATGTGGAAGACTTGCGAAATCGGATCATTGCTGGGTGTAACTTAATAAGAAATGATCCTGGTGTTTTTGAAAGGGTTCGGCAGTCAATGAGGAGAAGATTGGATGCTTGTATGCTGGCTGGAGGTGGTCATTTTCAACAGTTTTTGTAGGTTAAGTTAAATTTTCATGTAATTTTTCATAATAAAATGTTATTATCTAAAATTTTGTTTGCCCTGTATCTTCAAAACAAAGAGGTTTTTCAAAAATCATCAAAGGACAAAATATTCTTAGAATAGTCCAAGGAACAGCCCCCTGAATTTTTGCCGCATGTTAAGGAAACGCCCTGTATAGATATAAGGTCGGTTTTACAAAACTTTGTTAGTACCATTTAATTAACTGGAGCCACCACAATTCGTAGAAATTTCAAAACGAGTAATTCGATTTGTGAAACCGACCCATAATCTGATGAGTCGATTTCAAATGGCTGTTTTGGTTGGTTAACGGTTGACCGCTCGGTTCATAAATGACAACGTCAAACGAACTGCGCTTTCGAATTCTGTTCAAATTTTGGAGAAACATCTGATTTGAGACGTCACCAGAATGTCATTCGAATGCGGTTTGTCCAAAACTGACGGACCAATCTATGAACCAACCAAGAACCAATCAATCGAAATCGCCTCTAGTTCACAAACCAAATAATTGAAGTTCACAGTTCAATATTTATATCATTTAAAATATTACCTCATTGTGTTTTCCCTATTTTTTAGTTTAATTCATCAAATGTTAATTTTTACTTATTCTTAGTATTGTTTTGTAAAATACCTAGTTGATTTATATTTATATTTTTACTTTATGTTCATTTTTATGATTTAATGTGATAATTTTGTTAATTATTGTTATTGTACAAAATATTCTTAAAACTGTAATAAATTTTTTTGAAACAATCTAATCAATGCATTATTATTTAGTACCGCTACAAAAATTTACATATATTTAAATATATACAAAGATATTACCAGCATATGGCATGGACAAATCAGGAGATAAAAAGATATTGCCAGCATATATGTAAGGGAGATATTCATAGATGAATCTGTATGGCATATGCCATGGAGATATTTTTGAAGATTATGGGATATTCCTGGCAGATGTTTCATGGTGACCTTGGATATTCCTGCTATCTGCCAGGCTTATGCCCTGGGAGATTTGGAATATGTTTGGAATATCTCAATATGCCAGCGGTATATTCATTGAATATGCATGGAATATTTCTGTGCCGTCTGGGAGTTATATTAATGTACTACTCGTATATTCTTATTAGTATTAACTTTTTATCTCCTTGAAGATAATAAATATTAACCTTTTTAAAGTTTTAAAACGGTGGTTCTATTAATATTATTTCATAAGTACAGTATGTATATGAAACGAATGGATGAATGAAGTAAATCTTGAAGTAATTCTAGATGATCATATATATTCAAAATCTATTCTTGTGTTCTTTACTACATTTTTTGTCCGAAATTTAAAGGCGCTCTAATTAAGCTCGCTACGCCACTGGCAAAATCCAACGCAATCATAAAAAATAGGGTTCTAATTCGAAAAACAAAAGTTATAAGCCAATCTTGATCCCAAGTTTTGACCCAACATTTGGAACACACTGTGTCGAGTTTTTCAAAATTCTAGAAATGTTCAATATTTCCACTGTATTCGCTTTCAAAAATGTGAAAACGGTTTGTGCTTACGATATTTAGAATAGGAATAACAAACATATAATACCGAAAACTCTCATCTCCCTTTTTCTTCAGTTTTTTCTCGATATTTTGAACAGTATTTCGACGAATGCAACGATTCGAAAACGAATATATTCAAAATTGAATAAACACAACAAAAATTCGTTGAAAATTTTTTTTTCATTCCCTGTATAACTGAAAGTGGTCAGGCTGCAAGAATATTTCAGCTCGGTACATAATGTCAAACAATATCATAATCCCAATTTTCAGATTTCAAATAAATCCAGTTCTCCAGAAACGCCTAATAGTCCTTCGAACTTCATACACCCTGTATATTACGAATTCTGACCTGTATTGCAGGCAAGGTCGTTCTTTCGAGGTGCAAAAGCCAACTGAAAAAATACTGCGAGAGCACCAGTCTCCATGGATTCCACTACATAACCGATCTTCACTCGAATCTGATCCATTCGCTCCTTTGGGTGATGCTGTGTTTCTCAGCAACAGCTTTCACAGTATTCCTCATTTGGATGCAGTGGGATCGGTACCAAACACATAGGATCAGCACCTCCATTGGTAGCATTATGTATCCAGTGGAAAACGTTCCATTTCCAGGGTTGACACTGTGCAGTTCCAACATTGTTTTTGGAGCACAGTATAAGATCTTTGAAAGTATTTTGTAAGTATGAGTAGATGAATACTTTATGGAACCTCAGATGAAGAAAGTGGGTGTTCAAGCATTATTTTTGAAACATAGATGAATTCAAAATAGTAATCATCGAAATGAATACCATTTTCAATTCCCAGGCTCAGAGATCTTTTATCATGAGGTTGGAGAAATGATATTAGATTTTGTCACTGAGATGAGAGATATACCGGTTTCGGTCTTGTTGGGCCTCATCAGTATCCCGCACATCTCAGGACAAAATCTTCATGAAAAACTTCAGAATTTATAGCAATTGGTTGTGAAGCAATGAGTAAAATATTACAAAGTACTAAGGTGGTGACATCCAATTGCGTCAAAATGAAGTTTCACATCTCCAATCAAATGCAAAAAAAAAAAATCTGTACTTCCTCTTTCACTGAATGAGATTTTAGCAGTGGCTCTATTCAGGGCCCGCTTGCTAGTTTCTCAAAGTGATCGAAACGCCCAATTCTTTTTGTGACTGTGAAGCCTGATGTTTGTAAGAAAAAGAAAATTCTTTGCCTTTACGAAGGCACATCGAGAACATTTTTGAAACATAGATGAATTCAAAATAGTAATCATCGAAATGAATACCATTTTCAATTCCCAGACTCAGAGATCTTTTATCATGAAGTTGAAGAAAAAGAATCTAATAATATTTTTCCAACCTCATTATAAAAGATCGTTCTTTCACTAACATCGGCCCCACCATGGGTATTTGAGAGCATTCGATGAGCCTCAGCTTCAGTTTTTTAAATTGAAGCAGAAAATTAATTATTCCTGAAAATAACGAGAATTCTGCTAGTAAAATGTCATGATTAATCGAGAAAAACTTCATGATGCAAACACAAATCGACTAATATTTCGATGGCGTTATGTTAACAAATACCTAAGATTATTGTATGACATCTAAAATGTATACTGCTCCACAAGAGTTAGGGATATCGTATTCAATCGTTTTGAGAAGTAGGTATGTAATCTTCGAGAAAATCGCTGTGAAATCATCTAAAACTCAATAACAACTTGAATCGATCCAATAAAAATCAGCATGAGACATTTTGTCGATCTGGTCGCCTTTTTTCTGAATTTTATTGCTTCTTTGCATATGCTTCATGAATGTTCTTATTCTGAAATGGAGTCAGTTTATCAGCGGCTTCGATTTGAAACGAGTTTTCTGAAAATGCCAATACGTGAATTAACAAACGCTGAGGCTAATAGGGCTATCGGAATGCTACAGGGTGGCCTAACTCAGGTTGTTGTAGCGGAAAGGCTCCAAGTCATTCAAAGTGTGATATCTCGACTTTGGAATAGGTTCAGGGAGACAGGTTTCGTGTTGGAAAGACCAAGGCTTGGTGGGCGACGAAAAACAACACCTGCTCAGGATCGTTTCATCACCGTTTCGGCGAGAAGAAAGCCTACATCTACGTGTAGAATGCTACGGAGTACTCTTCAAAATGCAGATGGGGTCCAAACCATCAGACGACATTTGAGAGAGGTGAATCTAGGTTCTAGACGTCCATTAAGAGGAGTTCCATTAACACGTGACCATAAGCGTCAAAGACTGGAATGGGCAAGGCAACATATCAATTGGAACGATCAATGGCGTAGTGTCCTTTTCACTGATGAATCCAGATATGGACGATTTTCAGATTCTAGAAGAATAAGGGTATGGACAATCCCACGCATACCCCGTAATCGTCGCTATGTCCAAGAAGTTCATCCATTCCGAGGGGGTAGTGTTATGGTATGGGCCAGGATATGTTTCAACGGGCGCACAGATCTACACATTTGTCCTGGGAATATGACCGTCTTACACTATAGGGAACATGTGATTGACAATGTTTTGCCAAATTTTCACGCTGCTATTGGTGAAACTTTTCAATTTCTAGACGATAACGCTAGACCGCACCGTGCAGCCATAGTTTAGAATGCGCGTTAGGAGCTTGGTATTCCACATTTACCAATACCTCCGCACTCACCAGATTTGTATTGCATAGAACATGCATGGGATATGCTCCAAAGAAGATTAGATAATCATCAACCTACCCCAGAATCGTTAAATGATCTGAGAGAGCTTCTGCCCCGTTTATGGAACCAAATTTCTCAAGAAATGTTCAACAACCTCGTATGTAGTATGCAAAGAAGATTTCAAGTCATTGATTCCCCTGGAGGTCATTCATTGTATTGAATTGATAGTCAGAATGCTTGAATTCTTTACTCGATTTTTCTTAACCACCCTGTATACGCTGCAGACCTACAGGCTAAAATTAATTTTATTTCCTGTAACTTGAAATCATATTAACACGAATTTTCATCACATCATCTCATTTAAACTATATTTTTCTGCAAATTACGTCAATATTCCTAATTCATTTGGAGCAGTTTATTTTAAATATGAGCGTCAAAGGTTATTTTCTGAAAAAACTCTCAAATCATAAGAAAATAACAAAACAGTATGTGGCATCTATAGTCATTGGTTCTCTTCAGGTTGAATGATGGTTTATCCAAATCACAAATATTGGATTATTTCGCAAATTTATCCAGTTTGGTACTTCACGATGAGCTAGCTTCGAATGCTGATTGGAAAACATATGGAAGAATCATTCAGGCATTGGATTTGAGCGACTATAATACAGAACGTGTAATGAACGAGGTAATTTAAATTTTACTGATGGAATAAAAATTGTGCACACTTTCTAATTTCTAGATTATCTATTTGTCGTAGAAAAAAAAATATTGCGTGAAAAATTATATTCCCAATTTCGATAATATCTGTATTTTAGGTAGCCCAACCTTGTGAGTCCCTCATCACCAATTGTTTCTGGAAGAGCCAAAGAATAAACTGCACCGAAATTTTCAGTAAAACGAAAACTCAGTCTGGGTTCTGTTGTACTTTAGATTTGAAGTAGGTATACCCTTAGGCCAGTCAAAATCGACAATAAATTGGAAAAACATGATGTATCTTTGATTATTTAGTATGTTGTTAGGATTCATTAGAACAATGTATACACACATTTGCAACTCTCAGAAAGTTGTGGAAAAATTTTTACACACCAAAAACCGCGTAATTTCTGTACTTGTTTCAGATTATGCTCTATATCTCCTAATCCATCCGTTTTTCGATGAAACCTATAATAAAGAGTTTTCAAGGGCATTAAATTTACGACAAATTTAGCCCAACCGAAGTTCTATAGGTTGTTAAATCATTAGTTTCACATCTTTTTGGACTGAGATTGCGTCGAAACCATTGATCTAATGAGTAGAGCTTATGAAATATAATTTGTAGACAATTAAATGAGCTTTGAAATGAGCTCAATGCGAGGACTATAGGCCCCTTGATTCTTTCAAAATATTCAAAAAATCCATACAGGATAAATCGCATTTTTCCAGAAATGATCCATAATCATAAAAAATGTCAATATGAATGAACGATTTTTAATAAATGTATGTAACAACTGGCATATTTTCAAAGTGCCGTAATTTAGCAATGAATTGACCTACAAAGCTCAGGCTAAATTTGTCACAAATTTGATGCTCTTGAAAACAGTATATGATAGTTTTCGTCGAAAAATGGAAGGATCAGGGACCGTATTTTCGAGATCAATCGAAATTTCTCGTATGCGATTTATTTCGAATGAAAAATATCGCACACGATTCGAACATCGTATTTTTGAACCATAGTCGAAAATGTATTCGTATACGATGAATATTTGTATTGGCAACAACGGAAATTCGATCATTTCATTTCTCGCTCCAAAAATTCGGTTGTCACTTGTTGTCAGTGGTCAATGACTTTTGTCGAATTTGAAGAAGTTAGTAGATCTTAATCAGGAAAATTATTGGGGATTCATTGGAAATGGAAAGTGGAAAGAAAAAATATGCAGGATTCGTTTCAGCTGGACAAAAAAAGGGATTGATTGAATTTATGGAAGAACATCCGGAATTAAAATCTGGGAAATTCACGAAACAGTTCAATTATCAGACGGCACAGTCCTCATAGAAAGAAATTACAGAGAAATTAAATGGTCAAATAGGTGCAAAAAAAAACTGGAAACAATGGCGCAAGGTATGTATGTGGGGAATTTGGAAAAAATCGTTTTGCATTTGCTTTTAAAACATACATGGTAGAAAACTGATACATTTTTTCTACTTTTTAAAAAATCTTCAATATGATCTTTCGTTTTAGACATGGCAAGATATGAAATCTAGTGCCAAAAAAAATACGATAATAAAAAATCATAGACTGGAACTGGAGGTGGATCCACAACTGACATTAAACTCACCAACGATGATGAGAAAATCATTAACATTATTGGTTCTCTGGCTGTGGAGGGTGATCCTCAAGTATCAGAATCATCAAACCATTTCGATTTCAACATTGACCCTTTGGAATATGTATTCAGTACTATGGAGAAAGAAAATGTTGAAGACAATACAGAAAAAGAAAATTTTGAATTGCTACAGAAAAAAAAAATTAGCAGTCAAGACAAAATGGATATTGAATTACATACCCCAAATATCAATGAGACAAAGAAAAAAGAAGATGAAATATTGACATCAGGAAGTCGTAAGTTGAAACATTCAGCTGTAAGAGTTCAGAGGCTAAATAAAAGCATAGAAGCAAACGAACAGCTTCTTAGCCTAACCTCAACCAAAAATAAAAATAGAGCAGAATATTTAAGGGCGAAAATTGACCTTTATAAAAGAGATGTTGAGTCCAAGGAATCCATTGCAAAAAGTTTGGTACTCTTAATAAACCACATCACCACCAGTAACAATTAAAGTTATTTGCTTAACTTGACCATGTTTTTATTTGTGAATTCTTGTTTGATATGTAAGTGAATTTGTTTAGTTTAGGTCATCTTATTCTTTTTCATGAGTAAAGTGATATCTTGTTTTAATGTGATATAAATAAATAGATGTTTTGTAATCCGTTTCTTTTTACCTTACCCAAATATCAATAAAATAATTGTAAGATCTATGAAAGGATAATTAAGTAGAATATTGTTTTTTCAATGATTTAATTTAAAAAAATTGTCCTACATTATAATCCTCATTACGAAAGGCTATAATTAATTTTGGAAGTGAATCCTAATTAATTATTAAATTTTGCCATCTTCTTCCTGCCATAAGTTGATGATCTTCATTTTTATTTCCATTAATATTGGCATCATAATCAATTTCATCAACTTCCTCATCGCCCGGTTCAATGCAGCTGTAGTAGGGTCATAATGTATCACCCTATGCTTCAAAAGGCATCAAAATCTCATTTTCCGGACTCTATTACACCTTTCTATAATGAACCTAATTCGTCTGAGGCTTTTGCTGCATTCATAACGTTTCTTTCAATAAGAAAATTCAAGCCTGACATCATTCACAATACATTGATAATAAAACGCCAAACTGACAATTCTACAGAAAAATATAAAACCGTATGCGAAGTTTGATATTCGAATGGTGCATACCCACTCGAGTCACCGCATGCGAAACAAATCGTGCACGAAGCCTTCGAAAGTGATTCGAAAATACGGATAACCGATTTTCGTGCGAAATTCATCCATTTTCGTACGCGAGTTGTACTCGAGTGATCTCGAAAATACGGTCCCAGGAGATATAGATCAGTATCTGAAACAAGTCCAAAAATTTCGTGGTTTTGATGCGAAAAAATTTTCCACAACTTTTTGAGAGTTACAAACTTGGGTATACATAGCCCTAGTACGTCCAAATAAGTACTAAAAAAATCAGATAAACATCATATTTTTTCAATTTAGCGATTTTGACTGGCCTATAGGTATAGTTTTTTGATTAAACTGCTCCACATCAGTTAGAGATATTGACTTAAATTGCGAAAAAATAAAGTTTAAATGAGATTTTGTGATGAAAATTCATATTAATATGATTTCAAGTTGCAGGAAATAAAATTAATTTTAACCTGTAGGTTTGCAGCGTATACAGGGTGATCAATAAAGAAATTTAATTCCCAGAGAATTCAAGCATTTTAAGATTATCAATACAATGTACGGCTTCCATGGGCATCAATAACAGCTTGATATCTTCTTTGTATACTACACACGAGGTTGTTGAACATTTCTTGAGGAATTTGGTTCCATAAACGGGACAGACGCTCTCTCAGATCATTTAAGGATTCTGGGTAGGTTGATGATTATCTAATCTTCTTTGGAGCATATCCCATGCATGTTCTATGCAATTCAAATCTGGTGAGTGCGGAGGTGTTGGTAGATGTGGAATACCAAGCTTCTCACGCGCATTCTCAACTATGGCTAAACGGTGCGATCTAGCGTTATCGTCTAGAAATTGAAAAGTTTCACCAATAGCAGCGTGAAAATTTGGCAAAACATTGTCAATGATATGCTCCCTATAGTGTAAGACGGTCATATTCCCAGGACAAATATGTAGATCTGTGCGCCCGTTGAAACATTTCCTGGCCCATACCATAACACTACCCCCCGGAATGGGTGGACTTCTTGGACATAGCGACGATTACGGGGTATGCGTGGGATTGTCCATACCCTTATTCTTCGAGAATCTGAAAATCGTCCATATCTGGAAAAGGACACTACGCCACTGATCGTTCCAATAGATTTGTTGTCTTGCCCATTCCACTCTTTGACGCTTATGGTCACATGCTGATGGAACTCCTCTTAATGGACGTTTAGAACCTTAGATTCACCTCTCTCAAACGTCGTCTGATGGAAACTTGGAACCCCTCTGCATTTTGAAGAGTATTCTGTAGCATTCTACAAGTAGTTATAGGCTTTCTTCTCGCCGAAACGGTGATGAAACGATCCTGAGCAAGTGTTGTTTTCGTTGCACACCAAGCCTTGGTCTTTCCATCACGGAAACTGTCTCCCTGAACCTATTCCAAAGTCGAGATATCACATTTCGGCTGACTTGGAGCCTTTTCGCTACAACAACCTGAGTTAGGCCACCCTGTAGCATTCCGACAGCCCTATTAGCCTCAGCGTTTGTTAATTCACGTCTTGGCATTTTCCGAAAACTCGTTTCAAATTGAAGCCGTTGATAAACTGACTCCATTTCAAAATAAGAACATGCATTAAGAATATGCAAAGAACCAAACTTCAGAAAAAATTCGACCAGATTGACGAAATGTCTCATACTGCTTTTTATTGGATCGATTCAAGTTGTTATCGAGTTTTAAATGATTTTACAGCGATTTTCTCGAAGATAACATACTATTCGAAACGATTGAAAACGATATCCCTAACTCTTGTGAAGCAGTACCTATATTAAAGTGTAGAAAAAGAATCGAATGTAATAAACTCATCAGTAACTTTTCAGGGACGACTCGATTTCAGGTGTTGGTCCCAAATTCGGTTTGCAAATAGATGTTGATGTAATAGAGGAAGAGTATATATCTGCCATCAAGCCATATTATGGACTCGATGTGAGATTATACCGGGTGGTCAACGTTGGACCATGTTGTATTGATCCAAAAAAAATCTTTTAACTTTAAAAAATTTCAGGTAACGCTTCATCAAAAGAATGTTTACCCGAAACAAAATATCTAGTGACACCAGTAGCTATGGGTCTTGATGTTCAAATATCAGTTCTCCCAGAAGTAGTGCTAGCTACCAGTGAGCTGAGAAGTATGGATGTTGAACTCCGAAAATGTTTATTTAAAGATGAGGTGGGCTGTAGTGAGTTGAAATGAAAAAAAAGACTACCTATATTGAAATTATCAGGATTTTCTGGTAGAAATTTGACTTCCTTCCTCACATTCAGTATATATTTTTTCTTTTCTTTGTTTTGGAATATCTTTTTCTGTTAAATTTTGTTGTTGTTGTTCCATCTTTTCTTTGAATTTTAGAGCCCTTTGAGATGGAAATATGTTTACAGTTTTTCTGGTTGCAAAAGCCAATGCGAAGCTGATCATATGAGGAAGCATTGTAGATGTATACCCTACTATTATCCTGTTGAAGGTGAGAACATTTAATCATCAACTCTGTTATAGGTATATTTACATTTATTTCATGGTTTTCAGACAATGAAAGAATTTGTACACTGCTTGACGTCAAATGCATGAGAGGTGAATATAATTTTGAGATAATTTCGATGCATTGAAATCCATATACAGGGTGTTTCAAAAAAAGTGACCCCCTCTCTAGGATATATAGAAAACTGAAAAGTAAAAAATTTTCGTAACGATGTCCGTATTCAAGATACAGGGCTTTGAAAAAGAAAAAAATATACACTTTTTTTAAAATTTTGAAGAAATTACTGGCAACATTGTAATAAAATTTTATAAGAATGTGTTTTGGAAGCTGATACATCTAATGAATGTGTTTTGATGTCTGACTCTCATAGATGAGTTTCATCAAGAGTACCTTTTTGGTGAAAAATTGAATGATGTTTAATATCGCTCAAAATTTAGCTCAATAAATTGAATATCAAAAAAGTTATGTTCAAAACAACTTGGTACGAACGGTGTAACTAGCGCCCTTTATGAGAGTCAGACATCAAAACACATTCATTGGATGTATCAGCTCCCAAAACATATTCGTATAAAATTTCATGACAATGTTGCCAGTAGTATCAGCAAAATCGTAAAAAATGTGTATATTTTTTCTTTTTCAACGCCCTGTATCTTGAATACGGATGGCGTTACGAAATTTTTTTACTGAACAAACCCCTATTATTTTTCAGTTTTCTATCTATTCTAGAGAAGGGGTCACTTTTTTTGAAACACACATATTTTGAGGTCCCTTCATCTCCCAAACTTTTGAAATTTTATTTTTAAAACCCTTCAAATTTATTTCAGCTGTTTCGTATTCAAAACTGGTTGAAGACCGCTGCGATTGTCTACCCCCTTGCGAAAAGTTAGACTACAAGTATAATGTTAATGTGCGGGAAGTAAAAACAATGTAAGTACAAAATAATTTAAGGTGAGTTGATGACTTACAATTTCTAACCTACGTATTCCTGAAAACTTTATTTGAGTTTTCTCTCTCAGTCTTGAAACAAGAAACAATTAAAAAAAAATTTAAGACCAATAGTAAGTTCCATTGGATCTCCTTATCAAAATTTGGCAAAATTTCTGTTACAATTTTTGAAACCACTTACCGGAAAATCAGACAGTTACTTGAAAAACACCCATCACTTTCTTGAGAAATTGAGAAATTCCAATCTGAATTCGACTGATATTCTAATAAGTTTCGATGTAGTTAATCTTTTTCCTAATATTCCGGTCGACAAAACACTTGAAAGAGTAAAAACAAAATTAATGGATGATAATACTTTTCATGAAAATTCGAAATTAACTGTAGATAATATAATGGAAATGTTAGATATTTGTCTGAATTCGACACATTTTCAATTAGATGATGATTTTTATAGACAAAAATTTGGTATGGCTATGATGGAACAAAATAATGTATTTACCTTCTTAGATGTTTCGATAAGAAAATTTCCAAATCATTTTGAAACAAGTGTGTTCAGAAAAAAAGACACACACAAATCGATATCTGAATTTTTATTCTAATTATCAAATGAGTGTTAAAAGAGGTATTATAAAAACACTTTATGATAGAGTGCAATTAATTTCATCGTCAACTGAAATACGGAATAACGAAATTAATTTCATTAAAGATATTCTTGAAGATAATCAATATCCAACTAATTCAATAGAAAAAACTATTTAAAATTTAGAGAGAACTATTTTGTGTCAAAACGATAATAACAATCAAGAACCAACAACAAACCGTCAAGAACAACCAATTTCAATAAATTTGATTCCTTCTTTCATGGACTTTCAGAAAAAATTTGAAGAATTGGTTCCAAATTCAACATAAGAACTGTTTTCAAAACAAAAAATGGTTTACGATCTTTATTAACAAAAACTAAACCTTTGAATGAGAACCAAACATCAAGAAATTGTATTTACAATATTCCCTGTATTTGTGGAAAATCTTATACAGGAGAAACATCAAGACCATTAGAAATCAGAAAACGTGAACATAAGAATAACATAAAAAATAGAGATATTGGTAGATCGCAGATAGCAGATCATGTGTGTTCCAATACCGGCAATCACATGATGGATAGGAATAGCACAAAAATTCTAATGGCGGAAACTGATAATTATAAAAGAAAAATCAAGGAGTCAGCTTGTATTTTGTTGGATGAGGCTAATAATCTCGCCAATTGTTCAGTAGAATAGATCGAATTTGGATGAATTCGTTGAAAAAAGGCTGGTTTCAAGGAATTTCGAAATGAAATAACGATATCAACATCTAGTGATCAATATCAATCTATATTAATCATATATTGACAAATGTCAATTGAAAAATCGCAATATTGTCACGATTCTGCGAAGTCGTACGGAAAATAGAAATTGTCTGACGAAAGAGTCTAATTTAGACTCCGAAACGTTACGCTTAAGAGTTCAAAGTGTTTTCTTTTTGTTCATTGTTAGGCAACAATTTCTTCTTGTAAAGTTTTGGCCCCTGACAAATTAGTGCTCAAGTTTTACGCAGGGGCCTTTCTTCTATTATTTAAAAATTTTTTTCTAATTGTTTCTCTTTTCAGAGACTGGGAGAGAAAACCCAAATAAAGTTTTCAGGAAATATTTCAATAGATATCCTCACCTACTGTTTTTTTTTCAGTATTGGCTACGATGATTCCATTCAGGGTAGTCGAATAACCATTTATTTTGGTAGTGATCAGTGTGTTATGATCGAAAGATCTGCCAATCTCACTTGGGATGCTCTTCTGGGTAAGAAGCCTTGTGTCTTTTTCGATTTTCAATTATTTCCTCGATTTCCCTTATTTCAGCATCAATAGGCGGTGTTATAGGCCTTTGTCTAGGTGGTTCAGTACTCAGCATTATAGAATTTATCTATTTCTTCACCAAATCTCTACTTTGCAAATATCCCGAGGATAAGGAGAACGAGAAGGGAAAAGAACAGAAGATGGCAATGTCTTGGGTGCCCAAGCTCTATACTAGCGATTTTAAGATTAGAAATTAATTTAACTTCTTTGAATGTAGGAATATCAAAAAAAAAAAAATATTCAATCGAAAAATTAACTTTATTCTAAATGGACCACGCTACATATTTTTGAATTTTGAAATCCTTATTCTACTGCTCTACAAGAGTAAGGGATATCGTATTCAATCGCTTCAAAAAGTATGTAATCTTCGAGAAAATCGCTGTAAAATCATATGAAACTCAATAACAACTTGAATCGATCCAATGAAAATCAGTATGAGACATTTCGTCAATCTGGTCGCCTTTTTTCTGAAGTTTGCATATGCTTCATGAATGTTCTTATTTTGAAATGGAGTCAGTTCATCAACGGCTTCGATTTGAAACGAGTTTTCTGAAAATGCCAACACGTAAATTAACAAGTCTAATAGGGCTGCTACAGGGTGGCCTAACTCAGGTTGTTGTAGCGGAAAGGCTCCAAGTCAGCCAAAGTGTGATATCTTGACTTTGGAATAGGTTCAGGGGGACAGGTTTCATGTTGGAAAGACCAAGGCTTGGTGGGCGACGAAAAACAACACTTGCTCAGGATCGTTTCATCACCGTTTCGGCGAGAAGAAAGCCTACATCTACGTGGAGAATGCTACGGAATACTCTTCAAAATGAAGATCGGGTCCAAGTTTCCATCAAAACAATCAGACGACGTTTCAGAAAGGTGAATCTAGATTCTAGACTTCCATTAAGAGGAGTTCCATTTACACGTGACCATAAGCGTCAAAGATTGGAATGGGCAAGGCAACATATCAATTGGAACGATCACTGATGAATCCAGATATGGACGATTTTCAGACTCTCGAAGAATAAGGGTACGCATACTCCGTAATCGTCGCTATGTCCAAGAAGTCCATCCATTCCGAGGGGGTAGTGTTATGGTATGGGCCGGGATATGTTTCAACGGGCGCACAGATCTACAAATTTGCCCTGGGAATATGACCGCCTTAAATTATGGGGAGCTTGTCATTGACAATGTTTTGCCAAATTTTCATTCACGCTGCTATTTGTGAAACTTTTCAATTTCTAGACGATAACGCTAGACCGCACCGTGCAGCCAAAGTTGAGAATGTGCGCGAGGAGCTTGGTATTCCACATTTATCAATACCTCCGCACTCAATAGATTTGAATTGCATAGAACATGCATGGGATATGCTCCAAAGAAGATTAGATAATCATCAACCTACCCCAGAATCCTTAAATGATCTGAGAGAGCTTCTGCTCCGTTTATGGAACCAAATTCCTCGAGAAATGTTCAACAACCTCGTGTGTAGTTTGCAAAGAAGATGTCAAGCTGTTATTGATGCCCGTGGAGGCATACATTGTATTGATAGTCTTAAAATGCTTGGATTCTCTGGGAATAAAATTTCGTTATTTTACTTGATTTTTCTTAACCACCCTGTATACGCTACAGACCTACAGGCTGAAATTAATTTTATTTCGTACAACTTGAAATCATATTAATATGAATTTTGATAACAAAATCTCATTTAAACTATATTTTTTTGCAATTCAAGTCAATATCCCTAACTCATGTGGAGCAGTTTATTCACCATATAATTCATCCAAATTTCCCTACACCTAAATGCCATAATTTCTGAGTTATAGCTACATCGATATATTGAAGAAAATCACACGAAACAAACGTTTAAAAACATTTCTTTCTGTTTTTCCCCTGAAAAGAGATAAAATTGACTAGATTTTGAGGAAACGCAATATCAAAACAATATTCAAACAGTCGGAAAAGATGAAGAACCATCTGAACTCCCAAGGACAGAAGAAATCCAGTCAGTACCCCAGGTGCATATCAAATTCCGTGCAGCTGTGGGAGTGTATATATCTGTACAACCAAGCGATCAATGAACACTAGGATAAAAAAAAACTAGTCCAATTGCAAAATGGATAATTCAGAAAAATCCACCGTCGTATAGCACACAGTGAGCAACACGAATCAAGCAATAGAATTTTACCAAACCCAAATGTTTTGCACTATCACCGCTTATATTACCTCAGTTGCATAGGGAAGCAATTGAAATTCATAAACACCAAACCAATTTCAACAGATGCGAAAAAACTTCGAAAATCAACAGGATATGGAGCCAGTACTCGTAAACCACACTCTTTTTTCAGCTCATTAGGAAAACGTTAGGATATGAATAAACAAAGGGTTAATTTCCATGTATAAGTTAAGTTAATGGTAATAGTTCTAACATTGATTTAAGAAATTGAATTGAAATATTAATGAAATAAAATTAAGATGGATGACATATCGAATCGAAAATTAATAAAAACTCATTCAGATAATTTCACTAGAAGAGATAGGTCAATTTCAATTTCAAAATTATATAGGGCAAATGATTCTAATACTAGGAGGCCTTTCGAAATTGAGAGAGCTAATATTAGCTGTTTATTTGTGATGAAAAATTCAATAAACCGAACATGCACCATACACTGTGTTATAGTTTTGAAAAGAATAGAATATTGTCAAACGGGATAAGACGCTATAATTTACACCGTTGATATTTAAGTATCAAGAATGAAACAATTGAAAAGAAGAAACGATGTTTATATAAATTTCCAAACATGGTGAAAGAGGGTCACTTAAATTATTTTGGGGTAGGAAGATTTTTGGAACAACGTCAAGAAAATACAAAGAGTCCAAGAAAAGTACAACTACATACTTACATTAAAAAGTCCAGAAGAGGCAAGTATCTAAAAACATTTTGAATTTTTCACAAAACTCGTTCAAAATTCAAGAAGAAACAGAAACTCATTTCATAACTCGGTGATCACGATACACTCCAATCCATAGAACCGAGCATGGAACCTTAACCTGATCTGTTTATTCACCGTTGTGATCCTATAGTGCTCTAGGCTAGATATATCTCCCCAAGGAGAAAATAGAAGAAATCAATTCTCTAGATTTCTTGGATAAATGTTTGAAAATTTCAATATCACCGGACAATATTATTTTGAAAAATAGTTGTTTTTCCATTTTTCTTTGAACCTACTTGATCATTTATTCGTAAATCTTGACAAAGCAAAAACAAGAATATATTTCGACAAGTAATATTATCTATATTTTATCTTTCGATCGTTTATCTAGATTTTCATGAAATTACTATTCTCCAGATGAAATTGTAAGGATTAACTGAAAAATCATTGACGTCTTCAATTAAAAGAGAAAGTCTTTTTACGAGAAGAATTACGAAAGTATAATACAAGGTGTTCCATATTGGACCGACAAACTTCTAGTGGATGTTCTAGACATTATTTGAGAAACTTTCGACGAAAATCATATAGTACAAAAATGCGACGCAATACTTTTCGTCACCTATCTCTAAAGCGGCGTCACCTAAAGTGTTGAAATTTCACACATTGGCTACAATTAAGAATACGCATCGAATGGTTCGAGTGACTTTTTTTCATCTCAATCATAAGCGTATCATTCTGGGGAGCGAGGGGTATTTTCAGTGACAACTTTTTCACCTTTCATTATTTTACATGTTTTACATCAAATTCATAAACTTTGATATTTTTTCGTGAGAAAAGGTGCTCTTGTGTGACATCGCCAAGTTGAACCAAGTTTGGAGAAAAATGGATTCGAATTTTCTTTCTTCATCATTTAGTTAAGTACAATGAACTCTCAGTAACTCTTTAAAAAATAAACTAAACTTCAAGGGAATTAAATGATTTTGTATTATGATTGTTTTATGAGGCAAAGCTCTCAAAAAATTATTGAAATAATAATACAATAAATTGATATTTTACTCACTTCATTATTATTCTTCACATAACGAACATTGAGTAGTGAAAGAAATGAAAATTCCAAATCCATTTTTCTCAAAACCGGTGCAACTAGGCGATGTCAAACAAGAGCACCTTTTTTCAAGAAAAAATATCAAAGTTTATGAATTTGATGTAAAACTTTTAAAATAATGAAAGGTAAAAAAGTTGTCACTAAAAATACCCCTCGTCCCCCCAGAATGATACGCTTATGATTGAGATGAAAAAAATTCACTCGAACCATTCGATGCGTATTCTTGATAGTAGCCAATGTGTGAAATTTCAACACTTTAGGTGACGTAGTTTTGGAGATATGTGACAAAAAGTGTTGAATGGAAGTCATCTCCAGAGGGCTCTAGCACCTTAACGAAGCATTTTTGTACTAAATGATTTTCGTCGAAAGTGTCTCAAATAATGTCTAGAACTTCCACTAGAAGTTTGTCGATATAATTATAGTACACCCTGTATATGATGAATGAGTCAATTAGTAACTGCAGTTTAGGGAATATATAGGGTTTGCAATTTGCTATTTACATTAAGAAGTCATTGTCGATAGATATATTTTTTTATTGCTCTTAGATAAAATTACTGACATATAGGGAGGATAAACATAAATTCACATAGAGAACTTCAGCAAACTCTTGGTAATTTAAGACATTTCAAGTCATAGTTAACAGGCTTACGATTCTTACGAATAATCGAATTATTTCATTCAATAAAGCACGATTGTTCTCCTAAGCAGCGGAAGTTGATTTTCCTCAACTAATTAATCAATGATGAGTGATTTTCCGATTGTTTGCGCAAAACCTAATTACTCTCAACAAAATCGAGATCCACGGCGTTCCGTCTCTTCCTCGATATTCCTTATCGAAGTTAACATAATCGCGAAATTAATTTTTTCTATTCCGGGCCCGATGCCGCTCTATATAAATAACCTACCGAACGTACGTTCACTTTTGACAACGCCGCAAAACTTAACGGACACTGACAAAGACCATCGAATACGTGAAAGTGAGACGCACAGTCTCCTCTACGGAACAAACGGGAGACGAATTTACTTTTGCCGTGGATTGAGGAGTCGGGCACGGGTCGTGTCAGTGGGGTAAAGTGCGCGTCCGGTCGTGTGCTTTTGCACGACTTTGTAACACATCTGTCGAACGAAAAACGAAATTAGCAGTAGAATCGTGTGATAGAAATGATAAACACAGATTACAACAGCGTTGAGCAGTACGCCGACGGTTACATGGAGCAAGAAGAAGAATGGGAACGGGAGGGACTCCTGGACCCCGCTTGGGAAAAAAACAACAGAAAAAGGTAGGTCACGTCAAAAATCCCTACTGTCAAGTTAAATTCGAAACCCGAACGTAGCAACCCTCAGCCTACTCGGATTTGTAAACAATTTCAACTGTCAACCTAACCTCCAAAATTCCAGTTACGAGTTCTTGGTTTTTCCTACAACGAAACACGGTTTCACATCTGGTTTTTCTGGTATACGAAGAGTTTTCCGGATATCCACATGATTTTCTGCAGATTCCAGATTCCGCAGTTATATTAATACAACGTAACTTTATCTGCTGTACCTATTTTTGGTTACTCTCCTGGTATTTGTGATGTAATGCTTAACACCGCAAAATTGGATGAATTGTTGAATTGAATCATACGAAATCTCTGAATTAGAGCAGGAAGGTTGGTTCACGTCGAAAGGCAGCGTATTTAAATTGATAACGAAGGGAAATGACCAATAGATATATAAAGCAAATATTCGATTTGGTTTGATTCTTCGAAGCAGATTGATAGCTGACTAAATAGAAAAATTGTTGATATTTCAAATTCCAAGTGAATCACATCGTCTACCGTTGTAATTATTACGAGGTTGGAATTGTGCTTTGTTTATAGTTCAATGCAGGAAAGGTTGTACCTTTCCGTTGCAATAATATGGCCTTGCTTTATCTTTCACCTCTAATTATGCATTCCTATAAACATGAACTATTCGATAACGTTGCTGATAAAATGATTATCTTAGGAATAAGGGTAATATTTATATAAAAGGAATCAAGTAACAGCTGCACGAATATCCTTTTGAATATTTCTCTTGAGATTAGGGTTAGAAAATTGTCATAAATTCCTGGAATCATAACCTTTGAAATTTAGAATTTGCGTAAAAAATTTTTTCGAGTACATTAATTTTTCAAAGAATTATTCAAAAAATTGTTGACGCAGTTGGTTTTCTCTTATTATTTAATTTTTATTGTCCTGCTTCATTTTTCTCTTTGACATGTTATTCAAGTTGACATCTACTATATTCTTTTCCTTCTTCATTGTTTAATTACTTGTCAATTCTTTTATATTGTTTCTTATTTGAATAATTGAAGTTACTTGGGTACAAAAATTTGGTCACTTCATGGATTATTCTTTTTGATTCTGAACGAATGAATCATTAAAATTTTACTTAAGTTTAAAAGGGGAAAATTGCAAAAGTGTTTAGAAGAAAAACTGAGAGAGATTATTAAATATGGAATTGTTTGAGTTTCTCCTGACCCACATAGAACGAAATTTATATTCGGAAAAAAAGTTCTGGGATGATTTCGAAATGGAACGGCAAATGTTCATACATAAATTTGATGCTAAAGCTAAGAGTGTATATTTAACTTTGAACTAGTTCAATCGAAGTTGCTTGTTCAGTATTCGGTCGCAGTCGACTCTGATCGTCTTGTTGGACTGAGAGAGTCCTGCGTGGGTGTAAGGAAGATGAAACAGGATTTTCGGGGAGTCAGATTACAGGCGGCCTTACCAAAAATGGACCCGGCCCATAAAAATTGGGGGTTCAATATGAAATATTCAATAAATCGCTGTAAAAAGTGAATTTTCGCAGAATTATGGAAGGAATCGTTTTGATTGTTCTGTTGTCGACCAAAAAAAATTATGTAACATGAAGCTATTATGGTAGATTTGATATATCCAAATACGAGAATGAGAAAAAAAAGTTGTAAGACATAAGGTTTTCCCGGTACATTTATAGGACCATATTTAAAGTTACAATATTTGATGTGTATGGAAAAAAATATTTATTTAGTTCTACACCTATTAAATGTACAGGGTGATTGTTTATATTTTACTCAATAGCTATATCAGTTAATGTTGGTCGTACAAAACCGTTTGAATGGGCAAATTTGAAATATTTTTCATGGGTATTCAGAATTCAGTACTAAGAAACTCATAAAGGCATCGAAAACCTGAAAATTTGTTGTGAACTATTGTTTTTTAAATGGTACACCTTGTATTTTATTTTTCTATTAGGTAGACTTCTTTCTTCTGATTTCAAATATATATACTTTATTCGGGTTAATTTCGGCAGTTTTTGAAAAATATATATAGTTTCTTCTAAATCTAAGGAAGCTGTGGAATGCCACACGATAACGATGCGATTTTTTTATATCAAAGGAAACGTGGATGAAATAACAACTGATATTTATTTTATTTATATATTGTGCTTCACAAAGGAACAAAAATGTTTCACTAATTTTCATTTGAACTGACAATTGCATATTGTTGTTAATTTGCTACATATTATTTTTCGTTAATTGACAGAAAAAAAATATAATTTTCTATTTTATGAGTTTTTTGTTTCCTCAAAAAACGAAATTCTAAAGGAAATTTGTTTCCTTCAAAAAACCGGAAATTCATGAAATGAAGGGTTAACTAAAAGTTGAATTAAATGTTCAAATGGCCCTTATATACGTCTATACACAATCGATATCTTTCAATTTATTTTTTAAGGGCTTTCCTCACCATTTATGGAATATATTGAGGTTTTCAATTATTTCTTCCTCTATTCTGAAATTAATCTCTTTAATATTTTGCGGAGAGGCCTTATACTTTTTATATTTCGAATATCCCCATAAAAAAGTGTCCAAGGAGGTTAAGTAGGGACTATCAGGAGGCCATAGAATAGAACTTCGATATAAAGAAATCACAGCATTCTCGAGTGGCTTTACACAGGCGTCTTAGATTAAGACGAAAAAACCTATATTTTCCAAACACTGCCGAAATTAACTTCAATAAAGTATATACAGGGTGAGTTGGGAGGAACGGACCAAACTTCAGGTGTGTATTCTATAGCTCGAAATAATATAAAAAAACTCATATGTTGTTATCCGATTTTCATTTGTTCTCAAACTATAGCGTCATTATAAAAACAACATTTTCTATATTAAAATGGTTTCATTTATAGCATTATTTTAATAAATGCACGAAAATCCCGCCATTAACCTCGAAACACATTCGTCTGTGAAGGGCTCTCGATGCTTTTCTGATTGATTCGTACTTTTCTTTAAAAAGCAATGCCGTATTTCTAATGTCGAATTAGAGCATCCCGAGTATCAACTTCAACTTTCGTTCTTGAACCTTCCCCACGAACAATAGTTCAATGGTGTGAGGTTTGGAGATCTTGGAGGCCAACTAATACGTCCACAGCGACCAATCCATAGTCCGAGGAACTCTTGATCTGAATATTGGTTGACCTTATTTAAATATTGTAATTACCCTATAGTTTGAAAACAAATGAGAATCGGATAACAACATATGAGTTTTTTGGAATTATTTCGACCTGCAGAATACACACCTGAAGTTTGGTCCGTTCCTCCCGACTCACCCTGTATATTTGAAATCAGAAGAAAGAGCTCTATCGATTAGGAAAATAAAATACAGGGTGTACCATTTGAAAAACAATAGTTCACAACAAATTTTCAGGTTTTCGATGCCTTTGTGAATTTCTTAGTACTGAATTCTGAATTCCCATGAAAAAATACTTCGAATTTGCCGATTCAAACGTATTTGTACGACGAATGTTAACTGAGATAGCTATTGAGTAAAATATAAACAATCACCCTGTACACTGTGTCCCAAATTGCTTGAGAGTGCTTGCACTGTATCTCAGCTATTATTGGGAAACTTTTAAATCCACAAGTACAAATATTCCAACTACGTTTGTTTCTGAAATACAGGGAGAAAACGAAAATGTGCACTTTCGAAGATGTTATTATTTCTCGGGCCCTGTATGAGATAGGAAAAAAATGCAAAATGCTTTCAATATATATTTTTACGTAGTCAAAAGTCGGTGGCGTAGTTAAATTTTTTTTTTTTGAGATTGAGAAGGTGGAATTTTTTAGATGGGAAATCCTCTATGTTTTAACGTCAAATTTCTGCATTTATTTTTCTGAATAGATTGATGTATCACAACCTAACCTTTAACGAATTTTAAAAATCAGAAAAATCCATATTTATGTTGATTTTTTCAAATAGTGAGACATGAATTCTTCCACACATGCACAAAATTTTAATGCATATTATACATAAAAAATTTCAATGTAAATATTGAAATTTCTTTCGTTTTCAACATTTTCAAATTTATATGGGTGATATTTTGAGTTAATGTTTAAATATAATAAAATAAGTAGTTTTAAGTCAGATGGCGTTTTAAAAAATATTAATTAAATGCATGTGTGAAAGAATAAGAACAAATATGGATTCTTCCGATTTTTGAAGCTAAATATTATTGGAGGTTAGGTTGTGATACATCAATGTATTCAGAAAAATAAATGTAGAAATTCGACGTTAAAATATACAGGGTGTTCCATCTGATAAATTCCACCTTTGTGCTCAATCTCAAAATCAGTGCTTTGAAATTTTTTTTAACTACGCCACTGACGTTAAAATATATATTAAAAGCAGTTTTATTTTTTTTATCTTATGCAGTGCCTGAGAAAAAATTACATCTAAAAAAGGTGAATATTTTCGTTTTCTGCTTATAATTGACATTTTTATGTGGAAGTCAGTATCGAAGTTGCATCTTTTTTAATAGGCCTCTCATTACATCAACTTCTCGCTCGCTACATTCGAATTTTGAAAAGTGGTTTGTGTTAGGAATATTGCTCCTATTATAAGAAGGGTCCATTCGTTTCAAAAATAAAGATTTGCGTGTGAATTATTTTCTTCGATATATTTTCAAGACTAACAATATCATATTTATTTACTGGGGTGAGCTCTTGAGGGTAAAATGTTTGGTTTTGTACAACTGTCAAAAAAACTTGAAATTTTTCGCCTTGAAAAAATGTTTTTTTTTCAACAACAGAAAAAGAGATTTCATGGAACGAAAAGCTGACAGACTATTTTTGAAAAGCAGATATTTCAACTCGGGAACTTTTGTGTTGAAAATTAGGCTGCTGTTTCGATATTCAGACAAAATGGGGTGAAAAAATTAATATTTAAAAAAAAAACAAAGAGTGAAAAGGTAATTCTTCGCTTCAAATTTCGTATCGATGGTTGATTAACTGTTGGAGAAGGCTTTGGACGAAAAGTTGATAAGATCGGATGAATTGTCCATAACAAACCAGAAAAGAACAGTGACCGTCTTGAGTATGTCTCCAATAGAATTATTTAATTTATCGTCTGTGGCATTTCCTTGTTAGAATTATTGGAGTGAAGTACCTACTTGTACCACTTGAAAGGTTATAATTGGTTATTTCAATTCCCTGATTGATGTGTATTTATTTATACTTAACCGTATCTTGATTCCAAGCTGTGATTATTTTGTTTATTTCTTCCTTTCGTAATCAAGTTCTTCATTTCTACTTATATGATTTACGGAAAAATAGAAATTATGTTGGTGTTATGCCACAAGAGACCTTCATAAATTTGATTTTTTTATTTTTAACTTTTCAAAAAAATTTGTTTCACAAATTATCGAGCCTGTTCTATTAGTAACACTCGAGTTGCAGAATTTTGGTTGGTTCATTTCTGAATACGTTTTCTTAGACACTATGAATAATTTGATGAGAGTAGAGGCAAACCTATAAACTCAAATGAAAAAAGAAGACAATTCAAAATGCAACCGGGACACATTCTTCGTGACTCACCCTGTATAGAACGCATCCTCATCAGAGCGAATAAATCGGAGAGAATGAAGTATATTTCGCTGACAGCTCATAATATTGTATCATCTATCTCGGGATCTTTGGTTGTGTATTAATAGATAACTCCGCTTGACGAATGACATTTTAATTTTCTTTAATTTTAGAACTATTAATCATGATTTGATGTTTCAATTCGAATTGTAGATACTGTGTACACCATGCTTTGCATGATAAAATAATTTGGTTCACTCGTCTCACGTCATTTAAAAATATTTCAATGTGATTTCTCTTCAGATTTAAGTACAAAATTATGAGAATTTTTTTTGCGCACATGTTATAGTGTTCTAGGCCTATACCACTCAGATTCGTCTAGGAACTTCTTCACTCCAACAGGGGAATGAATCCCTTATCTGAAATATCCATATTCGAATTTTGTTTTATTTATTAAGATAATTTTTTCAGAATATATAAATATAACCTAGAAAAGTAGTCATTATTTGTTTCTCAAAACAAATGAGTTTGAGATTTTTGAGCTTCACATTAATTATATTAATATAATAAAAGAAATGTCAGCTTCAATATGAGTAATTTGAAGAAAATATGTTCGTTTTTGGATTTTCCTACTAAAAAATCACAATTAGAGATTTTTTCAAAATAACCGAAAATATGGTTTAAAATTGTTGTCCATCTATTTCTCCTTGTTGCCCTGAAACTTTTCTGTGCATTGAAGCCACCACCACTATTTGTACGGCTTTGCAATACCTACATCTGCGGGTCATAAATACTCGGAATCTGATATTTGAACTCTCCCCTCGCAATATGCCCTCATTTTCGTATAGGGGGCGATTTTAGATGAATTGATCTGGTTAAGCATGAATGTACTAATTGTCAACGTTGTAAGGAACGAGATCAAGATACTCGTAATTTGGAACAACCACAATTTCATATGTATGCAATAAATTCATTTTCTCTCAAAAACTAACGGCGAAATACTTTATGGGAAAAATTAAAATCTAGTTTTCGTTTTTTTATTTTTATCTTTGACAAGAAACGAAATTTGGTGAAAACTACCTTTTTATGTCCAAACACATATTATTTTCTTTCAACTTCTTTTGAATTATTCGAGGAATTTTTCTCTAAGAATTTACGAGCGAAAAATCAGACGTCTAATTCTTTGCTTTTTCAGAAAAGTCGGTGATTCTTGTATTAGTTGAAATTCACCCTTGAAAATTGCGGATATTATAAAAATAAAAAGGCATCCTCTCAATCTGGCTACCGGAGCCAGAGTATCGGAAAAAAATTAACAGGTATCTTCATCATATTTCCAAGAATGCGGAGATGGAATTTTAGAACTCGTTGGTCTTTGCAGAAGTGGGTTACGGTCCAACAATGTAGATGTGTTTTATCGGCACAACAGCTGAAGACAAGCAGGTCCGGAATACCCATAGATACACAGGGCTCGGAAGGAATTAATTTAATTTTGAATTTTTCTCGTTCGGATATTTTTTTCTTCATTGATTTCCGTCGGTTCACCATAATTTATTTTTCGTCCAATCGGTACAAAATGAACGAAATTATTAAATTGAACAAACGTATAACAGGATAATAAAGATGAATCAAAATTTTCATATATATATATATTCTTATGAAAAAGAGAGCTAAAATAATACAATAAATATTGAAACAAAAAGTACCTAACATTCTTCGTATGATACTATAGTATCATACGATACTATCATCACTAGTATCATACGATACTATACATCCAGGGGAAAACACCTCAGCCGAAAAAACCTGCCTCCCCGTAAAAAAAAATAATATAAAATATTAAATATCAGAAAAATCTTGAAAGACATCAGTGTGATCATCTTCATGTTATCCGTTGATGGGCTCGGATAAACATATTCTTCCCAAAACGACTCGCAATTCTTAATCTGAAACGAAAAAAGATAAAAGCAGAAAAGAAACCGATTATTCAGAATAAATCAAATGCATTTTAGAAATGCATTTGGTACTTTGAAAAACATCAACATTCAGATTTCTTGGCCAAATAATGTTCGGAGGTTTATAAATATTTATGACAGAAATGTCACAAAATTTGAAAGAAATGAAAAAAACTCCATCAATTTCCCCTTTCCGAATCTGTTGAAAATTACGAACTCATAATTTTTTAACATAACAAGCTAAACTTGTAAAAAATCAATTAATACATAACTTTCAACTGTCCTCTTTCACAAGGATTTTTTTGTTGCCGTGTGGGTTTCTTGCAGAAGAATCACTTCGATACCATGTTCATCAGCTAATTTGGAGACGTTATCACACTTTTGAAACATAGATGAATTCAAAATAGTAATCATCGAAATGAATACCATTTTCAATTCCCAGGCTCAGAGATCTTTTATCATGAGGTTGGAGAAACTAGCAAGCGGGCCCTGAATAGAGCCACTGCTAAAATCTCATTCAGTGAAAGAGGAAGTACAGATTTCTTTTTTTGCATTTGATCGGAGATGTGAAACTTCATTTTGACGCAATTGGATGTCACCACCTTAGTACTCTGTAATATTTTACTCATTACTTCACAACCAATTGCTTCAAATTCCGAAGTTTTTTATGAAGATTTTGTCCTGAGATGTGCGGGATACTGATGAGGCCCAACAAGGCCGAAACCGGTATATCTCTCATCTCAATGACAAAATCTAATATCATTTCTCCAACCTCATGATAAAAGATCTCTGAGCCTGGGAATTGAAAATGGTATTCATTTCGATGATTACTATTTTGAATTCATCTATGTTTCAAAAATGTTCTTGATGTGCCTTCGTAAAGGCAAAGAATTTTCTTTTTCGTTATCACACTTGTCTTTCGAAATTCCTTCGAAATGCAAAATCCACAAATTCTTGCTTTCTTATAACACAATAAAGCGTGAAGTTTGTATTTTCGAAAAAAAAAGGTGTTGTTCTGCTTTGTGCCGTTAAATTTTTTTGTAAATACCCCGAGGAATTCCAGATAATGATCTCGAAAAAAATGTGCCAGCTCAACACTTATCGGAAAATTGGATTCCAGTGACTGGAAAAAAAATGTATTACACAAGTTCTAAGTTTGCCTCTCGAATTTTTCTGAAAATCTGTCTATTTCCTCGAAAATCAAAATTGAAAAAAAAAAAGATAGCCCGGCACTTTCTTCTCACAAATGATTCAAATAACAACCTCAATAAGGTATATGTATTTGAAATCAGAAGAAAGAGCTCTACCGATTAGAAAAATAAAATACAGGGTGTACCATTTAAATAACAATAGTTCATAACAAATTTTCAGGTTTTCGATGCCTTTATGAATTTCTTAGTACTGAATTCTGAATGCCCATGAAGAATACTTCAAAATCACCCTGTATATTGTTATTCATACATCAGAAGAATTCTCTTTATTTAAGAGGTAAAGAGGTAACTTTTTTTATATTTTCTTATATTCTTCTTTCTTTATATTCCTTCATTGTATTACCTTGTGATGAACAACATTTTTAGTTTTTTTTTCCCGAGAATGCGAGAATAAATAGGGCAGATTGCTGATTGTCCATTGTGAATCGGCACGTACACAGTAATTGTTTACACTGCCGATAATAGTAGAATGGGGATTTGTTCAAAACATTTCATCATAAAATTTTCCGCAGTGTTCGGAAGAAAGATAGGTGTAATAACACATGATCTCAGATGAGTTAATATTATTGGAAAATGTAGTTCACCGAATTAATATCAGATGTAATACTTTCACGAAAACGCTATTAACCGTATAGACACCTACTGGCGTTATTCGCAATAAAGGAAATTATTTCCTATTTTTTTCCATTTCATCAAATTTTTCAGGGTTTTAATATAGTTTATGTTAACCTCGTCGTAGAAGAATAAAAAAAAAAACTTTCATAAGAAACAGTTCATCCAATCTTGAGTTATAAAGGGTGTAACCAACAAAACGACCGACTAAGTTTTATACTCGGTTTTATATATTAAGATTACAATTAAACTATGTAATTTATTCAAATGAGAAATTATCTCTGCCGAAAATAAAATGTTGATCTCGAAAAAAAAATTATATAAAGAATTCCAATTAATTATCATTCATTTACAGTCACCTCGTATAAGAAATCGCCTCAAGCCTACCCTGTCTTCATCTTCGAAACTATGAGTTGTCGATCCGGAATACCGTCACATCAGTTTTAACAGTAAATCCGAATAATGAAGATGCAATGTGAACAAGTTTTATCTCGAAAAGGCGCTTTAATGGGCGATTTATTGCATCCCGCGGTAATTATTTGGAAAAACAGTAATCGAGCAGGATTTCTTCCGCTCGTCGTCTGTCCAACATTGTTGAATGAAGAGATTTTCAGAAAAAGAATTGAGAGCCATCTTTAATCACGTGAGATTTCGACGTAATCGTGGGATAAAAGACGTGATATGTAAATTACATAATAATAACTCATAACTCATAAATTTATTTCCCAAATTTTGAAAATATACAATTTTGAATTACAGATTCAAGAACTGAATTAAATTTACATACAAATCACCTTTAGAAATTACTGTAACCCACAGATATGTCAAACAAGCCTAAGATTTCCGAAGAAATTTTGTATGCTCGTTCCATTTCCTCATGTTTATTGAAAAAATGAGAAATCAATTACAACCAAAATTAAAATAATAAATACACACATATATAACAGCGAAAGAGTGATGCAGGGGCGGGGCAGGCAGGAACTACAGATGAGCCGTATTCTCCTCATTTAAAAATATTTTATAAACAACTGCTGGTCCTGGAGGAGAAATTTTTTGACTATATTTGCGAACTTGGAAGAACTTGACTTTTTTTTTATTTCTTTAGGAAGCTTGTTAAACAAAAAGGGGCCATAATATGTTACAAATCGTTGACATATTGAGGTGGGCATATACGGCACAGGCATATTTTTCTGCTCATTTGATCTGGTTGTATAAGTATTTTGTTGATAGCAGTGCTCTCTATTTTTGTCATACGATTAATTACTCCTAGAACATACAGATTTCTGACACTGAGTACGTTACAATCCTTATAGAGATCCACTGTAGAAAATGTGAAAGGTTTTTTGTGTGCAATCTTCAAAATTAAATTTTGACAAATTTCAAGCCTTCTTAAAGTGCTCTTGTAAGCACCCCCCCACACAATTACACCATATCTTAAATTGGACTCTACAATGGAACTGTAAACAATATTCAACAGCCTTTGGTCTAATAATTCGCGTAATTGATAAAATTTATAGAATAAGTTCCTTATTTTCCTATTCAAAAATGCTATATGATCATCCCATCTGAGGTTTTTATCGAGTAGAATCCCCAAGTATTTCAAAGTATCTACTTTATTTATTTGTTTACAATCACAGCTACCATCAGATATACTATTGATATCATGATTATGGATCTTCAAATGAGCTCGTGTCGGCTGATCCACAGATGATGCACTAAAAGTCATGAAAAAAGTCTTCACAGGATTCAAAGCCAGCATACCATCGCTCATCCAAGCATACACCCGTGCAATACCCATTTCCGCCTGTTCATAAACATCATCCCAGGAATCCCCAGAAAACAAGATGGCTGTGTCATCAGCATATGAAATAATACTACACTCCTGGTACATTAGACCAATATTATCTATGTAAACCAGGAAGAGAATGGGCCCTAATACTGTACCCTGAGGTACACCTGTATTGATGAGTTGCATCTGACTATAAGTATCATTTACCTTGACGCACTGTTTACGATTTGTTAGATAGTCCTTAAACAAATTTAACGGTAAACCTCTGACTCCAACCTCCTCTAGTCTATCTAGAAGTATGTTGTGGGAAACCGTGTCAAAAGCTTTAGCCAAATCGATGAACACTGCCAAACTTTTCTTTTTGTGCTTCAAATTTATGTTAATTTCGTTGACCAGTTCAAAAACAGCATCCTCTGTGCTCCTTTTTTGTGTTCACTTCATGTGGTTCAGTCACTCGATCCATTATTAAAGTTGATTGAAGAAATTAAATTCGAATGATAATTGAAACTTATTCAGATTATTTTACTAGAATATGAAATTTTCGAAATTATACAGGAAAATTACGATTATGTAGATTTATGAAATTTATTTCAATCGTGTCTGTAAACAAGCAGGAATAGAACATTTTTTCAAAGATATAGTTTTTTAATGAACTATTAAATGGCATGATTGTTTTTTTCCAAAATTTCAACAACAGGTACAACTGAATGTTAAACAATGTGGAAACCACATCTTAATACACCATTTATATTGTAACTCAAGATTGGATGAACTGGTTGTTATGAAAGATTTTTTTTTGGATTCTTCTACGACGGGGTTAACATAAAATACATTAAAACTCTGAAAAATTTGATGAAATGGAAAAAGAAATAGGAAATAATTTTTCTTCTTGCGAATAACGCCAGTAGGTGTCGCTACGGTCAATAGCGTTCTCGTGAAAATATTATATTTGATATTAATTCGGTGAATTACATTTTCTAATAAGATTACCGCATCTGAGTCCATGTGTTATTACACCTATCTTTCTTCCGAACACTACGGAAAATTTGATGACGTTTTGAACAAATCTCCATTCTACTATTATATGTGTAAACAATTACTGTGTATTTTGAGTTGCCTAAACGGATGTTTTGGGGGCGCATTGATTTTTTTGTCTGGTGACTTCTTACAACCATTACCGTTAATTCCAAAATCGACGGCTGCCGATGAAATAAATGCACCACAAAAATTGTTGAAAATGATTTTTTGTAACTGCAAAAAAAGATGCAATGCGTCATGCACTTGCAGAAAACTGAGTGTTTTTGTAACGCTACATGTGGGAAATGTGCAGGTGTTAACTGCCAAAACAGTTGTCCAATCTTTGGCAAAGATGAAGAAATAATTGATTAATTTTTTGACACAAAAAGTATTAATTTCACGTGAATAAAGTGATGAATAAATGAAGTGTTTGAATGATATTTTCATTTTGTTATTTTGAACACATAGGAGTTGCTTTTAGGGGTTGAAAAATAAAATTAACTAAAACTAACATTGATCCGAATTACTGTTATAAATTGAAATTAATTAATTATATTAATAGACATCCATTTTTACACATTTTATGTTGAAAGGGGATGGTTTACACGGTCTTGAAGTATTTGAAGACCTTCATTAAACTTCATAATACGCTACTGAGGCAAAAAATTACGTTGATATAGGTTAGAACAAGTTTCTTTTAATTTTGGATGAAGGGGTTGTTTTCACCCCTTAAAAATTTAAGCATAAATTGGATATAAATCTTTCTCTTTGAAAAACGAAAGTTTCTGACACGAATATTAAAAATTTGTTTTCAAAATCGAAGTGCTCTGAAAAACAAGATTCATGGGACACCCTGTAACTCGCACGTAATATCTCACATATCCTACGTGCAGAAAACAGAAAGCAATTGATATTCAGACTGCGAACAGCTTCGCTTTCAGCTCGATTAATATTTACACCGATTGTCTTGAAATCGAAAGTGATGTTCTAGTCAAAATTCGAGTTATTAACATTCTGTGTACCGCGCAGTACCTGTAACGGTCATTTATGTTTCTAGTAACGTTGCTCAATCAGAGATTTGAATAGGTGGAAGTCCATATTTGGCGGAAGTCGTAAAATATAACTTGTGGATAGTACGAGAAAGATTAATGTTGGTTTTTAGGAGGAATTCGTTTATTTTATCACCTGTTTTGTTGTCTGAGGAAGTAGGATTTCTTTGTTGGAACGTTTAGCATACTGTTATGTACGACGTGGCATGAGGAGAAAAACATAAACTTTATGAAGGAGTTACAAAAAAATTTCAAATAAAGGTTGAATGTGATAATTTCAATATTGTTATTTTATTTCTGTGTTTTTTCAATGTGCGTCTTATTTTCTTATTTCTTATCAACGAAGAAGTTTTCTGACTCTACCAAAAACTGTAAACATATAAACGCTAATGAAATACAATGCGCAAAAAAAATAACGCACATTCTGAAAATCTCAATTTTGATGAAAGTTTTCTCTACATTGACTTTATAACTTATTTTTTATGTTCTCTCAGGAAGGTTTTGAACGAAACAAGACACACTAAATGGAAGAAAAATTCAGGATTTCGCCGAATCTTATGTGAAAGAAGAGAAATGAACAATTTTCAAAATACTGAAATGCTGATAAGTGATTTAATACTTGGTATTTCCACCCCTTGCGTTAATTACAGCTCGGCAACGACGGTTCATACTCAAAATGAGTGATCTTAAAATGTTCTGATCTAATCCTTCCCAGATTTCTCCGAATTGGATTCCTAAGTCATTAAGAGTAGCTGGATGATTTTCTGAACTTCTCAGCCTTCCATTGAGGTTGTCCCAAACCTGCTCAATCGTATTGAGATCTGGACTTCTTGCTGGCCATTCCATTCGAGAGACTTCAACCTCTTCATGGCTTCAGAGCAGGGAGGTCAACGATATCGGCGCTAGTAGCCATAGTGGAAGTGGTCATGGAGGCTATTGAGAATGGAGAGGTGGCAACACTTCTATGCTTAGACCTAAGCAAGGCGTTCGATTTAGTTCTTCGTGACATACTATTAGAAAAGATCAACCACTGTGGAATAAGAGGACAGACGTGCAGCTTGATCGGATCATACCTACAGGATAGGTATCAAATAACATGCTGGAATGATGAGATATCAACCAGAAGAAAAACATCACGAGGCATACCTCAGGGCTCGATACTTTCTCCACTGTTATTTATAATATATATATAAATGATCTACCATACAATGTGCAATCCAGGACAACTGTGCTCTATGCAGATGACACCAACTACCTCACCAATGGGAAGGAACACGAAGATGTCGATCGACTCACGCTCAGAACAGGTGAACAATCCTTTCAATGGTTTGAAGCAAATGGACTCAAAGTAAATATGGAAAAAACTCAGCAGATAACTTTTACCACCCGACACAGTGAAGAAAATCAAAATTTGAGGATGCTTGGGGTTATCTTGGATACTACCTTATCATGGTCACCACATATACAAATGCTAGCGACTAGACTAAGCAGTTCAATATATTCGATCAGAAGAATCAGAAAAATTATTGACGAATCAGCAGCAATACTAACCTACCATGCTCACTTCCACAGCTTGGCATCATATGGCATACTTCTTTGGGGTTCGGCAGGTGAAGCAGCAAGAATATTCCTAAAACAAAAGGAGGCGATCAGAGCAATAGCCTGTATATCGAGAAGGGAAAGCTGCAGAGAACATTTCAAAAAATATAAAATACTAACCATTCCATCACAGTATATACTTACCTGTCTGATTAATATACATGAAGGACATCAACAATTAACAAAACACTCCGACATCCATAGATATAAAACGAGAAACTCGGAGGACCTTGTTCTTCCCCAACACAGAACTAGTAAATGCCACAACAGCTTCAATGTAATGGGAATTAAAATGTTCAATAAAGTGCCAAGAACATTTAAGGAAATGAACAAAAAGGACTTCAAGAAAAAAATAAAAGAATTTTTAATTTCTCAGGCTTTTTACTCTACCGAAGAGTTCATGAATTTTATTTTCTGATATCATGGTCAATTGTTGGTTTGTCTTGATGGATCTTATGTTTTATACAATTAATTGTATAAATTATTGTACTTGTAATTTTATAATGTTTTTTTTTTTTGACGTGTCTTGTAAATTTTGAATGACCAATAAAATTCTATTCTATTCTATTCTATTCAAGGTACTCCTGAACGATGCGCGCACGATGGGGTCTGGCATTATCGTCAATAAAAATGAAATTTTCACCAATGTATGGGGCAAATGGCACTACATGCTCTTTAAGAAAGTTCCTTATATACTTACCAGCATTCATAGCTCCATTTTCAACGACCACTAGGTCTGTGCGAGCAGTCAAAGATATTCCACCCCATACCATAATCGATCCTCCCCCGAAACCAGTAGTATTCAGGAAATTTCACTGAGCATATCTTTCCTGTGGACATCTATATACAAGGGAACGTCGATCACAATGGTAGAGGCAGAATCTAGACTCATCTGTGAAGAGAACTCTTCCCAATGGATATGCTCTCTCGCAAAATCCAAACGCGCCCTTCGATAGGCTGGGATAAGAGCTGAGCCTCTTGCCGCGACACGAGGCCTTAAGTCATATTCTCTGAGTTGATTTCTTTTTGTCTGAGTGCTAATTTGCACCCCATGAGTTTGCTCAAGCTGATTTTGAAGGAGGCGAGCGGTTGCAAACCGTTGTCTCAACGAAGAAACTCTCAAGTAACGTTCTTGAATGGCAGTTGTTACCCGTGGTCTACCCTGTCCTGGTCTTCGGACATTCATACCTATCTCCCTGAATCGCTGCAACATTCTGGACACACTTGTATAGGAAACTCCAAACCTTTCTGCAATTCTTGTGTATGTCCACCCTTCTTCTCGCAAAACTACCGCTTGGGCACATTCCTCTTGGGTCAAATTGCGTGTTTCGCGTTGCATAGCGATCGAGTGTAGAAAATCAAACGAAAGAAAAACTATTGATCACTAGAATTGATCGAAAACAACTGATTTTAGAATGGAGCCAATACTTTCAAAATCTGATAAAATCATCTTTTTTTATTCCTGCTGGGAAAAAACATCTGTATTGAAGAAAAACGTTGAAAGTGGAGAACATGTGCATGCAGAATTCTGATAAAAATAATTATCATTGAGAACACCTTCAGTTGTAGAATAAATTTGAGATTTCCATCCGTTAATTTTTTTTTCCCAGTGTATTATATACGTATTTTCAGAAAAGTTTTATGACAAAGTTTATATTTCGAGTAATTTAAGATTTTATGCAGAATGAATAGACCCTGAATGATCGAATCGGTGTTGAGCGGTTGTAAGTACAGCTACCAGACAGGATATTTATAAAATATGAAGCAGCATCGTTCGATTTAGCACGAGAAAACAAATATCTCCAGATGATGACCTATTTTAGACGGTTCTCCAAAATTAAATGCCCAATCATAGAATCCTAGCAGCACAAGCTCTGGAAATTCGAAAACAAATATACTGCTCCACAAGATCATTTATGAGAAACCAAATGTTTACCCTTAAACCTGAATGTTTTTTTTCACTTTGAGATAAGTTCTTGTTTTTTGTTTCTCGAAGAATTTTTGATCAGGGGACGACGAATTTTGGACGCACTGTACATCTTGAACTTCCAGAGATATCGCTGTCTGGCCACCTCCTACATTTGTGGTTTCGAAATTGTTTCAGACAAGTGATGCAATGCAGTGATTCACTGACGAATTCTGTTGATACACACCATGAGCACCGAATTCCTAGAAATATAGTTGAAACTTGTGCAAATACTCTCTTCCTACTGATAAATATTTCAGTTGAACTTTCTTATCTTCTCTCATTTCGAAATTATCGTTTTTTTTTGTCGAATTTGATCAATTTTAACCATTTAATGCTCGGTTCATTGTACAGGGTATCCCAAATTGCTGTTTCTGGTACTTCTGGACTAGATAGATTCTGCATCTCCAGAAATTATTTTCTGATATACAAGAAATGAAATTATTCAAAAATTAGGTGATTTTTTATATTCTCGCATATTTTGAATGCTCTTCAATACCTCTATCTTGACGCAAAATACTAGGGATATTTTTCCAACGATACTGATCTTGTGACATGTTCTTTCGAGCATTTAGGCCGTCGTCGTAGATTAGTTCTCGACGTTTCGCCAGTTCGAGTGTCTGGCATCTTCACTCAGGCAGTTCAGTCCAGTGAGAACATCTCCTGAAATATAACTCCTGAAGATGCCAGACACTCGAACTGGCGAAACGTCGAGAACTAATCTACGACGACGGCCTAAATGCTCGAAAGAACATGTCACATTGAACGATGGCCGCGAAAGCCTCAACCAATTCGATACTGATCTTATTCAGAAAAAACTGCAGAATTTCTGTGAAACAGTATTTCGGTAAATTCTACCGATTTCCAGAATCGATAGAATTATGAATTTGATCAGAATTTCTTTTAACTTAAGAATTTGGCTTCATCGTTCCTAAATGATCAGCTTCTTTTATTCAGGGTGTCCGTTATCAATGTCCAAATATGAATAATTTCAAATTGTTTTTTTCTCGATTTTTTCAAATGTTACACCCTGTATTTTTTCCATTATGATGTTCCCAGTTCAAAACCTTACATTATTTCAGAAGTAAGCTTAGGATTTTTTGCACTCCTGTGTCCAGCAGACACGAAAAATGATATTTCAACCAAAAATTTTAGGAATAATGAACATAATAACTAACGGATATTTTAAATGAGTCACACAATGAAACCAAACTGAATGACCAATTTTTGAAAAAATGTAAGTTCAAACTTAAGTTCAACATGAAAATGGAAATGTTTGTCCGAATTAATAACACATATATAGGATTTGGGGATTTGTTCAAAACATTTCGTCATAAAATTTTCCGTAGAATTAATATCAAATGTAATACTTTCACGAAAACGCTATTTACCGTAGCGAAACCTTCGGCATTATTCGCACAAAAGAAAATTATTTCCAATGTTTTTTTCATTTCATCAAATTTTTCAGAGTTTCAATGTATTTTGTGTTAACCCCGCCATAGAAGAATCCAACAAAAAATCTTTCATAACAAACAGTTCCTCCAATCTAGAGTTATAAATGGTGTAACCAACAACATAGCCGACTTAGTTTCATATATTTAGATACTAACGCATTATTTTTTGATGTTTCATCATTTTCTGTGCAAGGTAAAAAACATTGAAAATTTATCTCATTCTGTGGTCACTTTTATGCTGATTTTTCCTTAAAATAAGTTATAAATGGACGTATACATTTTCAAAATCCAAATTTTATGTATGATATGAGATCCAAAAAAAAAATGCGTTCGTAATTAAAATAACAAAGTTGTTTTTTCCCTGAGTACAAGAGAAAAAAATTGAATAGCGTGTTAGTCCCAGTAAAAAAAACCTTTGGAAAGTTTTGATCGTTTTCAGATATTTTCAAGAATAAAAAAGTATTCAATGAACCCTCTTGTGGAGTTTTCGAAAAACCAAACAAACCTATATTATTATTGTTATTATCCCAGTCTTATTCAACACGCTCGTTCAGTACGTAAGTGAAAGTGAGCGTGATTAGATTCTGTTAAGGCGGTAGACCATTAAATCCCCTAGTTTATCGCTATTCGCTCTAGGAATACATAATGAAGTAGGTAAGAGCATTTTTTGATAATCGATGAGGAGACGCGCATTCCTCAATGCTCTCAGAAAATTTCCATCTACTCTGATTCGGATTACGAAACAGCTCACCCGGATTTTTCATGCAGATTAGATTGATGTCTCAAAAAAAAACATTACATAATAAACAGACAAGTAAAAAGAGTCCCTTTCAATCGTTATTATTAATATATATATATATATATATATGGCAAAGATTTAATGGACATAACCCTCTGAAACGAAAATGAACCGTAGACAGCTGTTTCGGGCTTTCGGCCCTCATCAGTACGGTGAAAAGTTGGAAATTGAAATCGAATAACGGAGTCAACACAAGGGAGCCAGCCGCACATTTGCGATTTCGGTTGGAAGACCCTGCATTCCAGGGCAACATCCAACGTCACCACGGAGGCAGCTTTAGCCACCTGCGTGACATCCGCATGTATTTTACAGATCCCTCATTATTCATCCTTATATTATATATATATATATATATATATATATATATATATATATATATATTCTTATGAAAAAGAGAGCTAAAATAATACAATAAATGTTGAAACAAAAAGTACCTAAGCTGAGGTAAAAAAGAGAACGGGGTATCATAACATTCTTTGTATGATACTATAGAATCATACGATACTATCAACACTAGTATCATACGATACTATACAGCCAGGGGAAAAAACCTCAGCCGAAAAAACCTGCCTCCCTGTAAACAAAATAACATAAAATATCAAATATCAGGAAAATCTTGAAAGACATCAGTGTGATCATCTTCATGTTATCCGTCGATGGGCTCGGATACACAGATTCTTTCCAAAATGACTCGTAATTCTTAATCTGAAATGAAAAAGGACAAAAGCAGCAAAGAAACCGATTATTTAGAATAAATCGAATGCATTTTGGAAATGCATTTGCTACTTTAAAAAACATCAACATTAAGATTTCTTGGCCAAATAATGTTCGGAGGTTTATAAATATTTATGACAGAAATGTCACAAAATTTGAAAGAAATGAAAAAAAACTCCATCAATTTCCCCTTTCCGAATCAGTTGAAAGTTACGAAACTGATAATTTTTCAACATAACAAGCTAAACTTGTAAAAAATCAATTAATACATAACCTTTCAACTGTCCTTTTTCACGATGTTTTTTTTTCTGTTGCCGGGTTTCTTGCAGAAGAATCTCTTTGATACCATGTTCATCAGCTAATTTGGAGGCGTAATCACACTTTCCTTTCGAAATTCCTTCGATATTCAAATTCAAAATCCACAAATTGTTGCTCTCTGGTCGTGAGGGTTTTTCAAACCGGATACGACCTTCCAGGTGATGATTTTTCGTCACTTCAGATGTTTGAAGACCGCTACGGGACCCCAATGAAAGGCAATCATCTCCCATAGATAAACCAAACATGTTATAACACAAGAAAACAGAATATTTTTCAGGACCAAAAACTAAGACATATTACGAGAATTGTCATTCTGACGATTATTAATAATAATAACGATTGAGAGGGACTCATTTTACTTGTCTTCTCATTATGTATGTAATGTTTTTTTGAGGCATCAATCTAACCCCCGTTCAGAATCATAATAAAAAAATAAGCGCAAGCCAATATTCAGAGTCGAAATCCATTCAGGTCTCCAGAAAAGTCTTTTCGTGAATCACCCTGTATTTACCATAATGAAAGTGAAATTGGTATTGTTTTCTCCGATACCACCTCATTTCGTACAGAATACGAAACATGCCTGTGGTTATGACATAATTCTTCCGATTGTCCAGTGATTTTGTCGGACATACAATACAGGATGTCCCAAGAATTCCACTTTTCACGATATTTTTGCGAAGAAATCCAAATTCACATTTTCGATGTTTTTTTGTAAATTTCTTAATATTCACCATGAAAATTGATTCCTCATGAAACTATGAGTTGTTTGATTGAGGCATTTCTGAAATTCCGCCAGAAAATTGTTTTTTCAACTCAAATTAGGAACCTAATCTGACAAGTGGGCACTATTGACACATGGAAATTTTCAAGGTTTTTCATTGGAAAATTTTTTAATGAGGAAATCCCAAGGGACAATAATGTTTTGTGGCAAAATTCAATAGTACAAATCATGATACAGTCGGTAAAAAATTCGTTGTCAAAGTTAACTATATCTATAGCTTTTCTCGTATCTATAATGCAATCTACATTGAAAAATAATGTTGGTATGAGATATTCAAAAAAACATCAATTTTATGATGGCCACATTTTGAATTTTCATTAATTCAAATAGTAATCCAACCAGAAACATTTTCGTGTGAAATATCGCCAAGACGAGGCCGTATTTCTAACATTGTCAAAAAGTAATCAGAACTCATGTAGAGCCAAGCTGCAAACTCTACATTCTTCAACTTCACAAGTCCTTATTTCACAAACTGTATGCCTAGGTCGAAATAAGAAAAAAAAAAAGAAAAGAATAAGCTATACCTGTCTCTTACTCCTACCCTATTCCGATTTATGCTTATTATTTTGTTCAGTTCGAATCGTTTTCAGATATCCTCGAAATTAGAAAAGTTATGGAACATTTTCGAAATCGATAATATATCAAAATTTGTATCTTTAAAAAAAAATTTAAATATCGTGAAACGTTTCTCACTAATGGTGTTTTCGTGAAAATCCTTTCAACGTTGTTACCTATGTGGTTTTGAAGGATACCCTGTACATACAGGGTGTGACAAAATCAAGCAATTGGGGATACCTTGTACGTACAGGGTGTGCAAAATTGGTCATACCTGAACTACAACTCTTTAGCCTTTTACAGACACCTTTTTTCATAGCAATCCAGTGGCGTAGCATGTTTTTTGACGAGGTTTCCTTGCTGAGCTATAACATAAAGTTGTGTTTTTTCTTATGGAAACAAGAGATTCTTACGAGTCAGAAAAAATCATTTTTTTTCGTTTCGAAAATACTTTATACACATTACACTGGGAGGCCCATGTAAAACCGTACCTACTGAACAATATTTCCGTAAGTAAGTTATAGAAAATGCTTAGCAGAGTTAAGAAGAGCAATTTCTATTTGGTGTCAAAATATAAACCTGTCGGAGTACATATTTCCTGGAGCATACTTAGAAAAATATGGGGCTGAACTGTTTAACATGGTGTACCCTGTATAATGTGTTATATATTTTCGAAACGGAAAAAATGATGATTCTTTCTGAGAAATAATAAACTATTGTTTCCATAAGAAAGAACACAACTTTATGTTATAGCTTAGCAAGGAATCCTCTTGGGAAGAAACAAAGTACGCTACTGGATTGCTATGAAGAAAGTGCCTGTATATCATTTCAGCTTTCATAGATTTATCGTCTGCCTACGACACGGTATGGAAAGATGGTTTGATCTATAAATTTTATACACATCTTAAATGTGGAAAGATGATTCGTCTATTAGAGAATATGTTGTCGGATAGAAGATTTAGTGTTTTTGTTGATGATAATAGTAGTAAATTCAAAACTTTGAACAATGGTCTCCCACAAGGATCAGTTTTAGCACCCCTTCTATTCAATTTATATTTATGCGATATTCCTTGTACTGAAAAATTCATTTACGCCGACGATATTGCACTCGCTTTCCGTCATTCTGATTTTTAAAGTATTGAGGCAAATTTAACTCCTGATCTGAAAATTTTGAAAAATTATCTTTTCGAATGGCGTTTGTGTCCAAATCCGAATAAAACCGAGGTTTCGTTATTTCATTTGAATAACCATCAAAAATTTAGAAAATTAAATGTTCTTCTCGGGAACGTTCCTTTGAAACATAATTTTACTCCCAAATACTTAGGTGTTAAATTAGATTCCTCTCTGAATTACAAAGCACATTTGGATGACTTACGAATGAAGCTGAAAACGAGAAATAACATTCTACAGAAACTTATTGGTACGTCATGGGGTGCTGACCCGACTACTCTTCGCACAGCAGCACTTGCCCTGGTTTTTTACACCGCTGAATATTGTTGCCCTGTTTGGCTCAATAGTGTTTATGTTCAGAAAATCGATGCACAGCTCAATTTTTCAATGAGAATAATTACTGGAACCATCCGATCTACACCTATCCAATGGCTACTAGTGCTATCAAATATAGTTCTTCCCCATATTCGAACTTGGAATTCTTGGAATAAATTAAATTCATTTCCGGATTCTTTTCCGATACTTACCTACGTTCCAGAAAATAGAATTCCAAGACTGAAATCCCGTAAACCTATTTGGTCGAATAACTTTCTGAATTCGAACTTCAGCTACAAGGAAATCTGGAAAACCGAATGGGATGCATGTTCTTTATCTAATAAAGATCTAATATCTGATCCATCGAATAAAGTTCCTGGTTTTAAACTTTCCAGGAGAATATGGTCCCTTCTTAATCGAATAAGAACAGGTCATGGTCGTACCAACAGCATGCTTTTCAAGTGGAATTCAGTTCACTGTCCTAATTGTGAATGTGGTGAATCAGAGGAAACAGTTGAACACCTAATTAATAATTGTTCGATTTATACATTCCAAGATGGCATTAGAGCCATACCCAATATATCAAACTCATTTTTGCAATGGGTTGAAAATTTTAGATCAATTTGATGAAGTATAAATTGAATTCTCTTGCTGTTCTGTCTTTTTTCATTTTCAGGTTGGAGTTTGTGTTTGGAAATCCTTCTTCCGAAGAGCCGTTCCGATAATCGTGATGTCCTTCTATATAGAATATTCAGATACAACAATTTTATTTTATTTTTTTACGGGGAGGCAGGTTTTTTCGGCTGAGGTTTTCCTTTTTTTACCTCAGCTTAGGTTCTTTTTGTTTCGACATTTATTGTATTATTTTAGCTCTCTTATTCAAAAGAATATATATATATATATATATATATATATATATATATATATATATATATATATATATATATATATATATATTTCAACATCCTAGCACAAGGAGAAACGGAGATAATGGCAAAAGTTGAAAAAGCCCAAATTTCAATTTTGGCCTATAACTCGAGAACAAAAGAAGATAGAGTAATGTATTTGATGGCATTATCAGTTTTTTTTTAAAAAGACGAACGTAATGTATTAATTTTTCTCCATCTGTTTGGGTTGAAAAGTCGTAGTTCAGATATCACGAATTTTGAAAAAAAAATTCAAATCGTAACTTCATGTTCATGTTGAAACTATCCCATGCGTCCTAAAGAGGAAAACTCCGACAAATTTCGATCGGATATCCATAAATTCCTCCCAACCCACGGTCCGAGCCTCCAACAGCTATAAATAGGGACTCCTATGCGGATAATTCTAAAATTAAAATATGTGTGTAAATGATTACGAATTTAACGCGACAGCCGGTTTTTCAATGAAATTAATCAGCTCGTAATGTGCTCACCCTGAAATCGGCTTTTGGCCCGATCTTCAACGATTTTAGGCCCGGTTCACACTCACAACGGGCCACTTTGTGGTCTGGAGATATTTTTGTGTACGCGCACTAATTAAAGCAAATTAAAATTTATCGATAGTCATTAAGTCCCCTAATACAGATTGCTATTACCTATTGCATGAAAATTGCTTAATATAATATAGAACTGCAATCCTCATTTTTTTTTTGGAAACGAATAGTGCGCACTTCATTACAACCCAAAAAACACTTGATTTTCTCCTTTTAGGCGCCATCTACTTTTCCTACTTTTTATCTCAGCAAGTCGACTCAATGAAGAAAGTTGTAGAATAGTTATTTATGATATGAGTGTTAAAAGTGACGTTTTATTTTGTGAGTGAAATGAGCGAAGCGAATTGAACAATTTCACGAACAAAATAAAATCACTTTTAACACAAATACCATACAAGGTTTTTTGTACAACTGCCCTATTTTGATAATGAAATGGGCGAATTTGCAATGACAATTAACTTCAAAATGCATTTTAATATTCAAATAATCAAAAGGTTGTTGTGAATGGCAAACTTTGCCAACGTTATGATTACTTACAACTGAGAAGAGGCGCTGTCATTTGAATTTCGTTCCTGTCCATTTTTCGTCTTGGGTTGTTAACTGCTTAATATGTTTGTCGAGAGTCCAATTATTAATGAAAGTGACGATTTGGTTGTTCCTCTGGGTATTGAAGAGTCTGCAATAAGAGCAAATCTGGAACTCCTACCTAAAAAATCTGTTCAGAAGTACGATATTGCATATAACAATTTCCTGGCCTGGTGTAAATTGAAAAATGTAGGAGGGAACTACAGTGAAACTGTTTTCCTGGTATACTTAGGAGAAAAATCGAAAATATGGAGTTCATCAACTTTGTGGAGCAAATTTCCAATGATAAAGTCAAGCGCTCTTGTTAAAAATGGTGTAAACATTTTAAGGTAATAGCATATTTACAACGGAAAAGTGAAGGATATCGTCCCAAAAAATCGAAAATTCTCACTCGTGAACAAGTTTATAAAGGAGGCACCTGATGAGAAATACTTGATGATTAAGGTTGCAACTATTTTCGGATTATTTGGAGCCTGTCGGCGTGAAGACTTGTGAAATTTATCAATGGAAGACATCGAAATAACAAATAAATCATTGGTTATACAACATTCAAATACAAAAACGAAAGTCAGTTGTTCTTTCAGTATTATTGGGAAGTATGTTGACTATTTTCATAAGTACTTCGAACTGCGCCCTTCTGTCATCAAACATCGTCGTATTCTCCTGAAATATATGAATAATAAATGCACTGCCAATCCAGTTGGTATTGATACATTTGGGAAAATTCCGTCTATTGCTTCCGAATTCCTCAAACTGCCAGAACCAAAGCAATATACAGAACACTGTTTTCGAAGATGATCCGCTTCATTGCTAGCAGAATCAGGAGCAAATATTCTGGATATAAAAAAACATGGAGGGCTATGTTGATCATTCCATTGCATATAGAAATGTCATTGCTGAAAAAATTCTCCCAACCTCAACAGATTTTGGATCATCATCATCTAATATTGTACTTCCGGTTTCTACAAGTACTGATGGTGCTGAGGATTCTAATAATGTGTTGCGAAGCTCCCTAACGTCACAGGGCATTAATGTTAGTAATTGTTCTAATTTTACGATTTAAAATAATGTTCATAATTAATGTTTGTTAAATATTGATAATAAAAATTTGCAATTGCTCAATTTTCTTCATCTGATTTCATCATAAGAAAATGGAGTGCTAAAAATATTTTTAACACTAATGTTAAAAATATTTTCAACACGCTTCCACGTAAACAATCAATTTTAACATTGTTTGCTGTCATTAAAAGTGTCACTTTTAATGGCAGTTGTACAAAAGAAGTTTTATGAATTTTCCCGAGTAATTCTTCGTCAAAAATTCGAAAATTTAACTTTAAAATTAAACGAGTTTCGTTTTAAAGGCCAGTGTGGTAACGACAGAAAAAATTTCATTGTCAACACTGTCGTTCTTTCATCTGGGACGAATGTTTCAAATAGAAGAAACAGAGTAAGCTGGGACAACTGCATCGTATCTCGTTTAAGAAATGCCAGAAAACGGATACTATTCCTACAGTCCAGAATGCACAAAACGAATCTATGAATCATACTCCCGTTCATTTCCTGTTATACTAGAGACAACGTTATTTTTGGCTGAGTAAACTCGGTCTACGAAATAACAATGTGACCACTCTCTGCCTACTTTCGTTGCAGATACATGATATAGTGCAGATTTTCGAAACAGTATTTTCACCTCAATAGGACTTGAAAATCCTTGAAATTTGCTTGATTTCCAGTTACCAAAAATAACTGAAAATTTATATAGGATTGGAAATTTTTCCAATCTCCATGGAATGAGAAACATACTGGGGTGGCTCAACCCTGTATATTATCTATTCACGGGTGTGAATAATGTGTGAGCAATATCTAATCAGTTTTTTATCTTGAAAGGGGGGGTCGATTTGAAAAAAAGCTAAATGAACTACCTTCCCCTCGTAATTTTGTCGAGTCCTTCGCATTCATTTTCAGACACCCTGTACAGGTCAGATGTCGATGTTTTAGTACTACATATCCTAAATTTTCCAAATTTTTTTCCCCTTTCTTCATTTCCAATTTTGATAAAGTATTCAATTCTGGATACATTCTTGTTCAAATCGTTTCATTCATCGAAATATTCTTCAAAATATCGAGAAAAAAGTGAGATAAGAGTATTCGGTATCATGTTTGTTATTCCTATTCTGAATATCTTAAGAACAAACCGTTTTCACATTTTCAGAGAAGAAGACTCGAGAAATATTGCAACATTTCTATAAGCTTGCGAAACTCTTCACAGGGTGTTTCCAGATGTTGGGTCAAAAATTGGGATCAAGATTGGCTCATAACTTTCGTTTTTCGAATAAGAACCCTATTTTTTATGTTTGCGTTGGATTCTGCGGTAAAAAAACAATGATTATGTTCCAACATGTTAATGCTCCTAAAATGAAGAATTCTTGAGTTATTTAGGATTTTTTGATTTTATGTGGTACCTAGAGTAAAATTCATAAAATCTGATTCATATCAATAATAAATAAATTCAGGAAAAAAGTCTGTCACCAGTGAAGTATTGTAATAATTCATCTTCTCTGAACATGGATCATTGTTAATATGATATAGATTTTATGAATTTCACTCTAGGTACAACATAAAATCAGAAATAACTCCAGAATTTTTAATTTTAAGAGCATTAATTTGTTACAACATATCATTATTTTTCTTCTGAGAATCCAACGCAATCATAAAAAATAGGGTTCTAATTCGAAAAACGAAAGTTATGAGCCAATCTTGATCCCAATATTTGACCCAACATTTGGAACACCCTGTGACGACTTTTTCAAACTTCTAGAAATGTACAATATTTCCACAGTTTTCGACTTCAAAAATGTGAAAACGGTTTATTCTTAAGATATTTAGAATAAGAAGAAAAATCCTAAATAACTCCAGAATTGTTCATTTCAGGAGCATTAAAATGATAAAACAATATCTTCAAAATATAAAATACATTAAATCTCTAAAAAATTTGATGAAATGGAAGAAAAAAAATAGGAAATAATTTTTTTTCTTGCGAATTAATTTTTTTGTGAATAACGCCAGTAGATGTCGCTACGGTTAATAGCGTTTTCGTGAAAGTATTATATTTGAACTACATTTTCTAATGATATGAACGCATCTGAGTCCATGTGTTATTACACTTATTTTTCTTCCGAACATTACGGAAAATTTCATGACGAAATGTTTTGAACAAATCTCCATTCAACTATTATATATGTGAACAATTACTGTGTATTTTGAGTTGCGTAAAGAGATGTTTTGGGGCGCATTGATTCTTTTGCCTGGTGACTTCCGACAACCATTACCAGTAATTCCAAAATCGACGGCTGCCGATGAAATGAATGCTTGCCTAAAATCATCAACTTCAAATTTGGCTAGGTAATAAAGCTCTCAATTCAGTTGATTGCGGTTGGAATAATACCAATAGATATTTGTAGCCAACAAAAATACAAAAAACACCTGCACCACAAAAATTGTTGAAAATGATTTTTTGTAACTGCAAAAAAGGATGCAATGCGTCATGCACCTGCAGAAAACTGAGTATTTTGTAACGCTACATGTGGGGAATCTGCAGGTGTTATCTGCCAAAACAGTTGTCCAATCTTTGTCAAAGATGAAGAAATAATTGACAGTGGCGACTGCCACTCAGAATCAGATTAATTTTTTGACACAAAAAGTATTGATTTCACGAGAATAAAGTGATGAATAAATGAAATGTTTAAATGATCTTTTCATTTTGTTATTTTGAACAGATTGTGGTTGCTTTTAGGGGTTGAAAAATAAAAATAACTAAAACTAATATGGTTCCAAAATACTGTTATAAAATTGATTGAAATTAATTAATTATATCAATAAAGACCAATTTTTACACAATTTATGCTAAAAGGCGGTGGTTTATACTGTCTTGAAGTATATGAAGACCTTCATTAAACTTCATAAAACGCTATTGAGTCCCAAAAATTACTTTGATTTACGTTAGAACAAGTTTCTTTTAATTTTGGATAAAGGGGTTGTTTTCACCCCTTAGAAATAATAAGCATCTTGATAGAATTCGGAGGTAATGCCTAATTTTCGCCCTCATTCACTGGATTAATTGTACAGGACAATTTTATGTTCACGTTCAAGGTATTATACCATAATAGTTTATTATAATATTAAAGTTGCTTTTTTATTTATCGATTGAGGCAGTACGAAGTCTGCCGGGTCAGCTAGTAATGAATAAAAGAAAGAAATATTGTCAACGTTGTGTCCGTCTACCGTCTCATCATCTATGCTAATATCCCTTTATTTCCCAAAGTTCTCCTTGCTCTCTTTTTCCCTTAACGAATAAAAATGTTATGGCACATTTTCGAAAACGACAATATATCAAAATTAAAAAAAAATTAAGATATCGTGTTGGAATAGCAACTTTTTTTAGAACGTCTTATTTTTCTATCTCTTTTAATTCAGGACAGTACAGTACGGTAGTCGCGGTTTCCACAGTGTTTAATTCGTAATCAATTCGCAATCAATTTTTTTCGTGTCCCAATTTTTTCACCACCGAACATCCTGCATTACCACGAAATTTTCGCGCACCTCTATTTCACGCATATCCTTAAAGTAGCTCCGAAATCAAATCACCGTGACGTCCATTGCCGAATCGATATCTCCGTTTTGAAACATCCTGTGTGTTTCGCGTTCCTGAATAGTGCAGGATAATTATTGCACTTCCATCGTTAACCTTATCGTTCCTTGATTCATCCACAGTGTTTGTTCTGTCTATCGCTACAGTGGAATTCGGTCCCATTCTTTTTCCTCGCTTCGCACCGAGGAAATAACTAGAGTGACTAGTTCATAGAAAGGAGAATCAGGGATGTGCATCGCGTTGGGCCGTTTGGACTACTGGACTTCTGTGTTCTGTGACAGTGAATCTGAGATATGACGTGTGAAGTGTCAGGAGATTCCTTGGCTAACGGAGCCCTTTTTCGGTACAGTTTGGTGAACGTACTGCAGTCTCCAGATAGGGACGATGTTAACATCAAGGTAAACACACTGCGCAAAAAAATTAACGCACATTCTGAAAATCTCAATTTGAAAGTTAACTCTACATTGACTTCATAACTTATTTTTTATGTTCTCTCGGGAAGGTTTTGAACGAAACAAGACACATTAAATGGAAGAAAAATTCAGGATTTAACCGAATCTTATGTGAAAGAAGAGAAATGAACAATTTTCGAAATACTGAAATGCTGATAAGTGATTTTATACTTGGTATTTCCACCCCTTGCGTTAATTACAGCTCGGCAACGACGGTTCATACTCAAAATGAGTGATCTTTAAATGTTCTGATCTAATCTTTCCCAGATTTCTCCGAGTTGGATTCCTAAGTCATTATCAGTAGCTGGATTATTTTCTGAACTTCTCAGCATTCTATTGAGGTTGTCCTAAACCTGCTCAATCGGATTGAGATCTGGACTTCTTGCTAGTCATTCCATTCGAGAGACTTCAATCTCTTCAAGGTACTCCTGAACGATGCGCGCACGATGGGGTCTGGCATTATCGTCCATAAAAATGAAATTTTCACCAATGTATGGGGCAAATGGCACTACATGCTCTTCAAGAATGTTCCTTATATTCTTATCAGCATTCATAGCTCCATTATCAACGACCACTAGGTCTGTGCGAGCAGTCAAAGATATTCCACCCCATACCATAATCGATCCTCCCCTTAAACCAGTAGTATTCAGGAAATTGCACTGAGCATATCTTTCATGTGGACGTCTGTATACAAGGGAACGTCGATCACAATGGTAGAGGCAGAATCTAGACTCATCTGTGAAGAGAACTCTTTCCCAATCGGCCTCTTCAAAATGGATATGCTCTCTCGCAAAATCCAAACGCGCCCTTCGATGGGCTGGGGTAAGAGCTGGTCCTCTTGCCGCGACACGAGGCCTTAAATCATATTTTCTGAGGCGACTTCTTATTTTCTGAGTACTAATCTGCACCTCATGAGTTTGCTCAAGCTGATTTTGAAGGAGACGAGCGGTTGCAAACCGTTGTCTCACGGAAGAAACTCTCAAGTAACGTTCTTGAATGGCAGTTGTTACCCGTGGTCTACCCTGTCCTGGTCTTCGGACATTCATACCTGTCTCCCTGAATCGCTGCAACATTCTGGACACACTTGTATGGGAAACTCCAAACTTTTCTGCAATTCTTGTGTATTTCCACCCTTCTTCTCGCAAAACTACCGCTTGGGCACATTCCTCTTGTTTCAAATTGCGTGTTTCGCGTTGCATAGCGATCGAGTGTAGAAAATCAAACGGAAGAAAAACTATTGATCACTAGAATTGATCGAGAACAACTGATTTTAGAATGGAGCCAATACATCCAAAATCTGATAATATCATTTTTTATTCCTGCTGGGAAAAAACATCTGTATTAAAGAAAAACGTTGAATGTGGATAACATGTGCATGCATAATTCTGATAAAAATAATTATCATTGAGAACACCTTCAGTTGTAGAATAAATTTGAGATTTCCATAATGTGCGTTAATTTTTTTGCGCAGTGTAGGTGGATTTTTTAGGCTATCGTTCGTTTTCATCGTATTTCACCGGAAATATCTACTTTTAGATTGTTTTTATCGCGAGCATTGATATTGCCTCAATTCTATGGCACATCGGTTCAGTCTTCTATACCGCGTAGAACAAAATCATGCGGAAATATCTTGATAAATGTACAGGGTGGTCAGATTTCTATTTTTCAGTACTTCATCTTCTAAATCGCTAGTTGTCTAGTTTCCATGCTACAGGGTGATTTTGAAGAATCATAATTTTTTTTCCGTTCCGAAAATATATAACGCATTATACAGGGTGGACCACGTAAAACAGTTCAGCCTCATATTTTTCTAAGCATGCTCCAGAAAATGTTCGGATAGATTAATCTTTTGACAACAAAAAGAAATTGTTCAGTATATTCATGAAGAGAATTGCAAAACCTTTGCAGTGATGAATGTGTCACTTGAACCGATTAGGGCTATGATCATAGACCCCTGACTTCGAAGACAAAAAGATTAACTCTTCTAAGCATTTTCTATAACTTATGTACGCACGAAAATATTGGTCAGTAGGTACTTTTGAACGTAGGCCACCATGTATAATATATTTATTTTTGAAACGGATAAAAATGATGATTCTTTTTTCTGAGTCGTGAACTATTGTTAACATAAGAAAAAAATACAACTTTATGTTTTAGCTCAGCAAGGAACCTCTTGGGAAAAAACATAATACGCTTCTATATCGCTATAAAAATAGTTTCTCTTCAATGTTTTCTTCTCAACATCATAGCACGAACAGTAACAGAGATAATGACGAAAGTTTAAATGGTCCAAATTTAAAATTCGGCCTATAACTCGAAAATAAAAGAAGATAGAGGAATGCAGTTGATGGCATTATCAGTTTCTCTGAAAAAGACGATCGTAATGTGCCATTCATTTCCTCTATCTCGTTCGGTTAAAAAGTATCACAATTTTGCCCATCCTGTACAGGGTGGTCAGATTTCTTGTTCAGATCGTTTTTGTAGGATAATTTTCATTTTTATCAGAATATATTAATTTGAGTTTACTGGGTCCAGTATGGAATTTTCTTATTATGATGATCTTGCAAAAATTATCTGTTCAAGAATTTTTTTAGTAAACCTATTCTTAATGTTTCCTTACATGGGAAATTTATCATAAAATAAGTTTTATTTTATTATCAGCTCGGTGAAGGTCAATATAGGTTCGAATCTTAGACTATTTGATCAATGTTCGAAACATCAAAGTATCAACTGCTACTAAATACAGTTTGGGAATTCTACTGACCATCAATTGGTTTCAATATTCTTATCGATCAGGAAGCTCTCCCTCATAATTGGATAACTGTGGGATTTCTTCGTCATAACGGAGATTAATTGAATTGAATTGGACGCATTCAAGGTGAATTCTAACGAAAACAATCCACTTTTTACTCCTTGACACCTATGTTCCAGCAGACTCTGCTCGCAAATTAGAAATGTTAATACATAATTCATTCGAATTCCTGAATATAATTCTTCGAGAACCTTTGCGTACGTTATGCTTGAAATAATTTCTTAGTCGAGACTGAACGAGTCGAAAAAGTACATCTCAAGACCGCAATTTTTTTTATTATGACGTATACCTACTTGTGGGTTATTTATGAATTAAGCAGTTCACTTGGTTCTCATCGGTGGAGTTAATTTGTTACAGATTTATTTATGGTTTCGATGAAACGAAATTTTAAAGCTTGAGAGCACGACTAAGAACGCTTGAAATTGTTTATATTTATTCATATTTGACAAGAACGTTTTCAGATTCGAATCTAACAACCGTGAATTTGTGTTGTTAATCGTTTTTGAGGTTTCCAGATTGAAGTCGCGTAATTTTTCAATCAATATAAATGAAATAAACAATGAAATTAGGCAATCTGAATAGAATGCATACAATATTTGCAACAAAGATCTACACTGCTCAAAAAAATCAACGCACATTATGGACATCTCAAATTTATTCTACAACTGAAGGTGTTCTCAATGATTATTATTTTTATCAGAATTATGCATGCATATGTTATCCACTTTCAACGTTTTTCTTCAATACAGATGTTTTTTTCCAGCAGGAATAAAAAAGATGATATTATCAGATTTTGAATGTATTGGCTCCATTCTAAAATCAGTTGTTCTCGATCAATTCTAGTGATCAATAGTTTTTTTTTCGTTTGATTTTCTACACTCGATCGCTATGCAACGCGAAACACGCAATTGTACCCAAGAGAAATGTGCCCAAGCGGTAGTTTTGCGAGAAGAAGGGTGAACATACACAAGAATTGCAGAAAGGTTTGGAGTTTCCCATACAAGTGTGTCCAGAATGTTGCAGCGATTCAGGGAGACAGGTATGAATGTCCGAAGACCATTCAAGAACGTTACTTGAGAGTTTCTTCGTTGAGACAACGGTTTGCAACCGCTCGCCTCCTTCAAAATCAGCTTGAGCAAACTCATGGGGTGCAAATTAGCACTCAGAAAAAAAGAAATCGCCTCAGAGAATATGATTTAAGGCCTCGTGTCGCGGCAAGAGGCCCAGCTCTTACCCCAGCCCATCGAAGGGCGCGTTTGGATTTTGCGAGAGAGCATATCCATTGGGAAGAGGCCGATTGGGAAAGAGTTCTCTTCACAGGTGAGTCTAGATTCTGCCTCTACCATTGTGATCGACGTTCCCTTGTATACAGACGGCCACATGAAAGATATGCTCAGTGCAATTTCCTGAATACTACTAGTTTCGGGGGAGGATCGATTATGGTATGGGGTGGAATATCTTTGACGGCTCGCACAGACCTAGTGGTCGTTGATAATGGAGCTATGAATGCTGATAAGTATATAACGAACATTCTTGAAGAGCATGTAGTGCCATTTGCCCCATACATTGGTGAAAATTTCATTTTTATGGACGATAATGACAGACCCCATCGTGCGCGCATCGTTCAGGAGTACCTTGAAGAGGTTGAAGTCTCTCGAATGGAATGGCCAGCAAGAAGTCCAGATCTCAATCCGATTGAGCAGGTTTGGGACAACCTAAATAGAAGGCTGAGAAGTTCAGAAAATCATCCAGCTACTCTTAATGACTTAGGAATCCAACTCGGAGAAATCTGGGAAGGATTAGATCAGAACATTTTAAGATCACTCATTTTGAGTATGAGTGGAAATACCAAGTATTAAATCACTTATCAGCATTTCAGTATTTTGAAAATTGTTCATTTCTCTTCTTTCACATAAGATTCGGTGAAATCCTGAATTTTTCTTTCATTTAATGGGTCTCCTTTCCTTCAAAACCTTCCCGAGAGAACATAACTCCTGGATTTGACCTTCCCATTATCAGAATTCCGATTTTCCACCTCTGCGCGAAATAAATTCACCGTTTCCAGACTTTCTTTGAAACACCCTGTATATAAGTTTCGAATAATTTTGTTTTCCTTCAATAATTAAGAAACGCCGAGGCCCGTATAACGACAGCGATAGAATATTTCAGCGTGTTTCTCGTTTCTGCACTTCGTTTCTGTGTCTCGACCTACTTTACCTCGTTTTATCTGAAAATATCAATGTTGTTAGTTTGGTTTTTCTAGAATGTGTGTCCCTTGGAGCCTTGCCAAGACCTACATGAAGTCGAGATTGATATATTTTCTGCATCGGACGTGTCCGTTGCTCTGTTATCGTGACGTAAACTACGAGAAATTCCTTCGTGTTTATCGGCTTTTGTTCTTAATTGGAGTCGTTACATTATCATACGTTTGCAGTAGGTTCAGTATGGTTTATTCTTTTCTTTAGATACGTGCTCGTTCTCGAGGGCAATATGAAGGAACTTTTCAGATGTAGTAAAAGGAAACACATTATATTTGGCGATTTATAATTTAAAATGTTGTATTCAGGTTGATAAATTAAAGTCGGAGTTTTCTATTCAGTCTTTATTCTGATAACAGTATAAAAAGCACATCCGTTTTTTTACCATATTACTGCATAGATTGACAATTGACAGATATAATCCAACAAGATGGCTGTCTCTCATTGGATCACAAAACATAAATAATATTCTTCTTTTTAATCCACATGTACATCATTGACTAACACCCCCTCTCAATGAAGTACCTACATGTTAAATCTAAACGAAGATTACATCAACCCTAATATCAGTATAAACTCATTAATCACATCGTCAAAGACTGGAATGGGCAAGGCGACATATCAATTGGAACTATCAATGGCGTAGTGTCCTTTTCACTGATGAATCCAGATATTGACGATTTTTAGATTCTCGAAGAACAAGGGTATGGACAATCGCACGCATACCCTGTAATCGTCGCTATGTCCAAGAAGTCCATTCATTCCGAGGGGGTAGTTTTATGGTATGGGCCAGGATATGTTTCAACGGGCGCACAGATCTACACATTTGCTCTGAGAAAAAGACCGCCTCATACTATAGGGAGCGTGTCATTGACAATGTTTTGCCAAATTTTCACGCTGCTATTGGTGAATCTTTTCAATTTCTAGACGATAATTGAGAATGCTCCCTAGGAGCTTGGTATTCCACATTTACCAATATCTCTGCACTCACCAGATTTGAATTGCATAGAACATGCATGGGATATGCTCCAAAGAAGATTAGATAATCATCAACCTACCCCAGAATCCTTAAATGATCTGAGAGAGCTTCTGCCCCGTTTATGGAACAAAATTCCTCAAGAAATGTTCAACAACCTCGTTTGTAGTATGCAAAGAAGATGTCAAGCTGTAATTGATATCCGTGGAGGCCAAACATTATATTGATAGCCTTAAAATGCTTGAATTCTCTGGGAATATAATTTCGTTATTTTACTCGATTTTTCTTGACCACCCTGCATACCCTGCAGACCTACAGGCTGAAATTAATTTTATTTCCTGCAACTTGAAATCATATTAATAGGTATTTTCATCACAATATCTGATTCAAACTATATTTTTTTGCAATTTAAGTCATATCCCAACTCATGTGGGGTAGTTTATATCTAAACGGTTGGGTGTTTCAGCTCAGCAATGTCCATTAAAATTTAAAGGTCCTTCATGAGTTTAATCCTCCTTCAAACAGAGTATACATCGTTAATAAAGGATTTAAATTGTAGTGGATCATTGAATTTCAATTGACGTTAGACCAGGTGGAACATATGAAATCTAGAAAGCATATGAAAATGAAAGGTATGTTATTGTTATTATCATTATTATGAAAATAATCTGCTCCATATGAGTTAGGGATATTGACTTAAATGCGAAAAAATATAGTTTAAATGAGATTTTGTGATGAAAATTCATATCAATATGATTTCAAGTTTCAGGAAATGAAATTAATTTTAGCGTGTGGGTCCGCAGCGTATACAGGGTGGTTAAGAAAAATTGAGTGAAATAACGATATTTTCTTCCTAGAGAATTCGAGCATTTTGAGACTATCAATACAATGTATGGCCTCCACGGGCATCAATAACAGCTTGACATCTTCTTTGCATACTACACACGAGGTTGTTGAACATTTCTTGAGGAATTTGGTTCCATAAACGGAGCAGAAGCTTTCTCAGATCATTTAAGGATTCTGGGGTAGGTTGATGATTATCTTATCTTCTTTGGAGCATATCCCATGCATGTTTTATGCAATTCAAATCTGGTGAGTGCGGAGGTATTGGTAAATGTGGAATACCAAACTCCTCGCGCGCATTCTCAACTATGGCTGCACGGTGCGGTCTAGCGCTATCGTCTAGAAATTGAAAAGTTTCTCCAAAAGCAGCGTGAAAATTTGGCAAAACATTGTCAATGACATGTTCCCTTTGGTATAAGGCGGTCACATTCCCAGGACAATTGTGTACAATCTCGGAATGGATGGACTTCTAGGACATAGCGACGATTACGGGGTATTCTTCTAGAATCTGAAAATCTTCCATATCTGGATTCATCAGTGAAAAGGACACTACGCCATTGATCGTTCCAATTGATATGTTGCCTTGCCCATTCCAGTCTTTGACGCTTGTGGTCACGTGTTAATAGAACTACTCTTAATGGACGTCTAGAACTTAGATACACCTCTCTCAAACGTCATCTGACGGTTTTGATGGAGACTTGGACCCCATCGGCATTTTGAAAAGTATTCCGTGTCATTCTACACTCAGATGTAAGCTTTCTTCCCGCCGAAACGGTGATGAAACGATCCTGAGCAGGTGTTGTTTTTCGTCGCCAAAGCCTTGGTCTCTTCAACTTGGAGTTAGGCCACCCTGTAGCATTCCGATAGCCCTATTAGCCTCAGCGTTTGTTAATTCACGTCTTGGAATTTTCAGAAAACTCGTTTCAAATCGAAGCCGTTGATAAACTGACTCCATTTCAAAATAAGAACATACATGAAGCATTTGCAAAGAACCAAATTTCAGATAAAAGGCGGCCAAATTGTCGAAATGTCTCATTCTGATTTTTGTTGGATCGATTCAAGTTGTTATTGAGTTTTAAATGATTTAACAGCTATTTTCTCGAAGATAACATACTTCTCAAAACGATTGAATAAGATATCCCTAACTCTTGTGGAGCAGTATATTTTTCAACATGTGAAATGCATTGTGAAATAGGTTTCATTCTATTATCAGCTCGATGAAGATCGATGTACTTTCGGATCTTCTACTATATCTAAACGGTCGAACGTTTCAGTTCAGCAACGTCGATTGAAATTTAAAGGTCCTCCAGGAGTTTGATCCCCCTTTAAACAGAGTGTACATGGATAATAAAGGATTCAAATTTAATTGACGTTGTTTAACCTCATGGAAAATTGAAGGATATCGTCTCAAAAAATCGAAAATTCTCACTCGTGAACAAGTTGAAAAGTTTATAAAGGAGACACCAGATGAGAAATACTTGATGGTTAAGGTTGCAACTATTTTCGGATTATTTGGAGCCTGTCGGCGTGAAGAATTGTGTAATTTATCAGTGGAAGACATCGAAATAACAAATAAATCATAGGTTATACAACTTCCAAATATATCCGTTCTTTCATTATTATTGGGAAGTATGTAGACTATTTTCATAAGTACTTTGCACTGCGCCTTTCTGTCATCAAACATCGTCGTTTTTTCCTGAAATACATGAATGATAAATGCACTGACAATCCAGTTGGTATTAATACGTTTGGGAAAATTCCATCTATTGTTGCCGAATTCCTCAAACTGCCAGAACCAAAGCAATATACAGGACACTGTTTTCGAAGATCCTCCGTTTCAGTGCTAGCAGAATCAGGAGCAAATATTACGGATATTAAAAAAACATGGTGGATATAGAAATGTCATTGCTGAAAAAATTCTCCCAACCTCAACAGATTTCGGATCATCATCATCATCCAATATTGTACTTCCGGTTTCTACAAGTACTGATGATACTGAGGATTCTAATAATGTGATGATTTTTCTCATCTGGTTTCATCATAGGAAAATGGAGCGCTAAAAATATTCTTAGCACTAATGTTAAAAATATTTTCAACACGATTCCGCGTAAAGAATCAATTTTAACATTGTTTGCTGTCATTAAAAATGTCACTTTTAATGGCAGTTGTACAAAAACAAAATTTCAGCTTTTTCTCTCAAAATTCCTCGGTTTGCTCCTTTTTTATCCTAAGGTGACTGGACTACATATCAGCACCTCAGGGGTAAGGTGCGTTAATCAAAATCCGCCAAAAGAGAGATTTTTCAGTTCAATTATTGTTTCAAAGAGCCAGGGGCGAAAAACCTCAGGCGAAAAAACCTGTCTCCCCGTTAAAAAAATAAAATAAAATTGTTGTATCTGAATATTCTATATAGAAGGACATCACGGAGGGAGGATTTCCAAACACAAACTCCAACCTGAAAAAGAAAAGGAGCAAGAGAATTCAATTTATACTTCATCAAATTGATCTGAAATTTTCAACCCATTGCAAAAATGAGTTTGATAGAATTTAATAATGTTAATCAAATATTGTAGATAAATCGTGTCTGAGAAAAATGTGACTTAACACACTCTACCTCTGAGGTGCTGATATAAAATCTAGAAAGCATTATATGAAAATATTAGGAAAATTCCCATGATAAATGGCCCGTCCCAGGAAGAAAGTGGATAATAGAAGTAACTCACCGATGTTTCAACGCCAATAAATTATAAATAATGCTAACTATGCTATTACTAATATAATTTATGCTCTCTGAGGTCAAAAGGCAACGGAAAACGTTCCTCGCATAGGTAGATAGATACACGGAATCGCGATATTATCCGAAAACACTCGGTGAAAGTACCCAGAAACGGATCCGAAAACAATACTATCGCTTTCGGTGAAAAAGCCAGATATTCGACAATCGCCCATATGGCAGATACGAAGGAACGTTTTCCTCCAATTCCAATGTTCCTCCGACGTTTCCGCTATTCGCCTCGCTAATCCGACTCAGTTCGCCGGTTCGGCGATGAAGATCAACGCGTGCGAGGGCGCGTGCTGCCTGCCGGACGCCGTAAAGAGCAAAAGGGGGAGGTTCGAGCCCCCCAGGTCTCCAGCGGTCGGGAGTTTCAACGGGAGGAGTTGCGCGAAATCGGACTATCCGAGGTGCGAGAATAAGGAGAACAGGTGGAGGTTGGGGAAGTCGAATTTTACTGGGAGGTTCTCCCTGCCGATCGCGGTAAGTTTCAATTCTCTCATTCCGTGGAAAACCTGACAAAATGAAACGTTCAAAGATTTCTAGATTTTAATTTCGAAGTAGGGAATTCGAGGTGTTGAGTTTTCGTTGGACCACCCTGTATGTGTATAGGGCAGTAGCGTAACGAATTGCGACCGGGCTCCCCTTCAGAATTAGCTTTCGGGTCCCCCTCATACGGGCATGCGTATTTATTGAAAAAAAACTTTATTTATTAAAAGTATGTGGTTTAGGTGTAACACCACCAAAATTACTCCGAAATAATACTTGAAGTGTGACTTTTTATACTTTATTCATTGAAATATTATTAAAAATTTGCAGTAAATAATATACATAATTGCATTTTCATTTCAAATATAGTTATCAATCCTAAAAAATACTGTGTTACTCGATGTAAATGGGTAAATAACTTGAGTGGTTGAATCTCCCTTGTCATCTTGATTTATTTGTTGCAATAGTATATTCTAAAACAAGTTGCAGAATCAGCTCCTATTCCAACACGAATGCGAAGTTCGATAGCAGGGTTATTGGAATTGCCTTCTGCCACGAGTTCAAGGCGTTATTTTCTCTATTTCAGTCAAGTTTTGTGAAATACTCTCGAAATTCAAATAAAAATTCAGATTAGTCACTTTTGTATTGTATCTTGCCAGTTGGTGAGACTTACGAAATTTGGCAGATTACGGAATTTGAATTAATTTGATTTGAGAATTGATAGGATCGGAAGTCAGTACTGACAACCAAAAAACGAGAAATATAACTGAAAACAATGCTGTAATAAATTCATTACAGCACTACTTTCAGTACTGTAATGAACTCATTACGATATTGAAATAGAGAAATACATTTATTACTTCGTGAAGGTCCATATTCCTGGCTAGTTTATTCTCAATTTTCAACAAACTGGGCCCGCTAAGTCTTTTTTGGGTCATTGTACTTCTCAAATAATTCTTTATTAACTTTAACTTTCAAAAGGATCGCTGATCGCTCTGCACTTGCTACAGTAACAGGTTATATTAAAAATAACATTAAAGCAGTACAGAGATCTGGAAAACTAGTTGCAATCGAAAAATTTTCTGAAAACAGGAGATCAGCTAACTGTCGTATTGATGATCTTTTCAGAATATCTCTGATTTCAATGCAATTCTTAAAGAGTTAATTCGGAAGTTAAGGTCAGAACTGAGGTCATGTTCAGCTATTCGATTAGAAGAACTCTTTTTATGTCTTCAATGTAAATCACTCGATTCATCTTAATATATGAAACTCAGATGGCCATTTTGTTGGTTACATCATTTATAACTCAAGATTGGATGAACTGTTTGTTATGAAACATTTTTTGTTGGATTCTTCTACTCTTCTACTCTGAAAAATTAGATAATAATTTTCTTTCTTGCTAATAACGCCAGTAGGTGTCGTTACGATTAATAGAGTTTTCGTGAAAGTATTATATTTGATATTAATTAGGTGAACTACATTTTCTAATAATATTAACGCATCTCAGTCCATGTGTTATAACACCTATCTTCATTCCGAACACTACGGAAAATTTTGTGACGAAATGCTTTGAACAACTCTCCATTCTACTATTATATATGTAAACAATTACTGTGTATTTTGAGTTGCCTAAACGGATGTTTTGGGGGCGCATTGATTCTATTGTCTGGTGACTTCCGACAACCATAACCGGTAATTCCAAAATCGACGGCTGCCGATGAAATAAATGCTTGCCTAAAATGATTAACTTCAAATTTGGCTAGGTAATAAAGCTCTCAATTCAGTTGATTGCTGTTGGAATAGTATCAATAGATATTTGCAGCCCACAAAAATGCGAAAAACAAATGCTCCACAAGAATTGTTGAAAATGATTTTATGTTACTTCAAAAAAGGATGCAATGTTTCATGCACCTGCAGAAAACTGAGTCTTTTTTTAAAACGCTACATGTGGGGAATCTGCAGGTGTAAACGGCCAAAACGGTTGTCCAATCTTTGGCAAAGATGAAGAAATAATTGACAGTGGCGGCAGCCTCTCAGAATAAGATTAATTTTTTGACACAAAAAGTATTAATTTCACGAGAATGAAGTGATAGATAAATAAAATGTTTGAATGATATTTTCATTTTCTTATTTTGAATAGATAGGGGTTGAAAAATAAAAATAACTAAAACTAACATTGATCCGAAATAATGTTAAAATATTGATTGCAATTAATTAATTAATTATATTAATAAAGACCCATTTTCACACATTTTATGCTGGAAGGGGTTAATTTATACGGTCTTGAAGTATATGCAGACGTTCAATGAACTTCATAAAACGCTACTGAGGCACAAAAATCACTTTGATTAGAACAAGTTTCTTCTAATTCTGGATAAAGAGGTAGTTTTCACCCCTCAAAAATAATACCGGTGTGAAAAGAGCGGCCAAAGATAGCGGCCGAAATTTACGGAAACACCCGAACGCCCAAGTCAGTGGCGTCCGGTGTCCCTTCTGTTTTCTCATAGGAATTCGAAGTTAGGTTGATTAAATGGGGGAATAATAAATAAAACGCGTATTTTTTATTTTGAATAGACGATTTTACGACAAAAAAAGTCGATATGAACATTCATATCTCGCACCGGACTCGTTTTATTAATTTCTCGTGAACTTGAAGATGCCGATATGAGGAAGAGCTCCTTGCATTACCAGATTGGAGGGAAATATTCCTGACGACGTATACTACTTGAACAGAGCAAAAAAAATTGACTTGCGATGGGGCTCTGGGGTTGAAATTTCAACCCCTAAATCTTCGGGTGGTGTTTCGATCAGAACGCGGAATCCTTGCATAATCATATTCACAGGAAAAATTCACTTGGTTATCATCATCGAATAGCGCAAAAAAAATTCGACTTGCGATGGGGCCCTGGGGTTGAAATTTCAACCCCTAATTTTTCGGGTGGTGTTTCGATCAGAACGCGAAATCCTTGCATAATCATATTAACAGGAAAAATTCACTTGGTTATCATCATCAAATAGCACGAAAAAAATTTGACTTGCGATGGGGCCCTGGGGTTGAAATTTCATCCCTTAACTTTTCGGGTGGTGTTTCGATCAGAACGCGGAATCCTTGCATAATCATATTCACAGGAAAAATTCACTTGGTTATCATCATCAAATAGCACGAAAAAAATTTGACTTGCGATGGGGCCCTGGGGTTGAAATTTCATCCCTTAACTTTTCCGGTCAATTTTCGTACAGAACGCGTGATCCTTGCATAATCATATTCACAGGAAAAATTCACTTGGTTATCATCATCAAATAGCAGGAAAAAAATTTGACTTGCGATGGGGCCCTGGGGTTGAAATTTCATCCCTTAACTTTTCCGGTCAATTTTCGTACAGAACGCGTGATCCTTGCATAATCATATTAACAGGAAAAATTCACTTGGTTATTATCATCAAATAGCGCAGAAAAAATTTGACTTGCGATGGGGCCCTGGGGTTGAATTGACCGGAAAAGTTAAGGGATGAAATTTCAACCCCAGGGCCCCATCGCAAGTCGAATTTTTTTTGCGCTATTTGATGATGATAACCAGGGTTCGACCGATATATATCGCCGATATTTATCCTGATATATATCATGATATATATCGATATTTATAAGGATTGATATATATCAAGGATATTTATAAATTTACCAAAATTTGCGACTGTGCGTAAAAATTTCATAATCAATCGCCATTTAAGAGCACACCAATGTCACCAATGTATACCGACATACCGACCGTTTGTAAGATCGAAGAAGCAACGTATTTTCGGGGAATCCAGATAGTGATGTTATAACTTCGCCGTAAAATCGTCATTGCACATTGCACTATTCATTGTGGTCTTGTTTTTTTTTTTAATTTTTGAACAGAAAGAACGTTCACGTATACAGCTGAAGTTTGCAGTATGTAATAGCAATTTGAGATTGAAATGGGATGAGGCCACTGCATATGCACAAAAAATTTTTAATAATCCGGATAACGAACTTTTTTATGAATTTATCAACTAACTTTTTTTTGTTTTTTTATGTTTGTTAGAATCTTGATTAGTTTTTTTAATAAATTTGGTAAATTTACTTCTAATTACGTTTGATTAATTGACTTATTAAAAGAAAAAATTTGAAAAATTGTTCGTAAAAATAAATATCAGAAAGTTGATATATATCGGATATATATCGATATATATCCGATATTTTGATATTTATATAAATATCATGATATTTTCGAACCCTGATGATAACCAAGTGAATTTTTCCTGTGAATATGATTATCCAAGGATTCCGCGTTCTGATCGAAACACCACCCGAAAAATTAGGGGTTGAAATTTCAACCCCAGGGCCCCATCGCAAGTCGAATTTTTTTTGCGCTATTCGATGATGATAACCAAGTGAATTTTTCCTGTGAATATGATTATCCAAGGATTCCGCGTTCTGATCGAAACACCACCCGAAAAATTAGGGGTTGAAATTTCAACCCCAGGGCCCCATCGCAAGTCGAATTTTTTTTGCGCTATTCGATGATGATAACCAAGTGAATTTTTCCTGTGAATATGATTATGCAAGGATTCCGCGTTCTGATCGAAACACCACCCGAAAAGTTAAGGGATGAAATTTCAACCCCAGGGCCCCATCGCAAGTCAAATTTTTTTCGTGCTATTTGATGATGATAACCAAGTGAATTTTTCCTGTTAATATGATTATGCAAGGATCACGCGTTCTGATCGAAAATTGACCGGAAAAGTTAAGGGATGAAATTTCAACCCCAGGGCCCCATCGCAAGTCAATTTTTTTTTGAGCTATTTGATGATGATAACCAAGTGAATTTTTCCTGTGAATATGATTATGCAAGGATCACGCGTTCTGTACGAAAATTGACCGGAAAAGTTAAGGGATGAAATTTCAACCCCAGGGCCCCATCGCAAGTCAAATTTTTTTGAGCTATTTGATGATGATATCCAAGTGAATTTTTTCTGTTAATATGATTATGCAAGGATCACGCGTTCTGATCGAAACACCACCGGAAAAGTTAAGGGATGAAATTTCAACCCCAGGGCCCCATCGCAAGTCAAATTTTTTTCGTGCTATTTGATGATGATAACCAAGTGAATTTTTCCTGTGAATATGATTATGCAAGGATTCCGCGTTCTGATCGAAACACCACCCGAAAAATTAGGGGTTGAAATTTCAACCCCAGGGCCCCATCGCAAGTCGAATTTTTTTTGCGCTATTCGATGATGATAACCAAGTGAATTTTTCCTTTGAATATGATTATGCAAGGATTCCGCGTTCTGATCGAAACACCACCCGAAAAGTTAAGGGATGAAATTTCAACCCCAGGGCCCCATCGCAAGTCAAATTTTTTTCGTGCTATTTGATGATGATAACCAAGTGAATTTTTCCTGTTAATATGATTATGCAAGGATTCCGCGTTCTGATCGAAACACCACCCGAAAAGTTAAGGGATGAAATTTCAACCCCAGGGCCCCATCGCAAGTCAAATTTTTTTCGTGCTATTTGATGATGATAACCAAGTGAATTTTTCCTGTTAATATGATTATGCAAGGATTCCGCGTTCTGATCGAAACACCACCCGAAAAGTTAAGGGATGAAATTTCAACCCCAGGGCCCCATCGCAAGTCAATTTTTTTTTGAGCCATTTGATGATGATAACCAAGTGAATTTTTCCTGTTAATATGATTATGCAAGGATCACGCGTTCTGTACGAAAATTGACCGGAAAAGTTAAGGGATGAAATTTCAACCCCAGGGCCCCATCGCAAGTCAATTTTTTTTTGAGCTATTTGATGATGATAACCAAGTGAATTTTTCCTGTTAATATGATCATGCAAGGATCACGCGTTCTGTACGAAAATTGACCGGAAAAGTTAAGGGATGAAATTTCAACCCCAGGGCCCCATCGCAAGTCAATTTTTTTTTGAGCTATTTGATGATGATAACCAAGTGAATTTTTCCTGTTAATATGATTATGCAAGGATCACGCGTTCTGATCGAAAATTGACCGGAAAAGTTAAGGGATGAAATTTCAACCCCAGGGCCCCATCGCAAGTCAATTTTTTTTTGAGCTATTTGATGATGATAACCAAGTGAATTTTTCCTGTTAATATGAGTATGCAAGGATCACGCGTTCTGTACGAAAATTGACCGGAAAAGTTAAGGGATGAAATTTCAACCCCAGGGCCCCATCGCAAGTCAAATTTTTTTCGCGCTATTTGATTATGATGCCCAAGTGAATTTTTCCCGTTAATATGATTATGCAAGGATCACGCGTTCTGTACGAAAATTGACCGGAAAAGTTAAGGGATGAAATTTCAACCCCAGGGCCCCATCGCAAGTCAAATTTTTTCTGCGCTATTTGATGATGATAACCAAGTGAATTTTTCCTGTGAATATGATTATGCAAGGATTCCGCGTTCTGATCGAAACACCACCCGAAGATTTAGGGGTTGAAATTTCAACCCCAGAGCCCCATCGCAAGTCAAATTTTTTTGCTCTGTTCAAGTAGTATACGTCGTCAGGAATCTTTCCCCCCAATCTGGTAATGCAAGGAGCTCTTCCTCATATCGGCATCTTCAAGTTCACGAGAAATTAAAAAAACGAGTCCGGTGCGAAATATGAATGTTCATATCGACTTTTTTTTGTCGTAAAATCGTCTACTCAAAATAAAAAATACGCGTTTTATTTATTATTCCCCCATTTAATCAACCTAAATTCGAATTCCTATGAGAAAACGGAAGGGACACCGGACGCCACTGACTTGGGCGTTCGGGTGTTTCCGTAAATTTCGGCCGCTATCTTTGGCCGCTCTTTTCACACCGGTAAAAATAATAAGCATAAATCGGCATACGGAAGGAGTAGGAGACAAGTATAGCTTATATCCAAAATTTCATCAAAATCGAAGCGTCTTGATAGAATTCGGAGGTAATGCCTTATTTTCGCCCTCATTGAGTGGACTAATTGTACAGGACAATTTTATGTCCACTTTCAAGGCAATATACCATAATAGTCTATTATAATATTAAAGTTGCTTTTTTATTTATCGATTGAGGCAGTACGAAGTCTGCCGGGTCAGCTAGTATTGGATAAAATTTCATTACAATGTTGCCAGTAGTTTCGGCTAAATCGTAAAAAATTTGTATTCTTAAATACGGATGGCGTTACGAAAATTTTTTACTGAACAAACTCCTACTATTTTTCAGTTTTCTATCTATCCTAAAGAGGGGTCATTTATTTCGAAACACCCTTTATAGACAGGTAAAAGATTTGAGAAATATTGTTAATACTATTTACCAATTCGGAATCTCCGAAAAAAAAGTCGGAATAATTATTTCAAACCAGAGAGGGTCAGTTCAGGGTAATAAAAATTATGTAGAAAAAAAAAATTATTTTTTTCAATTAGGAGTGAAAATGCAATAATCTAGGATTAATATGAGCAAAAATCGCTATCCTTAATAACAAACTGGTCCTCTGATTGAAAAAAATAGTTCGAAAATCTGTAATTTTAGGTATATTCATAAAATTCTAATTATTTTTGAAACGATACATTTTTCAGTTAACCAATTTTGGTTTCATGCGATAGTACTTGGTCTGCTCTTTCGTGGTGTGACGTTTGATCCACTAGTTGTGGGACATCCTGTATATTACTGCTTCAAAATGCTTATTTTACAAAAATATAGGGTCTGGTTCTCGTTTACATTATGCTGTTTCACGCAGGGGCGTTATTTAAAAATTTGTCTAATTGATTCATGTATCAGAGACTGTGGAAGAAAACCCTAGAAATTTTCATCTCCTATAACAGTCGTATATTTCAAACAATATCAGGCTGTACACTTTACTTGATTTTCCGCCTCTCCATATAGAAAATTCAGAAGAGTTGCTCTTTCGAGTGGCAACCAGATTAAGCACCATGAAATTCGATCTAGACTTTCTTCGAGCCTAACAACAACCGTTGTAAAGTAACGAATCTCGTATCTTTCCTGGTAAGCTTCCTGAAAACCGAGCCGTACAATGAACAATGGTAACAGATAGTTCGCAAGTAGTACACATTTTCACACCTGTTGTCCCAGCACAATTAACTGCGACTTCCTTTCTCGATTTCAATGTTAACGGTACAAGAAGAATTCAATTGTTGATCCAATTTTAGCGATGCATTTTGGAAAAACCCGTGAGCTAATGTTATGTTCGTTTCTCTTGCAGACATTTACTGCATGGTGCAACAGCCATCTCAGGAAAGCAGGCACTGCCATAGACAACATAGAAGAGGACTTCCGGAATGGCCTCAAACTCATGCTTCTCTTGGAGGTCATCTCCGGGGAAACCCTGCCCAAGCCCGACAGAGGCAAGATGCGTTTTCACAAAATTGCCAACGTGAATAAAGCCCTAGATTTCATCGCTAGCAAAGGAGTCAAGCTGGTCTCGATCGGTGCTGAAGGTAAAAAGGTTTTACTGATACAAAATTCGTTAGCTCTGTAAAGTTGGCACCTCCAAATTCTGCAACATACTTCTCCGCAATATTAAGGAAAAACGTCCACTTTTTTTCGTTGATCCATGAACAGGTTAAAGACATTGGAAAAAAAGTTGTTCCATAAATTTCCTGAACAGGACTCTAATATGGCTAAAAAGTGTTTTGAAGAGCATAAGATCGATTTTCTAACGTCCGACCACTTTTGTCCATCCAATTATTCCGTTTGTCCACCAACAGAACCATGAGAATTAATGATGAAATATTTCAGAAATCGTGAAGTTGGTACCCACAAATGCGAATTTCGAAACCAAAATTTCAAGGTTGTTTGTCCATCGTAGATCCACTTTTTTTTTCGTTTGTGCAGGGACCATTTAAGATGGGAAAACGAGATAGAAGGAGCTCTAATTTATGTTATTTTTGGTAAAACATAGATAGTATAGCAAAGAATCTCAATATATAAAACTTATTCGGCCAATTTGTTGGTTACAGCATTTATAACTCAAGATTGGATGAACTGTTTGTTATGAAAGATTTTTTGTTAGATTCTTCTACGACGGGGTTAACATGAAATACATTAAAACTCTGAAAAATTTGATGAAATGGAAAAAAAAATGGGAAATAATTTTTCTTCTTGCGAATAACGCCAGTAGGTGTCGCTACATTTAATAGCGTTTTCGTGAAAGTATTATATTCGATATCAATTCGGTGAACTACATTTTCTAATAATATTAACGCATCTGAGTCCATCTGTTAATACACCTACACGGAAAATTTTATGACGAAATGTTTTGAACAAATCTCCATTCTACTATTATCTATGTAAACAATTACTGTGTATTTTGAGTTGCCTAAACGGATGTTTTGGGGGCGCATTGAATCTTTTGTCTAGTGACTTCCGACAACCATTAACGGTAATTCCAAAATCGACGGCTGCGGATGAAATAAATGCTTGCCTAAAATCATCAACTTCAAATTTAGCTAGGTAATAAAGCTCTCAATTCAGTTGATTGCGGTAGAAATAGTACCAATAGATATTTGCAGCCCACAAAAATGCAAAAAACACCTGCGCCACAAAATTTGTTGAAAATGATTTTTTGTAACTGCAAAAAAGGATGCAATGCGTTATGCACCTGCAGAAAACTGAGTTTTTTTGTAACGCTACATGTTGCTAATGTGCAGGTGTTAACTGCCAAAACAGTTGTCCAATCTTTGGCAAAGATGAAGAAATAATTGACATTGGCGATAGCCACTCAGAATCAGATTAATTTTTTGACACAATAAGTATTAATTTCACGTGAATAAAGTGATGAATAAATAAAATTTTTATTTTGTTATTTTGAACGGATAGGGGTTGCTTTTAGTGGTTGGAAAATAAAAATAACTAAAATTAACATCGATCCAAAATATTGTTATAAAAAATTGATTGAAATTATATTAATAAAGACCCATTTTCACACATTTAATGCTTAAAGGGGGTGGTTTATACGGTCTTGAAGTATGTATATGAAGACCTTCATTTAACTTCATAAAACGCTACTGAGTCCCAAAACTCACTTTGACTTACGTTAGAACAAGTTTCTTTTAATTTTGGATGAAGGGGTTGTTTTCACCCCTTAAAAATAATAAGTATAAATCGGCATAGGGTAGGAGTAGGAGACAAGTATAGCTTATATCCAAAATTTTATCACAATCGAAGGATCTTGATAGAATTCGGAGGTAATGCCTAATTTTCGCCCTCATTGACTGGACTAATTGTACAGGACAATTTTATGTCAACCTTCAAGGTATTATACCAAAATAGTTTATTATAATATTGAAGTTGCTTTTATATTCATCGATTGAGGCAGTACGAAATCTGCTGGGTCAGCTAGTAATAAATCAAATATTTTAGGCCAAGCAAATTAGACTTTTGCCTGGAAATAATTGGTGGAGTTCTGGAAACAGTTTGAATAATTTATTTAGGCCTCTAATAAGAGTATTTAGAGTTTTGCCCCAATTTCCCAGTGGAGCGTATGTCGTGACGTTCGAAAAACCTCGAAATTTTAGGACTATTTTAGGTTTTTCTCGAATAGCTCCTAAACTAAGCACTCAATCAATAACATTGTTTTATTCGAAAGTGTTCAGCCATGAATTCTGCTTCTAAAAAGTATTACGATCTTATATTTTGAATGAGCAGTTTTATAGAAATCATACGTCGAAATATGGCAAATCTTTACACTTTTTGAAAAAATACATTTTTACATTATAAAACTTATAATATCTTTGACACAACGAGCTTTAGAACGAAATGTTATAGAATGACAGTTGTAGACCATCAAATTGTGATAAAAACGTAACCTGCTTCCTCCCATCCACAATGTAAAATCGCACAATAAATCATCCTATTGAGGTTGCTGATCATTTAATCGTAGCTAGTGCTGTTGAAGTTGCTCAGCAGTCCCATGAATGTGTGGTTTTTGTTGGGGAGGACACTGACCTTTTTTAATTTTGACTGCTCCAGCCCCTATGTACACCAATTTTTTTTTTTACTTAAGCCTGGCACTACAAGTTCTCTGTTTCGAAAAACAACATATTATTCCTTCATATTTTTAGCAGCTTAGTAAAGGTCAACTGAAATTCCTGAAGACGTTAGTATTAACTAAATCAATTATAATGACAAACGTGGGACTCATAAACTAATAACTAACAATACAACTTATTGGTAAGAACAGTATATCACATATTACATATGTCCTTAGCGAGTGTTGTCGAGGTGCTGCTTCAGTTGGAGGCACAGAGGCAAGATTAAATGAGGTGGTTATGGTTAACAATTTTTCAAATATCTCGTACCACAATACATTTTTAATAGCTTGAAATCATTTTTAAAAATGGTACCATGCATTCTGCTGCTTTCAGCAGGTTTCTATTGATTTAAAACGTCTCAAGGAATTTCATTTTTCCTTTACCGAAAAATGATGACCTAGTGGCGCAGCCATTAAAAGCATGAAGGAATAATATTTTGTTTTTCGAAACATATTAAAACTGCTAGGAGAAAAGACAACATCGTCTTGCTTGCCTTTGCCAGGCTCTAGTAGAAAAATGTTGGTACACATAGGGGCTGGAACGATCAAAATTACAAGAAGGTCAGTGTACTCCCCAGCATTATCCACACATTCATTAGACTGCTGAGCAAATTCAACAGCACCAGGTACGATGAAATGATCAGCATCCTCAGAAGGATGAGCTACTGCATCGGCTACTGCGCCATTTAACATTGTGGTTTCGAGGAGTGGGGTTACGTTTTCATCACAATATGATGGTCTACAACTCTTATCCTAAGACATTTCGTTCTGAAGTTCGTAGTTTCATGGGTATTTTGCGTTTTATAGTGAAAAAATATGTTTTTTCGAAAAGTGTAATAATTTGCCATATGTCGACGTATGATTTCTTCAAAACTACTTGCTTAAATACAATGCCGTAGTACTTTTCGGAAGCAGAGTTTAATGTTAAGTGCTTGGTTTAGGAGATATTCGAGAAAAACCTAAAATAGTCCGAAAATTTCGGGTTTTTTCGAATGTGACGACATACGCTCCACTGGAAAACAGGGCAAAGCTCAAACTACTCTTATTAGAGACCTAAAAGAATGATTAAAACAGTTTTCTGAACTCCACCAATTATTTCCAGGCACACAATTTTTCGAAGCTAATTTGCTTAGTCTATTTGTATATTTTAACCCATTTACTCCTTGCTATACTATCAATCATCCTTCACGCCAAAGAAACCATTCTTTCCCAAACATCTCCCTCAGTATACACCAATCCACTTGCAGAAATCGTGGACGGCAATCTGAAGATGACCCTCGGCATGATATGGACCATCATCCTGCGCTTCGCCATCCAGGACATCTCGGTCGAAGAGATGACCGCCAAAGAGGGTCTGCTGCTCTGGTGCCAGAGAAAAACCGCCCCCTACAAGAACGTGAACGTGCAGAACTTCCACCTCTCGTTCAAGGACGGTCTGGCGTTCTGCGCTCTGATCCATCGTCACCGACCCGACCTGATCGACTACAACAAGCTCAGCAAGGACAACCCTCTCGAGAACCTGAACACGGCTTTCGACGTGGCCGAGAAGTATCTGGACATTCCTAGGATGTTGGACCCCGACGGTGAGTTCGATCACTTAAGAAAAAGAAAAATTATATAATCTGTCACTCTATCCATGTTGGCTTCTTGATAATGAGAGGGGTTTACGATGTCTTGAAACCAACAGTTCTTCTGTAATCAGTCTTTATTAGATCAATTGGGACCGGTTTCGGAATTAATATTCCATCTTCAGCCAAAGAACTTCAACTAGATTTAAGGCATTCCAAAACAATAAATTACACATTAAGGCATGTTTTCAATAATATTTCCAACTCTAAATTATAAAATTTCATTCATCCGTTAACATGTGACAACCTCACCTGTTGGTTGTAAAACATCGTTAACCCTCCCTCTCATTAAAAGAAAAATTCTTTGCCTTTACGGAGGCCATATCGAGAACATTCAAGTGAAAGAGGAAGTAAAGATTTCTTTTGATTGGAGATGTGGAACTTCATTTTGACTCAATTGGATGTCACTGTTTTATAGTTTTTACTGATTAAATCACGTCTAATTGAAGTTTTTTTATGAAGATTTTGTCTCTGAGGTGTATAAGATACTGATAGTGCCAAACAAGGCTGAAACCGGTATATCTTTCATCTCAGTGACAAAATCTTATATCATTTCTCCAATCTCATGATAAGAAGATCTGTGAGCCTGGGAATTGAAATTGGCATTCATTTCGATGATTACCATTTTGAATTCTTCTAAGTTTCAAAATTTAGATTACTTAGTGTTGATTTGATGGTAAGAGGAAGTCTGCCTGTCAAGGATGCGGGGGTAAACGGTGGGTTCATACTACTCCAGGCGGTTCAGAAAATTTGAGATTGTCTGAAGAGTTTCTATTTTTAAAATATTATAAATCTAAATCTTTACTCACTTATTTGAAAAAGGGCCGTTTGCACCAAACACACTTAGTGTTAAGCTGCCCTTGAAATGAAACTTTAACTTAGATTACGTTGCACCGGCTGTTCAAGTAATTCAACTTCGTCTAATAATATATATATTCTCATGAAAAAGAGAGCTAAAATAATACAATTTTTTGTTGAAACAAAAAGTACCTAAGCTGAGGTAAAAAAAACGGGGTATCATAACATTCTTCGTATGATACTATAGAATCATACGATACTATCAAATAGTATCATACGATACTATACAGCCAGGGGAAAAAACCTCAGCCGAAAAAACCTGTGTCCCCGTAAAAAAATAACATAAAATATCAGGAAAATCTTGAAGGACATCAGTGTGATCATCTTCATGTTATCCGTCGATGGGCTCGGATAAACAGATTCTTCCCAAAACGACTCGCAATTCTTAATCTGAAATTAAAAAAGACAAAAGCAGAAAAGAAACCGATTATTGAGAATAAATCGAATGCATTTTAGAAATGCATTTACTACTTCAAAAAACATCAAACATTCAGATTTCTTGGCCAAATAATGTTCGGAGGTTTATAAATATTTATGACAGAAATGTCACAAAATTTTAAAGAAATGAAAAAAACTCCATCAATTTCCCCTTTCCGAATCTGTTGAAAATTACGAACTGATAATTTTTTAACATAACAAGCTAAACTCGTAAAAAATCAATCAATACATAACTTACAACTGTTCCTCTTTCACGAGGATTTTTTTTCTGTTGTCGTGTGGGTTTCTTGCAGAAGAACCACTTCGATACCATGTTCATCAGCTAATTTGGAGACGTAATCACACTTGTCTTTCGAAACTCCTTCGATATTCAAATTCAAAATCCACAAATTCTTGCTCTCTGGTCGTGAGAGTTTTTCAAACCGAGAACGACCTTCCAGATGATGATTTTTCGGCACTTCAGATATTTTAAGACCGCTACGGGACCCCAATGAAAGGAAATATTATCCCATAGATGAACCATACATTCATAACACAAGAAAACAGAATATTTTTCAGGACCAAAAGCTACGACATATTCCGAGAATTGTCAAAACGACAATAATAATTTGGATGATGGATTCATTACAATTGGAAAGAGACGCGTTACATAGCCATTTGGAAGTAGTTGAAATTGTGGAACTAGGATTTCCTAGGCTAATAAATGAAAGACATTCATATTTCTATGAATTGGATGAGTTGTCTTTTTTCCAAAGGTCCCGTTTGAAAAAATAGACTGCATTTATTGGCATTAATAGAAAATCAACAAGAATATTCTTCGTTCTTAAAGATTCCTCAAAAGAATTATAAATTATCTTCTGGTAAAGAGAGTCCTTTCAAATCAAATTCTCTCCCATTATATAATCTGAAAAAAATTAAATTTGAAAAAGCCAATGCATCGTTGACTGATGCATGAAATCGTCAAAATGACAATAAAGTTAGGTTGAGGAAATGACAACTGTCAGCTGTAGCTGACCAGCCAATGACAGGGTGAAGTGTCACAACATGAAAAACTGAAATAATACTGGATAGAAATATTTGAGGGGCCCTTACTTCAAATTCTGTTGAATGACAGTCGTTCAACTGTAAATAAATTTAAGCGACCATTAACTTTAAGGAACGCTTACTTAAGTAATCATTTTAAGGGAAATTTATGTAAATGGCTCTAAGCGTCTCTAAAGTTAGGTAATGGCCGCTTAAATTTATTGACAATTGATATTCCTGAAAATTTTATTTGGGATTTCTCTCCCAGTCTCTGAAACAAGAAACAATAAGAAAAAAAAATTTAAATAATAGATGAAAGGTCCCTGCTTAAAAATTTGAGCAAAATTGAGTCATGGGCCAAAACTTTACAAGATGAAATTGTTGCCTAACAATGAACAAAAAGAAAACACTTTGAAATATGAACATTTTCTATTTTTCATACCACTTCGCAGAATCGTGACAATATTTTGATTTTTTTTATTGACGATCGTCAATATATGATGAACATAGATTAATATTGATTACTAGATGTTCTTTTTTCGATAAATCCATCCAAATTCGATCTATTCCTACTGAAAAATTGACTAGATTTTCAGCCTCATCCAACAAAATACAAGCTGACTCCTTGATTTTTCTTTTATAATCATCAGTTTCTGTCATTAGAATTTTTGTGCTATTCCAATCGATCATGTGATTGCCGGTATTGGAACACACATGATCTGCTATCTGCGAGCTGCCAATATCTCTATTTTTTATGTTATTCTTATGTTCACGCTTGCTAATTTCTGAGGGTCCTGATGTTTCTCCTGTATAAGATTTTCCACAAACACAGTGAATATTGTAAATACAATTTTTGGTTCTCATTCAAAGTTTTAGTTTTTTTAATATACATCGTAAATCATTTTTTGTTTCGAAAACAGTTTTTATGTTGAATTTTGAACTAATTCTTTTAATTTTTTCTGAAAGTCCATGAACATAAAGAATCAAGTTCTTTAAAATTGGATGTTCTTGACGGTTTGTTGTTGGTTCCTGATTGTTATTATCATTTTGACTCAAAATTGTTCTCTCTAAATTTTAAATAGTTTTTTCTATGAAATTCGTTGGATATTGATTATCCTCAAGAATATTTTTAATGGAATTAATGTCATCATTTCGTATTTCAGTTGTCGATGAAATTAATTGAGCGCTATCATAAAGTTTTTTTATAATACCTGTTTTAACACTCATTTGACGAGTAGAATAAAAATTTAGATATCGATTTGTGTGTATCTTATTTCTGAACACACTTGTTTCCAAATGATTTGAAAATTTTCTTATCGAAACATCTAAGGAGGAGAGTCCATTATTTTGTTCCAACTCCATTGTGAATTTCATTGTGGGTTCTTCATTATTGATTTGAAAAACTTCTTCAATTCTTCTCTGCCATGCTGCCAAATTACAAAAATATCATCGACATAATATATGTTATTTCAGTTTTTCATGTTGTCAAACCATTTCATTGGTTGACCGGCTACAGATGATGGTTGTTATTTCCTTAACCCAACTGACAGTAATGTCATTTTGACGTTTTCATGCATCAGTCAACGTTGAAATTCCAATTTTTTTGGTTAATAAATTGGGGCAGATGATTTCTTTTCATTAATGGTCTGTAACGATCTTCGAAAATCTGAAGTTGCGAAAAACCATCGCTTGGTTTGCCGGACCTGGTTTGAAAAAATTCAGCTATCCAGATAAAATTTATTATTCATTGAAAGAATCTTCGAAGACAAAGGATATTCTAGTCCTTTCTCTATTAACGGCAATGAATGCAATGCAGTCTCTTTCCCTTTGGAAAAAAGACAGCTCATCCAATTCATTGAAATATGAATGTCTTTCATATTCGCCAAGGAAATCTTAGTTCCACAATTTCAAATACTTCCAAGTCGTCATGTAACTCGTCTGTTTCCAGTTGTGATGAATCCATCATCAAAATTATCTATTATCAGACGAAGTTATTAGAAAGTAACAAATGTCCTGCAGTCAGTTTATGCGTTTGACAAACTATTTTAGGTTATAATCCCGGACTGAAGTATTTAAGTGGTTATCACAGGAGCACTTAAATTTAAGGTTAGTTTTATCCATAAAACTGTCGCTTAAACAGCTGGTGCAACGTTATTTAAGTTAAAGGTTCATTTTAAGGGAAGCTTAACACTTGACGAGCTTGATGCAAAAGGCCCTTACACACACATTAATCTGTTCTTCTCCCACTCATAGGAGGGTGGTAGACATGTTGGCTTCAAAACCTCTTGATCTTTTGTCTGCAGGATAAAAGTAAACTTCCTCATGTTGTCATTATTTTAATATTTTTATTCATTTTTATTCCTCAAAATGGGATAAATATATTTGAATTATCTATGAATCTGCATAATTCTTAATGCAACTCTTGAATATAGATCTAATCAACACCCCCAAGCCGGACGAACGTGCCATAATGACGTACGTGTCATGCTATTACCACGCCTTCCAAGGGGCCCAACAGGTATAAGATGCGTGGACTTGTTTCAACCTGCCAATGCCGAATGCGATCGGCTTCAGCCGCTATTAACCCCTCTGATTTATTAATATGTTTGTGTTTGATTTTTTCGACTAAATATTTTTCAGATTTCGTTTTTCACACGACTAATATTTTGTTGCATGCAGACTTACAGAACACCGCAATGCCGGACGAGAGGGCTGTAATGACGTACGTGTCGTCGTATTACCATTGCTTCTCTGGTGCTCAAAAGGTGAATTTCAAATCCTAATGATGTTTCCTATTATTCGGCATTTATTTAGGTTAATCGTAACTGAAGGAGACTTTTTTTGACTATTCTTTAGCTCATAATGAAAACAATTCTTTATTAATGAAACATTTTTTTTATGATAGGAGATAGGCCTCTGCATAAAACTTGTGCACTAATTTGCCTGTGGTCAATTTATTTCATAAAATTTAAGCCTAACAATGATACAAAAATATATTACTTTGAACTATCAAACGTTGTAACGATTTGGAGTCTATATCAGAAAGGAATTGGCCCTTGACAAATCAGTGCATAAGTTTTTCTAGGACTTTCTCTCCAGTCTCTGGAACAAAAATCAATTAGAATTCTTTTTAATAATAGGAGATAAGCCCTTACCTCAATCTCGTGCACTAATTTTTCAAGGGCTAATTATTTTCAAAAAATTGTTGCCTAACACTAAAACAGAAATATTACTTCGAAATATCAACTATAATTGGCCCCTGATAAATTAGTGCAGATTTTTTTTTAAATAATAGAAGAGCGTAAAACTTGTGCACTTATTTGTCAGGGAACAATGAATAAAGAAATTGTTGCCTAACAATTAAAAAGAAATAACTATTCGGACTATCTAACTTTGTAACTTTTCGGAGTCTATATCAGGAAGGATTTACCCCAGACAAATTAGTGCAATCTTAGGCAAAGGCTTTTCTTCTATTATTTGAAAAAAATATTTCAGGATTTTCTCCCCCAGTCTCAAAAACAAAAATTTTCTTAATAATAAAAGAAAAGCCCTTGCGTTAAACTTGTGCACTAATTTGTCAGGGGGCCGATTCATTTCAAAGGAATTTTTGCCACACAATCAAAAAAGAAAGTTTCGGAGAATCGGCCCCCGACGAATTAGTGCATAAGTTTAATGCAAGGGCCATTCCTTTATAATTTGAATTGAATTTTCTCTGCCAATCTCAAGAACAGAAATAAAACAGATTTTTTTAATAATGAAATAAAAGCCCTTGCGTTAACCTGGTGCACTTATTTGTCAGGGGGCCGATTAATTTCAAGAAATTATTGCCTAACAATTAAAAAAGAAATAACACTTCGAACTATCAAACTTCGTAAAGTTTCGGAGAATCGGCTCCTGACAAATTAGTGCATATGTTTAACGCAAGGGTTTTTCTTTTATTATTTGAAAAAAAATATTTTAAGGTTTTCTCTCCCAATCACAAGAACAGAAATCAATCAGAATTTTTTTTAATTATAAAAGAAAGGTCGTTGTGACAAACTTGTGCACTAATTTGTCAGGAGGCCAATTAATTTCAACAAATTATCGCCTAACAATTCGAAAAGAAATAACTATTTGAATTATCAAACTTTGTATTGTTTCGGAGAATCGCCCCCCGACAAATTAGTGCATGAGTTTAACGCCAGATCTTTTCTTCTATTATTTAAAAAAATATATTTTAGCGTTTTCTCTCCCAATCTCAAGAACAGAAATCATTCAGTTTTTTTTAGTAATGAAAGATAGGCCGTTGTGATAAACTTGTGCACTAATTTGTCAAGGGGCCAATTCATTTCAATAAATTGTTGCCTAACAACTAAGAAAAGAAATAACACTTCGAACTATTTCACTTTGTAAAGTTTAGGAGTCTATATCAAGATCCCTATCAATTTAGTACACAAGTCAACCACAAGGGCCTGTCTTCTATTTTTAAAAAACATATGTTAGGGTTTTCCCTTCCAGTCTCAAGAACGAAAATCAATCATAATTTTTTTTAATAATAAAATAATGAACCTCCCGTTAAACTTGTGCACTAATTTGTCAATTAAAAAAGTATCCTGACAAATTAGTGCATAAGTTTAATCTCTTCCAATCTCAAGAACAAATCAATCATAATTTTTTTTAATAATAAAAGGGAGGCTCTTGTGATAAACTTATGCACTAATTTGTCAGGGGGCCAATTAATTTCAAGAAATTATTGCCTAACAATTAAAAAAGAAATAACACTTCGAACTATCAAACTGGCCTCTGACAAATTAGTGCACCAAGTTAACGCTTCTATTATTTAAAAAAATTTCAATATAATTTCGTTTCATGAGAGAAAACTCTAAAAAAAAGAAAAATATTAGAACTTATCTCAAATGATATCGAATTTATAAAAATTTACTGCTCATGTAGTCTGAATAGAATCATGCCAAGCTTTCATATAATTATGGAACAAAAAAAAATAAGAGATCTGATTTCAAACTGCCGGAATCGAATTTAATTGTTGGTTCCCATGATTTTCTTGAATCAGTTTTATGGTAGGTACTGTTTGTTTGAAAAGAAACATCAAACCAAGCATAATTGTTTTCAATGAAAATTTCTACTCCTCAAACTATATTCTTTACATAATTCGTATGTGACATATAGAGCTGGGAGTGGGTTTCACTTGGAAACGTTCCAGAAAGATTCGAGGTGTGGTGTAACTCAGTCAAGGTTGCACGTAAAATGTGCTAGTCAATTGATTAAAAAAAATGATCGATTTTGAGTTTGATCTGCACATTATTTATCTTTGCATGGATTGTCGTATTTTTTGCTAATAGACTAACTTCAGATGACCAACGTTTTCAAGAATTTCAAACATTGTCTGGGTGTCACAATGAATATTCGAAAATAATTCAGATAGTTTAGAAGCTTTATTTTGAAAATGAAGAGAGATATTGTGGGTAAACAACAAACGTAGGGATTTCAAGAACAACTTAAAATAAGAAAGATTACCATTTCAACCTTACAAACTAAAAGGAAGTAACGATTGCCGAATAATCTGCAGAAAAAAGTGTTAAAAAAACAACATAAAAACTGCATGATAACTACACTGCCCAAAAAAATTAACGCACATTCTGAAAATCTCAGTTTCAATGAAAGTCAACTCTGAATTGACTTTATAACTTATTTTTCATGTTCTCTTGGGAAGGTTTTGAACGAAACAAGACACATCAAATGGAAGAAAAATTCAGGATTTCACCGAATCTTATGTGAAAGAAGAGAAACGAACAATTTTCAAAATACTGAAATGCTGATAAGTGATTTAATACTTGGTATTTCCACCCTTTGCGTTAATTACAGCTCGGCAACGGCGGTTCAAACTCAAAATGAGTGATCTTAAAATGTTCTGATCTAATCCTTCCCAGCTTTCTCCGAGTTGGATTAAGAGTAGCTGGATGATTTTCTGAACTTCTCAGCCTTCTATTAAGGTTATCCCAAACCTGCTCAATCGGATTGAGATCTGGACTTCTTGCTGGCCATTCCATTCGAGGGACTTCAACCTCTTCAAGGTACTCCTGAACGATGCGCGCACGATGGGGTCTGGCATTATCGTCCATAAAAATGAAATTTTCACCAATGTATGGGGCAAATGGCAATACATGCTCTTCAAAAATGTTTCTTATATACTTATCAGCATTCATAGCTCCATTATCAACGACCACTAGGTCTGTGCGAGCAGTCAAAGATATTCCATCCCATACTATAATCGATCCTCCCGTGAAACCAGTAGTATTCCGGAATATCTTTCATGTGGACGTCTGTATAGAAGGGAACGTCGATCACCATGGTAGAGGCAGAATCTAGACTCATCTGTGAAGAGAACTCTTTCCCAATCGGCCTCTTCCCAATGGATATGCTCTCTCGCAAAATCCAAACGCGCCCTTCGATGGGCTGGGGTAAGAGCTGGGCCTCTTGCCGCGACACGAAGCCTTAAATCATATTCTCTGAGGCGATTTCTTATTGTCTGAGTGCTAATTTGCACCCCATGAGTTTGCTCAAGCTGATTTTGAAGGAGGCGAACCGTTGTCTCAACGAAGAAACTCTCAAGTAACGTTCTTGAATGGCAGTTGTTACCCGTGGTCTACCCTGTCCTGGTCTTCGGACATTCATACCTGTCTCCCTGAATCGCTGCAACATTCTGGACACACTTGTATGGGAAACTCCAAATCTTTCTGCAATTCTTGTGTATGTCCACCCTTCTTTTATTGAAGGAAAACGTTGGAAGTGGATAACATATGCATGCATAATTCTGATAACAATAATTATCATTGAGAACACCTTCAGTTGTAGAATATATTTGAGATTTCCATAATGTGCGTTAATTTTTTTGCGTAGTGTATATGGTAGCAAAATATCAGGCTGGCAAATGGTTGCGTCCAAGGCCTCACAATATTTCATGAGATGAATTTTTGCCAGTTGTGTATTTGTTCTTTGTGACACCCACTTCTTGTACGATTAACACTTTTAGACTAACCAAGAAAAAAGAAAAAAATGTTGCTACATCCTTGACGAAATTTCAGGCCGAAACTGCTGCAAACCGCATCTGCAAAGTTCTCAAGGTCAACCAGGAAAACGAGCGTCTCATGGAGGAATACGAACGATTGGCCAGTGACGTAAGTTTCAGGGTTGGCAAATATCATGATATTTATATAAATATCATAATATCGGATATATATCTGATATATATCAAAAATTTGGTTCTCTAGCTAAACTGCAAAAAACCGTTCATTAAACATACATATGTATTGAAAGACCATCATTCATAAAATTTTAATTGAAACAAGTAACAAAACAGAAGGAACAAGACAAAAAGAGAATATTTTTTCTAAATAAAAATAAAATAAATAACTTCAATAAATATAACAAAAAAGGATCCCCGAGACGGGAGATCAAACCACAGAACGCAATGTTGTCACGTTTCAATTTTAACCAAATTATCAAGGATTTTTTTCTGCGGCAATTATTTCGTAAAAAAAAAGTGAATGATATATATCAAGTCAATAAATATCAGATATATATCACTCGATATATATCAGCCAACTCTGGTAAGTTTACCCTTCCCCCTTCAAAAAATAAAAATCTCCAATCAACTCTCCTCTTACCAGCTCTTGGAGTGGATCAGAAGGACCATGCCGTGGCTTAACTCGAGACAGACCGACAACTCGCTAGCCGGTGTCCAGAAGAAGCTGGAGGAGTACCGCACTTATAGGCGCAAGCACAAGCCACCTCGCGTGGAGCAGAAGGCCAAGCTTGAGACCAACTTCAACACCCTGCAGACCAAGTTGCGCCTGTCCAACAGGCCAGCTTATATGCCCACCGAGGGAAAAATGGTTTCTGTGAGTATAACCCATGTCCATTAGATCGAGTTTGGTCATATAATAATAATAATTACCAATTTATTCATCCTTATATCACAAATTCTATTGTACAGGATAAGTCATATTAACGATAAAAATATCAACAAAATATATGGAAATAAGTTTACCATTCACAATTATTATGAAGAAAAGAAAAAATTTCCAAAAAGAATTAAAAAAAAGAAGAATTTATAAAATGAAAAAAAAAACTACGGGTGCGTCCACAAAGAGCCAAGCAAAGCGCCGCGCCGGGGCACTACGTATTTTTGAACCCTCATAACTTGAGTTCAGAATATAGTAGATCAACAAAATTCTCAGGATATAATGCCAGTAGTGAAACAATTAATTACAATTCTAAATGATATAATAAATAATTGGTGCTATTTATAACTCCTACAAAAATCAAAATATTCTTCAACCCTTAACTGGTATGGCAGGGTCAAAATTGACCCTACTCAAATCATTTTTCACCATAGCCGGATACGGAATGATTCTGGTTTTTTCCCCCTTCAGCTATTCTCCTAGTGACGCTTCAAATTTTGTTGTTAGCGTCTGTCATAAAACTGTGACAGCGGGCTTGGGGTCAATTTTGACATTGTCATACCATTACCGTCAAGAAGTCAGTGGAACCAACCGAAGATTTTGTTTGACACCAAAAAGTAGCTAAGTGTTTTTATGTCCATAAAACGATAATAAACATTTCAATTCATGTGTTGATAGTAAATAAATTGTTTGCAACGATCAATGTTCGGTCAGAACACTGTTCCAAAATTGTGATCGATGAAAATATAATGAAATAGCACCATGTTTGTTAGAATATTCCTGGTTTCGTTTTTTCATATTTTACTGTCATATACTTTCCAAAGAACTCATACCATTCGAGTTAAAATTCATTATTTTCGTAGTTGTTTTTTCTCAAAGAAATAAATTAGTATTTTGCCACAGTTTCTGAAAAATTTATTATTCATTCATTTTATATGTTTGAAATACAATAAATTTCTTGATGAAAAAAACTGAATTTTTCTGAACTTGATAGAAAAAATACAAAAAATTGACCCTACCATACCCTGAAAGTAAATTCAAAGCACCATACCAGTTAAGGGTTGTGGATATACGGTCCACATAAAATAAGAAGTCCCTGTACTTCTTTTTTGAATTGATTACGATTTACAATTTGGCTAATTTCTCGAGGTAATGAATTAACAAGTTTCATGCACATAAATGTAACACTGTTTTGCGCCAGAGACAAAGTATATAAAGGATAAGTTCGTATGAGAGTTCAGCCAATTTTGATGCTAGTGCTCTGAAAATTGATATACAGGGTTATTCCATGAGTGACATCAATTTTCGTTTTTCAAATGGAAATACCCATTTTTTGTTGCATAAATAGATTTTCCATTGAATTCCGAGTCTTTTTGATTCCAAAAGTTTCAATTTTCCCGAGAAAATTCTCTTTATGTGAGGAAATACGAAAAAAAATCTCAAAATTGAATTCTGTTGAAATACAGACAACTTCAAGGTTTTCTCATTGAAAATTCTCATTTTTAAGAATCTCCGAGAAGAAAGGCTGATGCTTCTTTTCCGGTACCGTGATTTTCAGAATACAGGAAATCACAAATTCTTTGTCAAAGGTAGAAGTGAAGAAACATCAAAAAATCGTTTTTTTCAAATTGAAACCCCATTTTCCGAAGCATTTTCGAAATCTTCGTCAAAAAATGATAGGAGCATACGTCCAAGACTTTTATCCCAAAATTACTATTTTTCGAGATATTCAGGAGAAAGGAATTTGTCCTCAATTAACAATCTCATTTCAAATGTGTTTTTCTTTGAGAAAATAATTAACGGTGAAGTGAAATTTTTGGAAATCTCTGTTTCCGAGAAAATATTTTCTATAGTTCAGATGAGTTGAGTTCTTGAATTATCATCTGTATTGCGCGAGCAACAATTGGTTCAAGGTTCTCAATGTGAATATTAGTGAACTCAACGTAAAAAATTCTTAGGAATGCAGAAAAAAATTATTAGTAATAATTTTAATGCTTTCGAAAGAATAATCAACAAAACAGTAACAATTTCATTACTGAAAATTCAAATTTCCCTACCATGACAAGAAAGAAATTCTCCAGAATTAACAATTTGCAGAAATTATCCTAAGCTTTAAAAAAATAAAGAAAAACTGAACGCGTCTGAACTATAAGAAAATATTATCTCGATATCAGAGATTTCCAAAAATTTCACTTGACCACTAATTATTTTTCAGTAAAAAAACACATTCGGAATGAGATTGAAAATTGAAGACAAAATCCTTTTTCCCGAATATCTCGAAAAATATTCATTTTGGGATAAATAGTTTAATAATAATAATTTTTAATAATTCATTCATACATGTAAGGTACATTACAACTTCATGTATAAATTCTGCCATAAAAAAAATTTACATAGCTTGTCATAAAAATACAATTATTAAACAATTGGTAAATGACTTGTACACTAGACATCAATATACACAAAAATACACAAACGATCAACTCAGGAACGTGACTAGTGTTCCAGGAACTCACTAACAGCATAAATTGTCTTTTCGAGGAGCATATTTTTGACCTTTTTTTGAAAGTTTCTGGTGCAAGTTGTTTCCAGCTGTCCGGGAGCTTATTATATAACTTGATACAAGTATGGTCTTGATGATTTTTTGATGTTTCGTCACTTCCAATTTTGACAAAGAATTTGTGACCTCCTGTATCATATTCTGAAAATCACGCTATCGGAAAAAAAGCATCAGCCTTTTTCTCGGAGATTCTCAAAAATGAGAATTTTTAAATACGACTTCGCTTGGCAATATTCCACATGAATATTGCTTCAATTCAAAATATAATCATGTTTCCGATAGTTTCTTCCTAGCTTAATCCCCTCATACTGCATTTTTACAGGACATAGCGAACGCGTGGAAAGGTCTGGAGACGGCAGAGAAGTCCTTCGAGGAATGGCTCCTGTCGGAAATGATGAGATTGGAGAGGCTGGAACACCTCGCCCAGAAGTTCAAACACAAGGCTGACGCGCACGAGGAATGGACCAGGGGCAAGGAGGAGATGCTGCAGAGTCAAGATTTCAGACAGTGCCGTCTCAACGAACTGAAGGCCCTGAAGAAGAAACACGAGGCTTTCGAATCCGACTTGGCTGCCCATCAGGATAGAGTTGAACAGATCGCCGCCATTGCCCAAGAGTTGAAGTGAGTATTTTATCCCCTGTTTCTTCTAAACTGTGACTCCTTGACTTATTTACTAACTGACAAAGAATCCGCAACACCAGAAGGAGCTGTTAAAGTTTTGGTAAAATATAAATAGTATAGAAAGGAATAAATGATTAAAATTTGGAGAGAAACAATGAAGGCTTTACATTTTTTTTTTCTCTTTTTTTGTTTTCGAATTTGATAGAGTATGCAATTCTGAATACATTCGTGCTCAAATTGTTGCATTCGTCGAAATACTATTCAAAATATCGAGAAAAAACGGAAAAAAAAGGGAGATAAGAGTATTCGGTATTATGTTTGTTATTCCTAATCTAGATATCGTAAGCACAACCCGTTTTCACATTTTTGAAGGCGAAGACTGTGGAAATATTTTACAATTTCAGAATGTTGAATAACCCGCCACAGGGTGTTCCAAATGTTGATTCAAAAATTGGTATCAAGATTGGCCCATAACTTTCGTTTTTCAAACTAGAACACTATTTTTTTTATGATTGCATTGGATTGTGGGAAGAAAAATGACGATAATGTTCCAACATGTTAATGCTCCTAAAATTAATAAGTCTTGAGTTATTCAGGATTCCCTTATTTCATGTAATACGTACCATCAAATTCATTGAATCTGTTTCATATCAACGATGACCTTGGTCATAGAAGATAAATTATTCGAATAACTCACTAGTGACTACCTCTTTTCTGAATTCATTTATCATTGTTGATATGGAACAGATTTCATGAATTTGTCGCCTACGTACGACATAAAATCAGAAAATCCTAAATAACTCAAGAATTATTAATTTTAGGAGCATCAACATATTGAAACATCACATCATTTTTCTTCGCAGAATCGAACGCAATCATAAAAAATAGGGTTCTAATTCGAAAGTTCTAAAACGAAAGTTATGAGCCAATCTTGATCCCAATTTTTTAACCAACATTTGGAACACCCTGTGACGGATTATTCAAAATCCTGAAAATGTACAATATTTCCAGTCTTCAAAAATGTGAAAACTGTTTGTGCTTACGATATCTAGGTTAGGAATAACAAACATAATACCGAATACTCTTTTCTTCCATTTTTCTTTAGTTTTTTCTCGATATTTGGAAAAGTATTTTGACGAATGCAACAATTTGAGCACGAATGTATTCAGAATTGCATACTCTATCAAATTCGAAAACAAAACAACAGAAAAAAAAATTTTTGAAAATTTTTTTTTACTCCGTTTATAACTGAAAGTGGTCGGGCTCTAAGAATATTTTAGATCGGTAGATAATGTCAAACAATAACATAATCCCAATTTTCAAATTTCAAATAGGTCCAGTTCTCCAGAAACGCCTAATAGACCGTCGAACTTTGTACACCCTGTATATTCTCTTGATTGAGAGAGCTAAAATAATACGATACATATTGAAACAAAAAAGTACCTAGCTGGGGTTGGTGCAACACAGGAGAACCATACCGGTCTGTAGTATGATAAAATGAGGAAAAGGAAAACACTTCAGAGAAAAAAACCCTGACCTCACCCATGTTAGAAAAAAATTTACTAAAAATATCATATCAGAGGATCTTGGAGAACATCTACGTGATCAGAAGAACATCTTCATGTAGTTCTTCTATGGGCAGCAGAGAAAAACAGACTCTTCACCAATCTACCCGAAATTCTAGATCTGAAATAAAAAAAGACAAAAGCAGAAAAAACTAGTTATTTATAATCAATTAAATGGTTTTTGAATTAACCATCCATTTCAGAAATTCTTCCTTCATAAATTAGTTATGACAGATATGTCACAATGTTTGAAAGAAATAAAAAAACTCAATCAATTTCTCCTTTTCGAATTGTTAAACATAAGAAAACTTATAACACAACAAGCTAAACCGTAATTTGGACTAAGTGAAAAATCAATGAGTACATAACTTCCAATTGTCCTCCTTCATGAAGAAGTTTCTCTGTTGCCATGTGGGTTTCTCAGAAGATCTCAACACCATGCTCAGTGGCTAATTTCGGAACGTAATCAATCACTCTTGTCCTTCGAATTCCTCTAATATTCAAATTTAAATTCTCAGCCTTGCTCTCTGATCGTGAGGGTTCTTTCGAACCAGGAACGACCATCCTAGTGATGATTTTTCGGAACTTCAGATGTTTGAAGACCGCTACGGGACCCTAATGAAAGGAAATCATCTCCCAAAGATAAACCAAACATCTTATAACACAAGAAAACAGAATACTTTTAAGGATCAAAAATTACGACATATTCCTAGAATTGTCAAAATGACAATATACAGAGGGAAAACACAATTGGAAACATCACAGTGCCATATTTTAGTGGAACATTGGCAGAATCAAAACCTCAGAGGGAAGTGATATCGAATGAACTGCTGGGCCGACCGATTTGGTTGGGTGGGGATGTAGAGCATAACGTATGGTACGCGAAGTGTCGAATCGAATTAGTAACACTCCAAACGCGGTATGGGTGGGTGATTTCTTATCCGTTGTAAATGAATACGACAATTTCATTCCACTCTGACTCGAGGAATTTATTTGCCTCAATGAATGACACATGACAGAAATGGTTTGAAAATAAAATAAATTCTAGAAAAAGAAAAGATTGAAAAACAAAAGTATATTCTTTGGGAAAAAATCAAAAAGCAAAAATTTATTCTATGAAATTAAAAATGGAAAACAAAAACAAATTCTAGAACATGCGAAATTGAAAATCCACTGTTCTACTAGACTCGGAGCTCATTCGAATTTAACATTCATATTCCTATGTTTCCATAAGGATTTTCTTTATCTGTACGTAATTGAAATAATGTGCAGTTTAATTTTATATATCAACTTCTCAGTATATGTATTTATCATCTGAAAAGATGCAATCAAGTTTTTTTGAATTTTCTGATATTTCGCGCAATTTTATTGATTTTCCGTTCATAAGAACCTTCTCATGACAATAACAAACACACCAAAAGAATAATTAGCGAAAATGGTCCAGCCGTTCAAGCTTGATGCTATGACAAAGCAAAACAGGCTTCCTTTTCTTTTCATAAAGGTAGATTCTTGCTGTAGGTTTGTTTAATTCAATGATTTTGTATCGATCTTGCATTTATCGAAGGGAAACTCGTCAAATACAGTAGAATCCGCTTATAATGACATCGAGGGGAAATGAAAAATACGTCATAATAACCGAAAGTAACATAAAGCGGAATTTCAGCAAAATTGATGGTATTTTTCCTGGATTCAGTTTAAGAAAAGAACGAGAAATTCAGATTTTGCTTTATTGAAAAAATAAAAAATAGCTTCTCTCACAAAAAAAAACTAAATATAAAGAACTTTTTCATTTTTTAGAAAAATAATCTGAAGTTTTAGTTTGCGTATGTTTTTTTCGACTTGAAATAATAGCTTCTTACACTATTGTACAACTTAGAAATTGCTTCAATGGATGTCATTCTGTCCACAAAACACCAATAATCTCTTCAAGGATCTGGATTATACTAAAAAGCATGTCGTCACGAGTATGTCTCGTATCGTATCAAACCTAATCGCATTAAAAAGGGTAGGGTGGCTTGAGAAAACGATCGAGCGGTCACTATAACCGGAAAATTTTTCGAAAAATCATGTTGTTGTATCTGAAATCATGTCATTGTAAGCGACATGTCATTATAAGCGAAGTCATTATATCCGGACCCTAATGTAAGGAGTTTTGAATGAAACCAAACTTAACACTGCATTTGCGTCATTATAAGCGATTGGTCAGTATAGCCGGCGTCATAATAAGCGGATTCTACTGAATATAAGTTGTGAATACAAAAATATCGTTTCCGTTTCACTTCCAGCCAGTGTTGCCAATCCGCGGATTTTTATCCGAATTGCGGATTTTTTTGGCTCTTGCGGATTTTTTTCGGAGTTAAAAATAATTCGGATTTTTTTGAATTTTTTTCATGTTATACAGTTTCAAAGGTTTTCTGAGGAAATTGAATAATTATAGTCAATTATTGAAGCCTTGGCCACTAGATCACTGAATGAAATGAAGCAATAGTTGAGGTTTTTTCCACTAGATGATTGAATAATTTAAATCAGTAGTTGAGGTTTCGGCAACTAGATTTCACGTTATATTCCATTGATCGAAATAATATTTATTAAATGATATTGTAGAATATTTCTACTAGGAACTGGGGAAACCATTAAAAAAATCGGCAAGTACACCACTTCAGAAGTGGTGCGAAAATAAGTGCGTTTTTTAATTTGAAATACGACTTTCTTACGATTCGGATATTCTTTTGTAGAGAATTTTACGATCTGCAAACTTTCTTGAGGTTCACAAAAATTTATGACCTTCGACTGGAAATTAAAAAAACAATTCAAGCTGAATCGATGGGGATCTTTCAAATAGTATTCTTCATGTAATAAAATTAATAAAAATCCTTTAAATCTCAAATCATAACTGTTCAATCCCCATCAAATTACAAAACACTGAAATAGATCAGGTTTTGATGCTCATTACTACTAGAGGAAACTAGAGATTCTCACATTAAAAAAATAGTAAATAGGAATATTCAGAATAGAAAAGCGTGTTTTTTATTTTCTGAATTATTCAATTGTTTGATGAACGAGCGGATTTTTTCCGGATTAAATTACGGAGCCATCGGATTTTTTCGGATTTTTTGTCAGATGTTTCGGATTTTTCCGTAAATTGCCATTGGTAACACTGCTTCCAGCACTCTGGATTACCACGACAGCATCAGCGTGAACGCCCGTTGCCAGCGCATCTGTGACCAGTGGGACAGGCTCGGCGCCCTGACGCAACGGAGACGTCAAGCTCTGGACGACGCCGAGAGGATATTGGAGAAGATCGACATCCTCCACTTGGAGTTCGCCAAAAGGGCGGCCCCCTTCAACAACTGGCTGGACGGCACCAGAGAAGATCTGGTGGATATCTTCATCGTCCATACCGTCGAGGAAATTCAGGGTCTCATCGATGCTCACGCTCACTTCAAGGTAAGCATGGGAATATACAAAATGTTTTATACAAACTACACTGTCTTCGTTGATTTCAAAAGTACTTTCTCCATGAATTGCGTTAAGTCATTTATTTGTTTCTCATTTGCAAACGTCAGTTTGCAAAAACACAATAATAATCAAGAAAGTTTATTTTATCAAGTCACTAACTTGTAAAACTGACAGTTAACTTGCAAAATTTTTACAAGTTAGTAGTATTATTCACATTAGAAAATTTTGTTTCATCGTCATATATGTTGAAAATCATGGTACAATTGTTATTTCCAGTAACACAGATTTTTGACGATGAAAGAGTTGATACTGATGATGATCTGTTGACTCAGAAACTGCTGAACTCGAGGACTGCAGAACATTTGTACCCTCTTTACTACCAAATAATTCGTTTTTTTTTTGTTGACCGAATCATCGACATAACTCATCGCAATTTCGGTGCTCCTCCACCCTCCTGCACGCTTTAGTGCTAAAATATCTCCACCCGAATCCGCAACCATAGTGGCTCCAGTTCTGTGAAAAGAGTGGCCGGTGTATAACTCTGGGTGTTTCAAACTTAACTATTTCGCTATTTGCTTTGGGACACCACCAATAGTGTGCTGGCCAGCATTAAGGGAAATGCACTTTTCATGTCGGTATGTCAAAAAAAATCTTAGGCTTTCTGTTCCAGGAGGCAGAAGATTTACATATTTTCTGTATAACATGCAGGGCTTGAAGCTGCAGCCATCATCAGTTATGGTGAATCTTCTTGTTGTTAAATTTTTTGTTTGCTGCGATGTCACAATAACGTATTTTTCCATATCTTCTACATCATTCATGTTTAAGGAAAGAATTTCGTCATATCGACAACATCCAAAAATCCCAAATATTGTTACAATTTTCGCCAGCAACCACTGGTCATCAGGAGCATGTAAAAGAAATTGTTCAGCTTCTTCTTTACTTAATACCTTGGTGTTTTTTGGCGTATAACACTCATTTTTTCGTTTCAGAAACGCTATTACCTTTCGAAATCTGCAAATGACAACTAAACGTCATATTTTTCAATAAATTTTTTAAGGAAAACAAACCTGCGAACAGGGGCATTTTATTTCATTTCCAAGCAGCTTTCCAGCATAGACCATTTTGCCCATAAAGTATTAGGGCTGAATCAAGCTGATAGTTGATTCAAGTAGAAACATCTTCAGTTACCCCAATCACACTATTTTTGTTTTGCGACTTTTTGAAGTCGTCGTATTCTCGCTCGTACCTTGACGCTGATTTTGCAGGTATTAAACTTGATGCTACACTGCTGGCTGCCTCAATAATTTCTTTTGGTACATTCATTTTCGCTTTCGCCAAAACAAATGTAAAGAAAATTAAACAGACATGTTCATGGCAACGCTTCCACGCTTACGACATTCGCGACAAATTATTGAGATTTTTTTGAAATTTATCTAACCTTTTCACAAATGAGAAACGAATAAAATATAAAACAATACACGCAAGGTTACTGGTTTTACTAGCTCAAGGAGGTCACTGACTCGCCTGCGGCTCGTCAGTTATATCCTCCATTCGCCAGTAAAAACCCTCTTACCTTGCTAGTAATGTTATATACTATTTCATAATACCTCTCTGAATTCTAGGCAACTTTGGGCGAGGCAGACAAGGAATACCAGAGTATCGTCGCACTAGTCAGAGAAGTGGAATCGATCGTCAAGCAGCACCAAGTACCCGGTGGCCTCGAAAACCCCTACACCACACTCACTGCTCACGTGAGTCTCTTTTTACTTCCATACGTAATTTCACCCTCACGACTCATCCGAATTCGATCGTTCACCCCATCATTTCGCCATTTTTTCTTGGATCTAATCGTTGTCAGCGAAAACTAAATTTCAATATGACCTCTTTTTTCTTCGCCTTACTTTAAGGAGGGATTTGGTGGCGACCTAGAGGTAAAAAAGTCGGTGATCTGAGCCGCATTTTCGGTGTACGTACTAAAGGTGGTTTTTTCAGGATCTCACCAGGAAATGGGGAGAGGTTAGGACTCTGGTGCCTCAAAGAGATGCCACTCTACAGGCTGAACTGAGGAAGCAACAAAGTATCCTTTTAGACCAATCATTGCGATTCGCGTTTCAGAATAACTGCTGTTTCTGCGTTTAGAACTTTACAGGATGAGTCTTTCCTTGAGTTGCAGGAACGTCCATTAAATTTAAAGCTCCGTTAATTCTCCATTAAACGGAGTATCCATTGCTACCGCCTATGGGTAATTCAATATATAGGGTGTACCAAGTTCGGTGGCTTATTTGGCGTTTCTGGAGAACTTAACTTCTTTGAAATCTGAAAATTGGGATTATGATATTGTTTGACATTATCTTCCGATCTAAAATATTCTTGGAGCTTGACCACTTTCAGTTATACAGGGAGTGAAAAAAAAAATTTTATTTTTGTTTTTGAATTTGATAGAGCATTCAATTCTGAATACATTAGTACTCAAATCGTTGCATTCGTCAAAATACTTTCCAAAATATCGAGAAAAAACTGAAGAAAAAGGGAGATAAGAGTATTCGGTATTATGTTTGTTATTCCTAACCTAGATATCGTAAGCACAAACCGTTTCCACATTTTTAAAGGCGAATACTGAGGAAATATTGCACATTTTCAGAATTTTGAAAAACCCGTCACAGAGTGTTCCAAATGTTGGTTCGAAAATGGGGATCAAGATTGGCCCATAACTTTCGTTTTTCAAATTAGAACCCAATTTTTTTATGATTGCGTTGGATTGTGTGAAGAAAAATGATGATAATGTTCCAACATGATAATGCTTCTAAAATTAATAATTCTTGAGTTATTCAGGATTTTCTGATTTCATGTCGTACGTAGCGTCAAATTCATAGAATCTGTTTCATATCAACAATGACCTTGGTCATAGAAGATAAATTACTCAAATAACTCACAAGTGACTACCTCTTTTCTGAACTCATTTATCATTGTTGATATGGAACAGATTTCATGAATTGGTCGCCTACGTACGACATTAAATCAGAAAATCCTATAAATAACTCAAGAATTATTAATTTTTGGAGCATCAACATGTTAGAACATAATCATCAATTTTCTTCGCAGAATCCAACGCAATCATAAAAAAAAGGGTTCTAATTTGAAAAACGAAAGTTATGAGCCAATCTTGATCCCAATTTTCGAACCAACATTTGGAACACCCTGTGACGGGTTATTCAAAATTTTAAAAATGTACAATATTTCCACACTCTTAGCCTTCAAAAATGTGAAAACGGTTTGTGATTACGATATCTAGGTTAGGAATAACAAACATAATACTGAATACTCTTATCTCCCTTTTTTCTTCAATTTTTTCTGGATATTTTGGAAAGTATTTTGACTGATGCAACGATTTGAGTACGAATAAATTTAGAATTGCATACTCTACCAAATTCGAAAACAAAAAAACCGAAAAAAAATAAACACGTGTGGCACTCAAGGACTGCCGCGGTAAAGCTATTGCATAGCATCTATTCATAAATAAGAAGATAATATTGCTGATTTGAATTTTTTTTATTGATCTTACAATACATGTAGATTATTCAGGAATATTAATCATTGAAACTATAGGTTTATGGTAACTGAAATAAGAAACATAAGTTTGAGACTTAATGTCTTCTAAATATCTGGAAAATACCGCGTCAATAGTGGTCCCATATTTTGTTGTGGATTCATGTGGGTCATTATTCATTTTTAAATTCAATTTTTCCGAAAGAAAAGTTGTCAACCGCTCTAATTTTCTATCAGCGAAGTTAATGTTGAAATCGCCAGACAAGATAAGTGGAAATTTATTACCATTTGTACAAAGTATTTTCGACCCTTCTTCAGTGTACTCCAGTAAAGTGCGATGAATAAAATGCTCTACCTAGTCCAATTTTGGTTTCGGAGAAATGTAAATTGCTACCATGACTATGTGTAGGCCATTTCTAAGTTTGCATAAGCTTGCACAAATATCTCCAACAAATGAGCGTCTAACATTAACATCGCTAACGTCTTCAATATTTATTTCAATATTCGGAGTCATAATATTAGTAATATTATTACTATTTTGGTAAATAGCTACCCCACCTTTTGGAACAGTGTTTTGTTTGAATTGGGCAGTACAATTGAAATTAGGTATTTCAATCAGATTATCATGCGTCATGCATGCTTCAGTAAGAAGAAACACATTGGTTTGTCTCGTAACTGAATCTTGTAAATCGTATTTGTGACTATGTAGATTTTGGCAATCGAAAGTCATTATTGAAATGCCATTCCTATTACTAATGAAATCTAAGACACTTTGAGCTATCGTCTGAACACTATTTGAAGACAGTCTTTTGAATCCTTGCAACAAAGATGCAGTTGATGCAGCTTGTCTGCGATTATGATAAAACTCAAATGCAGAATTATCATTTTTTGTCGTAATATACAATTTTTCAATTTAAGTCACCCGAGAGAGTGCAACATAGACGAGTTCCTGAGAGTGTGATTTACTATACTCATATACTATATTGTCAAAAGTTCCACCTACCGACTTATGTAAAGTTAGAGCAAAATTTGAAGTTAAAGGAAAATGTTTGCGTTTGGCTATACATTTTCTATCCGATGTTATTGAAATATTTGCCGTTCGTAATTCAATGGGAACAGCGAGATTGCCGACTCCATTTTGCACTGCTAGAGTGGCTGCATGCATCCGTCTAGCACCCAAACATCGTGCCGAAGTCTGCCGAACTGAACCGACGATACACGGCTGTGTCAGGTTTTTTCGTTACGGAATTTCTACATTCGGTCGCCGCGCTCAAAACCTGAGCTGAAAGCTATGCAATAGCTTAAAATTTCGTATATTAATACGAAATTTTTCATAAAATAGGTTTCTTTCTATTATAAATATTATTATCCCAGTAAAGGTTGATTTAGGTATGAATCTTAGACTATTTACTCAGTTCCATACTTTATCCAAATTCTGTATGAAGTTGAAGACTCTCCTAAACCCAAAAAGGTTCAAAAAAATGCAGAATACCCACAGAATTATTTCCAATCGACCTAAGAAAACTTTCTTGAAATCGAAACAACAATCGTATTCTTATAATATCGCGCATGCGCATTTTCCTTAACGAACATCTAGATAATGAGATGTTGAGACGTCAATTTGCTGAAAAGGCGAACGCTGTAGGACCCTGGATCGAACGTCAACTGGATGCTGTCACTGCCATTGGTATGGGTTTGCATGGCACTTTGGAGGACCAACTGCATCGCCTCAAAGAGTACGAACAGGGTGTTTATGCTTATAAACCACACATTGAGGAACTGGAGAAGATTCATCAAGCTGTTCAGGAAAGCATGATATTTGAAAACAGGTAAAAGAAGAAGTACTTACTTTAGATTTTTGAGCTACTGATTCGGCCTTAAGACTAGAACTTGTTGATCCAGATTGCATAAAAGAATAAAACCTAATTCCTAATAAATTTCCTATATAAGAAAATATATGCTATACAAGAGTTTGAGATATCGTATTCAATCGTTTTGAAAAGTATGTAATCTTCGAGAAAATCGCTGTAGTATCATTTAAAACCCAATTACAACTTGAATCGATCCAATTGATCATATTCGTTAGCTATCGGTTGCAGCTTTTTTAAGTGTTTTTGGGTTGGCGACATTGTAAGATTAATCATAAAATGACATTCATCGTAGTTGTCAATTGTCATTATTTATTTACTTTTTTTTAAATTTGAATTTTGAAATGTTTCCAATCATCTATAGTAAACGGACATTTTTCAAAATATTTCATCAATCCAGTTAGGTTTCTCCCTAAATTTACTACAATTATTTAAAAATTATTCCTCTGGAAAGTAATGAATGAGCATCTTGCTCCATTCCTAGAGAATGTTACCATTTCTTAGCAAGTATTTTATTCTTAGGGAACCTATGAAACTCAAACAAACCTATGAATTTTTAATTTGGAATCTTCGGTAGAGCTACGACTTTGACAGTGTTCCAGCCACCTCCAACATTGTGGTTGCTAAAATTGAAAAAACATGAACCTAATATTGTACTCTTGGTTATGTTGAATATAGTTTAGTTAATAGTTTGAAAGGGGTTACAGTCCACTGCGACCTGATGGTCTGTTGTGCCGCCTGACAAAGCTTTACAGCTCGCCTTCCAGTCCCAGAGATCTCATGAAATCCAATATCTCGAACACTTCAGTGAGGCTAATTCCTCACTCCTACAGGTCTCTTGACCAAACCATTGTTTCCTTTGGCTTACACTGTCGACGCATTCTGTGACTAGGTGAATAGGAGTTTCTTCCTCCTCCCCACAGAATATACACTCATCAGTGTCCGATACGCCCATTCTTAGCCAGTGCTTTCTGAGGCGACAATGCCCTGTAAGAAAGCCAGTGAGGAGGTGTAGTTGGTTCTTACTGAGATCCAAATATTTTTTGGATCTTGCAGTTTCATAATTCCGAAGGAACTTTTTGGAGTGATCCAACCCTGGAAGATTCTGCCAGAGTGTTTCCCCTTCTCCAGACACTTTTTCTTATAGGTACATTTTCCTATACCACAGAAAGAGTCTAGGCCAGTGAGTGGTTTCCAAGCACCCTCTCTGGCAAGTTTGTTGGCCTCTTCGTTACCTGTGACTCCTGAATGACCAGGAACCCAGATCAAAGAGACCTTATTTTTCTTGCCTACCTCATTGAGTTTGATCCGGCATTTCCATGTCGACTTTGAGTCGATGACATAGGAGTTCAGTGCTTTAATAGCAGCTTGACTATCTGAGTGAATAGCTATGTCGCAATTCTGATAGTTTCCTCTAGATCAATGTCTAGACATCTTTCGATTGCTAATATTTCTGCTTGCAGAACACTCACACAGGAGCCTAACGATAGTGCACTCTTGGCATTGGCCCCGTGAACCCCAGCGCCATCTCCCGTGTTGATTTCAGAACCATCTGTATGCCATTTAAGAGTATTTTCTCTGAAATTTTGGTCGGTGTATTCCCGCTCCCATTAATCTTTTTTGCATAGCAGCGTACTGAAGTTTTTCTCAGTACTTACTTTCTTGACCATCACGTCACTAGGAAGGTTCGCAGATGAGATGTAGTTACTCAGAGAGCTCCAGTCTCTCCGACACCTAATTCTCTCATTACCTGCGCCTTCTCTAGATATTCTGAGGATAGCTTCATGGGCCATCCTATCAATCACTAGATGTAGGAGTGTGAGATCTGTTATGATCTCAAGTGCTCTGGTTGGGCACGTTCTCATGGCCCTCGTGATACACACACAGGCAAGCCGCTGTGCTTTATCGACGTGCACAATCATGACGTACATCCATCGTAGTATTTTTGTGTTGCAACCCCATTTCCTGCATTAATGATATTAATAAGGATAGTTTGGTATGATAATTAATTAATTCATTCACCCATCCTTCAGATACACCCAATACACCATGGAAACCCTCAGAGTCGGCTGGGAACAACTCCTAACCTCCATCAACAGGAACATAAACGAAGTTGAGAACCAGATCCTCACCAGAGACTCCAAAGGAATCACCCAAGAGCAGCTCAACGAGTTCAGGTCGTCGTTCAACCACTTCGACAAGAACAGAACCGGCCGTCTGACCCCTGAAGAGTTCAAATCTTGCCTCGTATCGCTCGGGTATTCCATCGGCAAGGACAGACAGGGCGACATAGATTTCCAGAGGATCTTGGCAGTCGTGGATCCCAACAACACAGGATACGTACATTTCGACGCCTTCCTCGATTTCATGACCAGGGAGAGCACAGACACGGATACCGCAGAACAGGTCATAGATAGTTTCCGCATCTTGGCCGCTGATAAGGTAAGAATGACCGCGTCAAACTTTGCAAACGGAAAAAACCTTGGGCAAATTTGCACCATTTCCCAAGGTTCCTTTACTTGAAATTCTGTTGAGTGACAGTTGTTCAACTGTCAATAAATTTAAGTTATCATTAAATTTAAGAGACGCATACTCTGAGTTGCAGCAACTGCTATTAAAAGTGACACTTCTAGTGACAGCAAACAATGGTGAAATTTATTGTTAACATAGAAGCGAGTTAAAAATATTTTTAACATTAGTGTTGAAAATATTTTTAGCACTCCATTTCCTGATGATGAAATCAGATGAGAAAAGTTCAGTAATTGCAATATTTAACAATAGTTACTTATAAACATTAATATTAATCGTAAAACTAGAACAATTACTAACATTGATGCCCTGTGATGTTAGGGAGCTTCGCAACACATTATTAGAATCCTCAGCACCATCAGTACTTGTAGAAACCGGAAGTACAATATTGGATGATTATGATCCAAAATCTGTTGAGGTTAGGAGAATTTTTTCAGCAATGACATTTCTATATGTAATGGATTGATCAACATAGCCCTCGGCTACCGTCGTAGACTTCCATTCACCATGTTTTTCTATATCTGTAATATTTGCTCCTGATTCTGCTAGCAATGAAGCGGGGGATCTTCGGAAACAGTGTCCTGTATATTGCTTTGGTTCTGGCAGTTTGAGGAATTCGGCAACAATAGATGGAATTTTCCCAAATGTATTAATACCAACTGGATTGGCAGTGCATTGATTATTCATGTATTTCAGGAAAAAACGACGATGTTTGATGACAGAAGGACGCAGTGCAAAGTACTTATTAAAATAGTTTACATACATCCCAATAATACTGAAAGAACGACTGACTTTCGTTTTTGTATTTGGAAGTTATATAACCAATGATTTATTTGTTATTTCGATGTCTTCCACTGATAAATTACACAATTCTTCACGCCGACAGGCTCTAAATAATCCGAAAATAGTTGCAACCAATGATTATAGAGTATAAAGATAGGAAACGACCCTATATCTCTAGTACTAAAAACCGACAACGGCTTTCGATTAAGTCAACACACGACAGACTAGATGGCGCTGAAACCATGTTAACTAAAACCGATTTCAAGCGAATAACCTGGTCTTTATTGGTAATTACCAATTAGGTCCAACTGTATTCAAGCGACTTCGGTCATTGTAGGTTATAATCATGTGACGTCATCGTTTTGTTTACAACGCTTACATCAACTTTGGACCTGACCCGTATTCAAGCGATATTTGGTTATTCGCGGTTATCCCTGAAGGCTATAACCGTAGATAACCGCAAGGCAGGACCGTAGATAACCGCGGTCATTACTGGTTATTCGCTTGAAATCGGTTTAAATTTGTCGATACAGCTTTCTACAAAGAGCCCAAAATTTGAATGAAATCATACGTATTAAATTGAATTTCGACTTTGTCAGGCCCAGAATATAACATCCTGAGCGACAAAACAAAAACTAATGCTCTTTCTTGTTCTGCTCAGGATTTTATATTCACTCAGACTTCAACTCAATTCATATTAATAAAACACGCCGTTAAATTTTTTATATTTTAATTTGAGATAAATACATTTCAAGAATATCGTACAGCAGTATCAGAACCATTTAAAATAAACTACCAATTCAAGAATAGTTATTTATGATACAAGTGCAGAAAGCATTGATATTCTTACACGAGTTCAAAATTCGAAAACGAGCCACGAAGTGGCGAGTTTATGAATGAACGGAATTGACACATAATTAGAGAAAAACACAGAATAATCAGAACAACAATTAAAGAGGTGTTCAGGATGTGATCCGATATCATTCAACGACATACCTGCATCTCATACAGGATCAGGAATGAAAGCTTGGAATAGGACTAATTTCCTTTCAGTATTCAGTATTTCTTTATGAAACAATATTTAAATTGAATAATGAATGAACAAAGAAGACATCAAAAAATAATAATGCGATGCATAATGCCATAGGAGGCACATCTCTCGCAATTTGTCATCATATCTTTGTTTTCTCTTCTTCATGTACCCAGCTCTCAATTCATTTGAGAAAAGAGCATGTGCCTCCTCAGACAGATAACTTTTTGATTCTCTAATCAATTTACTTATTGCTAATTTATTACTGGAGATGAGAGGCTGACCTTTGAAGGAGTGACGGATCACTTTCATCCTATTAATTTTGCACCGGAAAGAGTTGATTGTAGCCTTCATCCTCTTGATTTTCTTTGTCATAGAGGACTCTAGATAGATGATTGTTGATTAATGTTAGTAATTGTTCTAGTTTTACGATTAATATTAATGTTCATGAGTAATGATTGTTAAATGTTGATAAAAATTTGCAATTGCTGAAATTTTCTCATCTGATTTCATCATAAGAGAGTGCTGAAAATATTTTTAACAATAATGTTAAGAATATTTTCAACACGCTTCGACGTAAACAATCAATTTCAACATTGTTTGCTGTCATTAAAAGTGTCACTTTCAATGCCAGTTTTACAAAAAATATATCTGTAGCCATTTTGAATGCTCATAATTAACTAAGTCAACAAGCCTTTTTCCGAGCATCGGATTACCGATTAACCCTTTTCTTTGGACCGTATAACGTGAAAGATTGATATAATTTTTTTCTGCTGACAAATAGAATGAAAATTATTATAAAATAGATTTCATTCTATTATCAGCTCGGTGAAGGTCGATGAAGGTTCGGATCCGCTACTATAAGTTTTAATGACCAGTGATATACTAGTACAATAGAGACTCTTGCAACATGAACAATGTTCAAAATTTTACTTTTCCAGCCATACATTCTGCCGGACGAGCTCAGAAGAGAACTGCCCCCGGATCAGGCGGAATACTGCATTCAGCGCATGCCCCCATTCAAAGGACCCGGCGCTGTGCCCGGAGCCCTGGACTACATGTCCTTCTCCACAGCCCTCTACGGAGAATCAGACCTATAATCGTCTTCATCGTAGTAATCCATATCTTTATAAACTTTTCTTTGCTCCACATCTATTTATTTTTCAAAAACGATTATCACCAAGAATCTTCCATTGCTCGAACGAACATATGTATAGATACGAACTGCAAGTTTTATTTCCTGAGAATTTTCTATTCTTGGAGATATGTTTAGTCTTTTTATGTACTATTTTTCTTTTATGAAGAATTTATTTAATTTATACGTGCCCATATTCATTTAATTAAGTTTTGTGTACATAAAGAAAGAACGTTGGGGTTTTTTGTACTGTTATCCAGGTAACAACAAATAACCTCGACCGTTTTCGTTCAACATACAGGTTCTTTGTTCAAATATTGTTTTACGAATGTTAATCGAAGAACCTGTATGGTTTTGTTTTGGTTGGAGTTTTATGATATTTATTTAAAAATGATTTATTTGCATCAAGTATACTAACTGTAGGTAAGTTTCAAGATATCGAATTGTATAACGTTCATTTGAAATTATTTTATTCTCGTAATTTTCTCCCGATGTTTTACAAGTGGTTTCTGACCAAAAGATGAAATGTAGTGCTATATTTTAAGTTCAAATTTAGATTTCCTAAGATGAAACTATGTGAATAAATGAATTAATTTTGATGCTTTGTTTCATTCAATCAGGGAAAAAAATTTTACTAAAAATCTTCGATGATTCTCAATTCGACAAAATTTTTTTGTGTTTGTTATTTCAGAACTTTTTGACGATTATTTTCTCATTTGAAAGCTGGAGGAGCTTGCTAATTGGTCCCATTTTATTTTGGTTCACTTCTTACAACAGTATCCATGAGAAAACCATCAAGTCTTGACAGTAGCGTAAAGAATTTCGACCGGGCCCCCCGCAGAATCAGTTTTCGGGCCCCCTCGTAGGAGCATGCGTATTTATTGAAAAAAAAACTTTATTTAAGAAAAGTATGTGGTTTAGGAGTAACACCATCAAAATAACTCCGAAATATTACTTGAAATAATACTTTCTACGTTCACAATAGATATTGTGAACATAGTCTTGTGTTCTTTTATTTTTCAATTGACCAAAGATGTTTCACCAAGTGTTGAGCGAGGAATCAATTTCGTTAATACTTTCTATACTTTATTTATTGAAATATCATTCGAAATTTGTAGTAAATAATATACATAATTGCATCTTCATTTCAAATATAGTTATCAATCCCAGAAAATACTGTGTTACTTGAAGTAAATGGGTAAATAACTTGAGTGGTTGATTTCTTTGTTGCAAATACATTCATTACTTCGTGAAGGTCCATAATCCCGGCTCGCTTATTCTCAATTCTTAACAAACTGGGCCCGCTTAGTCTTTTTTGGGTCATTTTACTCCCCAAATAATTCTTTATTAACTTTAACTTTCAAAAGGATCGCTCTGCCCCTGCTACAGTAACAGGTTATATTAAAAATAACATTAAAGCAGTACAGAGATCTGGGAAACTAGTTGCAATCGAAAAATTTTGTAAACAGGAGATCAGCTAACTGTCGTATTGATTATCTTTTCTGAATCTCTGATTTCAATGCAATTCTAAAAGAGTTTATCGGAAGTTAAGGTCAGAACTGAGGTCATGTTCATATTCTTTAACGATAAAATTATTTGAATTTTCTCTCGAAGACCAGGCCCCCATAACGTCCGGGCCCCCCCGCACCGCGGGGTCAGCGGGGTGTAAGTTACGCCACTGAGTCTTGAATCTTCGTTAAGTATACAGGGTTATTCACGAATATGGCTGTATGGAATACTTTTAGGAAAGACACAAGATTCAGGATTGAAATTCTAGAGGTGAGCTTCAAGTAAGAAGACGACTTCTCGTATATTTTTGAAGGTTTAGTGACATCAACTTTCGTTTTTCGAATGGGAAGACCAGTTTTTGTTTCCAAAAGTTTGAATTTTCCCGAGAAAATTCTCTTTAAATGAGGAAATACGAAAAAAAAATTTCAAAATTGAACTCTGTTGAAATACAGACAACTTCGAGGTTCTTTCGTTAAAAATTCTCATTTTTGAGAATCTCCAAGAAGAAAGGCTGATGCTTCTTTTCCGATAGCGTGATTTTCAGAAAATGATACAAGAAGTCACAAATTCTTTGTCAAAGTTAGAAATGACGAAACATCAAAAAATCGTTTTTTTCGAATTGGAACCCCATTTTTTCGAAGTATTTTGGAAATTTTCGTTAAAAAATAATAGGAGCATACGTCCAAGACTTTCATCCTAGTATGAATATTTTTCGAGATATTCAGAAAAAACGATTATATTTTCAATCTCATTCCAAATGTGTTTTCTACTGGAAAATAATTAGCGGTCAAGTGAAATTTTTGCAATTATCTTATCGAGAAAATATTTTTTATAGTTCAGACGCGTTCAGTTTTTCTTTATTTTTCAAAGCATAGGATAATTTCCGCAAATTCTTAATTCTGGAGAATTTCTTTTTTGTCATGGTAGGGAAATTTGAATTTTCAGTAATGAAATTGTTAGATGTTGTGTTAATTATTCTTTCAAAAGCATTAAAAATTATTACAAATAATTTTTTTTTGCATTCCTGAGATTTTTTTTCGTTGACTTCACGAATACTCACATTGAGAACTTCAAACCAATTGTTGCTCTCGCATTACAGATGATGATTCAAGAACTTAACTCGTCTGAACTATAGAAAATATTTTCTCGATAACAGAGATTTCCAAAAATTTAACTTGATCGCTAATTATTTTCTAGTAAAAAAACACATTCGTAATGAGATTGAAAATTGAAGACTAAATTGTTTTTCCTGAATATTTCGAAAAATATTCATTTTGGGATAAAAGTCTTGGACGTTTGCTTCTATTATTTTTTAACGAAGATTTCGATAATGCTTCGAAAAAATGGGGTTCCAATTTGAAAAAAAGATTTTTTGATGTTTCGTCACTTATTCTATCTTTGACAAAGAATTCTTGACCTCCTGTATGATATTCTGAAAATCACGCTGTCGGAAAAGAAGTACCAGTCTTTTTTCTCAAAGATCCTCAAAAATGAGAGAACTATTTCAACAGAGTTCAATTTTGAGATTTTTTTCGTATTTCCTGATTTAGTGAGAATTCTCTCGGGAATATTCAAACCTTGAAAAAGACTCAGAATTCAATGGAGAATCCAGTGGCAGAGATACAAGGGGAGTTCCCTTGACACTTTCAACTTCTAAGTCACTCATGTTTTCGAAGAATTTGCCTTATATTTGAATTTCTTAAATTTTTTTTTTGGGAAAAGTATTTTTCTAATTTGAGATAATCGGATTCCTTGAATATATTTTAATTTTTTGCGAAAGCAAAATTTTCAGAAATTGAAAAATTTATTCTCAATTATTTTTCAATGAATTATGTATTTCTTCATTAAAGCAATATCTTTGAAATTATGTTTGGTGGATAGTTCTCATTGTTTTTCAAAACAAATTCTATAAAATAATTGAAGAAAATATTAAAAATTTATTTTCAATTGTTCATCAATGAATTATGTATTTCTTCATTACTTTTTCATGAAAATAATACCTTCGAAATTATGTGGGGTGGATAGTTCTCATTGAAATGCTTTTTATAGCATTTATTTCCATCCCATTCATGAATTAAGGACAAATATAAAAATACTAATAACACTCCACTTTGAGAATTCTTAAGGTATTATTCAAAGATTATAGTTATTCTTTAAAACCCAAAATAGTGAAAATGAACAGTAAAAGCAGTTTCTAAATAATGTAGAAACTTGTTTGTATCAACACCAAGGCTTACAAATAAAAAAATTCATAAACCAACTCTCGAGATACACAGTTTCTGGGTTCCCAACAAAGAAGGACTAAAACAGCCACTTCTAAACGGTAATACAGAAACTTTTCATTTACCACAGGTGTAACACTAAGTAAGCCATTGATTGGCAATTACCCTGCTGACTCCATGTGGACAATATAAGTTCAATAAAGAAAAGTGAAAAAAAAAAAATAAATAAAAAAGAAACGATGAGGACAAACTTATTTTAACTTTTATTCTGAACTTGCGTCTACATTTTCAGTTTGCAATTTTTTGAATGTTGCAACTGGTACATAGGTTGCTAAAGTATACAATTTATGGACAGAGTCTTCATCCTCGTTTCTCCTTCTAGACAAACGTACTCGCAATCTGAAAGGTACATTCCTGAAAAGAATTAACAAAAATTAATACAAAACATGTGGCTTTGTTCATCGATAATGTAATCAAGAAATAAAGAAATATTGTGGTTCACAATTGAAGCAAATATCCATGAACATAAATCTTAAAAAGATAAGATAAATTACTACTAAAAGACTTGAGTAAAAAGCTAAAAATTGCATGAACGAAGTATAATGCACCTTCAACATTATCAATAGTACAGAATGAATGACTAGTTAATAATGTGATTTTATATACAAAACTGTTAGTTTAACCCTAAACATGCTCATTCACAATAAATAACAGATTTCCTTCAGAAATTCAGCTTCTTTTGAAGAACACATGGTATTTAAAAATATAAAATTAGTTTATTTGTATTGTGTTGTAGCCCTTAAGTGAAATCTACATTTAAAGGTTAACGGTTTAATGGATAAAAGCCTTAAAATAACGTATTTTAGCTCAAAAGTAATCAAGACAAGATGCCTCTTATCGAAAATGAGATTATGTGTTACATGTAAACAAAAGTTCACAAGTCTTTACAAGCCAAATTCTACTATTTAATGAAAAATGGGAAAGTACACACCTGATTCCTTTCGACCAAATTTGTTTGTTCAATCTGGTGTCGATCCTCACATCAGGAGTTCCCATTTGCAAGATTGCGAACTTTCTGATTTCTTTGATGGCTCTGGGGGCCCTTTTTTTGAAACCTACTCCATGGAGCCGTTTGTGGAGGTTTATTGTGTACTCTCTTGTTACCACCTCGTTGATGGCAGATTTGCTTTTTTTCTCACCTTTAAGTTTGGCCATTTTCTAACCTAAAAAGGAAATCTTGTTTTATTACGGTATAATTCGTGAGGAAGCTTGAAAATATTATAATTATCTATTGCACACATTCACAATACGTGAACTATGAAAATTTGATAGGGATTTTAAAATAAGATTATCGAGAATTATTAAGAATTTACAAAACTTACCTTATCCGATGGGTAAAAGTTTCTAAAAGAACTCGGTCTGCGACCACAGAAAGAGACCACTTGTCGTGAGTAAAATTCTGTGGTAAAACTCTTCTGCTTTTCTGTGGCCTCAGTATTAAAAAATTCAATCTATCGACCAGAACATTTGTAGTTGAAATATAAAAATGATTCTATGAAGCCGATAATTAATTGTTACTGATTGAAGCATTTAATTACAACTGGCCCATACTTCCTACAAAAAAAAATGATCCGTTAGTTAACCAAAGGTACAAAATCCTTGATGTTCGATTTGAGGTTATGACGTGACTTCTTCAATGAAAACATTTAACTCAAAATGCAGAAAATTTTTAGTATGTCCAACAGAAAACCATGAAAAAATTAACTGATTCTAAATGTTATCTAAATTCTAGATCATTACTTATATGTGCCATGTGGTATCCGATACTGATAGTCAATTCTGTATCCAATGCCAATTTGAATTTAATTACGAATATAGGGGCGATAGACTCTAGGGTCCATATAAACTATAAAGCTATATGGAAATTTATTCAATCGAACTGTCATCAATTAAACAGCTTCACTTCGAACTTTCTCATACTTAGAAAATAAAGAATGACTACTAACTAAGAAGGTAAACCGAGTTTAGAAATTGAATGTTGGGATCACCAAACTATTACCGACAGTTTAACCTGAAAAGTATCACTGCAACACACAGTTAGGTGCCTTTGAGTTATTCTCAAAATAAGAGTGATTACAGTAAATTTTCTAGCTAAAAAAAAATTAATAATTTCAAAATTCAACTTAGCGCATCCACCAGAATCACTAATTGTAATGGATTTCATTTTTCTACATTTGTATACTTTGAAATAAATGACCGAAAATGTTTTCCATGAAATTGAAGTGAAGTTCACAAATTGAATTAAGAAAATATGTTCAAGATGCGCAGTGATACATATTGAATATAATGTTCACGTTAGGGCATCCACCAATCCACCATCTGATATAATCATGGGTGTTCTTATCTATTAACTTTTTAACCAAAAAACTATATTTGGAGTTCGAAATTAAATTCTGAAGATATCCAGAACCACTTAAGGTTGGTTAGTCATTGAAGAGGAGGCACTGATATAAGAAAAAGAAAGTAACTTCAAATAGTTTCAATATTTTGAAAACATCTTGAGACGAGAATACACTCAAAATGAGCATTTAGAAGATGTTACAGCTTTCCAATATTGGTGTGAGTTTGGTCAAATATATACTGAGTCTTCCCTTAATCACTGACCAAGAAAGCTATGAATATTATTTTTCTACTTCTGATTTGAAAGTTCTGCTGTTTTTACGCATCTAATCTGTTTAAAACAATCACTTACCTACTTACCAAGAATGGACAGAAAGCAGGAGAAACAAGAAACAATATCTAGCAGGAGTACAGGTGGTCAGATTTCGATGTTTTAGTACTACATCTCCTAAATTAAGCGAGATAAAAAAAAGTAATATACATGTCTCTTGTTTCTGAAAACCGCAATTCGCTAAGGTGTCTAGTTTTCACGCTACAGGGTGATTTTGAAATTTGGCCAATTATTATAATTGGCTATAACCTCCCAAGTGTTGCTGCTACGCTCTCGAAATAAAAACATCTTTAGTGGAGTTTTTTCAGTACTTATTACCAGTGCTATCAAAATTTTAGTGCCTCTTCAAATTTTAGAGAAATTAGAAAAATTATTTTTTTTCAAATGGAAACCATAGTGTGCTATGATGATTTTCAATAGGCTTTTCTTAGACAATTTCAAAAATAAATCATGATATACTTCCGAGCTTAAATATCGAAAATTCCGAAAAAACAGTTTTCGATCAACACAATCAAAGAGGGTTTTGATTTTAATTCATTTCTTTTCATCAGGGGAAGTCATACAACTTGATCCTGCTTAAATTATGTTCACCGAAAAGTGTTTTTTTCACAATTTTGATATTCAGCTCGGAAGTATATCATGATATATATTTTTGAAATTGTCCAAGGAAAGTCTATTGAAAATCATCATAGCAAACTACGGTTTCCATTCGAAAATTTTTTTTCTAATTTCTCTAAAATTTGAAGAGGCACTGAAATTTCGATAGCACTGGTAAAAAGTACTGAAAAAAAACAACCCTAAAGATGTTTTTATTTCAAGAGCGTAGCGGCAATACTGCGAAAGTTAAAACCAATCATAATAATTGGCCAAATTTCAAAATCACCCTGTAGCATGGAAACTAGACACCTTAGCGACTTGCGGTTTTCAGCAATTTATGTTTCTCGAAAAAAGAGAACATGACAATTATATTACTTTTTTTCTATCTCGCTTAATTTAGGAGATGTAGTACTAAAACATCGAAATCTGACCACCAAATTGTTGCATTTTTGTTCCTTGTTTCTTGCATCGATAAAAAATAGTTATTTATAATACTAATATTCTCCCACGAGTTCAAAATTTAAAAACAAGCCACGAAGTAGCGAGTTTTTGAATGGACGAGTGTGAAAATGAGCTTTCTGTTCCAGTATTATACGTTATTTCCTCTAACTCATTGAATTTTTTATCAAGATGAATTGATATTTCCATAAATATAGTTTAGTGATTTTTGCATTGAAGAAAATTGATGGAAAAAACTGTTTCCTATCACAAATTTGGTAGATAGTAAATTAACTCTTGAAAGGAGGTATTCGACTCAGAATTTTCTCAATAACTAAATACATAACTGAAAAATTTATTTTTACAGTAATAAATATAGGTATTATTTGCTGAATAAGATCGTTATATACTGTACCATTTAGGTATATATATTCTTATGAATTGAAGAGCTAAAATAATACAATAAATGATGAAACAAAAAGTACCTTAGCTGAGGTAAAAAAAAAAAAACGGAGTACCATAACATTCTTCGTATGATACTATAGTATCATACGATACTATCATCACTAGTATCATACGATACTATAGAGCCAGGGGAAAAAAACCTCAGCCGAAAAAACCTGTCTCCCCGTAAAAAAAATAAATAAAATTGTTGTATCTGAATATTTTATATTGAAGGACATCACGGCTATTCGGAGGAAGGATTTCCAAACACAATTCCAACCTGAAAATAAAAAAAGAAAGAACAGTAAGAGAATGCAATTTATACTTCATCAAATTGATCTGAAATTTTCAACCCATTCCAAAAATGAATTTGATACATTGTGTATGGCTCTAATGCCATCTTGAAATTTATAAATCGGACAATTAATAATTAGGTGTTCAACTGTTTCCTCTGATTCACCACATTCACAATTAGGACTGTCAACTGAATTCCACTTGAAAAGCATGCTATTGGTACGACCATGACCAGTTCTCATTCGATTAAAAAGGGACCATATTCTCCTGGGAAGGTTAAAACCAGGAACTTTATTCGATGGATCAGATATTAGATCCTTATTAGAGAAAGAACATGCATCCCATTCGGATTTCCAGATTTCCTTGTAGCTGAAGTTCGAATTCAGAAAGTTATTCGACCAAGTAGGTTTACGGGATTTCAATCTTGGAATTCTATTTTCTGGAACGTAGGAAAGTATCGGAAAAGAATCCGGAAATAAATTGGATTTATTCCAAAAATTCCAAGTTGCAGAATGTCTTCGAATATGGGGAGGATTGATAGCACTGGTGGCCATTGGATAGGTGTAGATCGGATTGGTTCCAATAATTATTTTCATAATATATCAGCACCTCAGAGGTAAAGTGTGTTATGTCACATTTTTTCAGACATGAACTTTCTACAATATTGGATTCACATTAGTAAATTCCAGCTAGTGGAACACATTTTTAACTCCCTGGGTATATCAAGTCACCAAATAATGGCATAAAACATTCTTTGAAACAATGATATGGAACTGAAAAATCTCTGTTTTGTCTAATTTTGATATTGTGACTCAACACACTCCACCTCAGGGGTGCTGATATGTATTATTTGCTGAATAGAATCATTATTTACGGTACCAAGAATGTATAGCATCATTAAGGTAAAGATGCACTTCGTATCGTCGTATGTGAAGTAGCAAAAAAAAAAGATAAGTAGTCATTAAAAAATCCACGACGTCACTTTGTGAACAAGAATTACATCATGTCATAAGTGAAATTTGATGCCAATGATAACATTCTGTTTCGAACAATCTGAAATATATGAAGAAGTCCTTAACTCCATCGTCAAAGTTGAAGGGTACTCAACACACAGAACATATTCAAAACCAATTCTACCATTCTGCGCTACCGTTGAAGGACAAAGGTCCAAAAATCCAATGACCTAGGCGCATTCAGCTTCAGCATTTGAGGTCCATTAGAGGGCGCACGCATCAGCGCGACGTGTGGGCAAGCCATCGGCCTAGGGGGGCTAGGGGGGCTTCGCCAAGAGTCGCACCTAATCCCCCTTCCAACAGCGCAGGGCTGCCGTTACAGTACAATTGTACTATTTACAGTACATTTTCAACAGGAAAATACAAAAGTACATTTTCATCAGGAAAATATGCATTCTAGTACAATTCAGAAAATGAACTCGAATTGTACTTTGACACTACCTTTTTACATACATCTTCAACTTATTTCCTTAAATTAATGGTACTAACTACTGAATCATATGTTTACATGTAAATTGCCATGAATATGTTCACAAATTCTCCACATATCATTCATAGAACAGAAAAATACATTCCTTCATTTGATAAAGTTGTATTTCAACTAAATTAGAACTTGAAAACAAATTAAACTTTTTTATTTCTGTAATTCATTTTACGAAATTGAATTTACCATTCAATGAATTATTTAAAAAAAAGGAAAACTGCTGATTTTTTGTGAATATATAAAAATAAGAAATTTTCTGGTAAAATTTCTCGATTATTGTTTTTTTGTTGGTTTTTAATTATTATACACGCATTCAGCCATACCTCAACAGATTGGGAAACAGTAAAAGTTTTCCATAAAGTTCAGCAGATGGCGCTATTTTAACAGTATTCTGTCTGTACAGTACATTACAGTACATTTTCTTCGAGAACTAAAGTACATTTCGTTCGAAGCTCGCGGCAGCCCTGCAACAGCGGACTACCGATTACAATGGATGCCAGTCGCAGTCACGACCATCCGAATTTTATCAGCAAGTCGTTCCGCCAGACCGTCACGGGTTTATACACTTTGTAGTGTCTTATACAGTCATCCTCACGATAAAGTAGCCATAGACAGTCGGATCCACCATGATCAGAGAAGCTAGATCTTGTTATTCGCACCAGGAAAAAATTAACAGTACAGGGTGATTCACTTATCTTGGTAACCCCAATTTTCTCGAGAACGTCCGAATATTTTTTCATTCTGTGAATGGCGTTTTGAACAAGTCAATGTCGACTTGAGATGTACATAAAAGTCTGCGGAATAAATAAAGACTCCAGGCGTCGCGGCGCTATCAAAAATTTTTTCTCCAGGGACATACCTTTTTTATCATGTCATTCGAGAGCTGATTTCATTCTGAATTTTTTTTGTCGCATACAATTTTTATCCATTTCCAGCCGTCAGCGATCTGCAGTGTGTTTTATATTAATTCTATTCCATTAATTTTTTTCTGTATTGTGGTAGTATGCCTTTATTTGGAGACATAGATATGATTTTGTGCCTTGAAATCAAGAAGGCTAGTTTTCTTGTCAATGTGCCTTTTCAAATAAGATGAAATATGTGGCTACAGCAAGATATTCACAATATTTAGATCAAGACTTCGAAAAAAATGGATAGGAACCAATGGACCCATCAGTAATCGCCAGACCTAAAGCTCATGGATTACTTTCTAGGCGTACCCTGAAAAATATGGTATACCAAATTGATTCTGATAACTTGGACCATTTGAAAATGAAGATAAGAAACGCATGTGCCCAAGTAGACCCCCTATATTTTGACCAAAGTAACTTATAATGAAATAGCGGACTGATATAACTTATGGATGGATCATAATGGCCGGTATATAGAACATATGATTCGAAATGTTTCGTTTGTTATTAAAAAAAATATTTATTGCTATAAGATTTAATATTTAATGAATATAAGAGTAGAGAAATAGTTTGTTACAAAACCTCCGTCATTTACGAAACAAAATCATATATATGTCATCTAGCCATTATGCTCAATACATAAGTTATATCATTTACCTATATCATTATAAGTTACTTTGGTCAAAATATAAGGGTCCATTTATTTTCGAATTCTTGATCTTAATATATCTTTGCAATGGCAGCGTTGTGACATGGAGCCTCATCTTGCTGTATCCACATATTTAATTTCATTTGAGGAGGCAAATTGTTTAGAAAACTGGACTTCTTGAATTCAAGGCAAAAAATCATATCTTTGTCTCCAAATAAAGGCATACTACCACAATACAGAAAGAAATAAATGGAATAGAATTAACATAAAACACGCTGCAGATCGCTGGCGGTTAGAAATGGATAAAAATTGTATTCGAAAAAAAAGTTCAGAATGAAATTATCTTTAGAATGACATGATAAAAAAGGTATGTCCCTGGAGAAAAAATTTTTGAAAGCGCCGCGACTCCTGGCATCTTTATTTATTCCGCAGATTTTTATGTGCATCTCAAGTCGACATTGACTTGTTCACAACGCCATTCACAGAATGAGAAAATATTTGGAGGTTTTCGAGAAAATTGGGGTTACCAAGATAAGTGAATCACCCTGTACTTAACCTTGTTTCAAGAAGATTTTCCCCTGATTCATTGGTCTTAGAGAAAGAATCACCCCTTATTTTCTTGGAAAAAGTCCTATGGTCTCCGAGATATGATAAACAAGCTGAACTCCACATTCATAACCTCGTATCGAAGGATGGATAGACACGTGACCACGGGACAAGGCTATCCAACCAAAAACATTTTCATGAAAAATATTGCCAAGACGAGGCCGTATTTCTAACATCGTCAAAAAGTTATCTGATCTCATGTAGAGCCAAGTTGCTTCACAAGTCTTTATTTCACAAATTCTATGCCTTAGTCAAAATAAGTGACTTGGCCGTTTCTCTTTCGTCACATGAGCGTAAGGTGAAAAATTAATTCGCTGTTCATACCTTTTCTGTTTTAAAATAGTTCTTTTAGGTACGAAACGGCCAAGTCACTTATTTTGACTAAGGCATAGGGTTTGTGAAATAAGGATTTGTGAAGGTGAAGAGTGTAGAGATAGCAACCCCTATCTGTTCAAAATAACAAAATGAAAATATCATTTGAACATTTCATTTATTCATCTCTTCATTCACGTGAAATTAATACTTTTTGTGTCAAAAAATTAATCTGATTCTGAGTAGTTGTCGCCACTGTCAATTATTTCTTCATCTTTGCCAAAGATTGGACAACTGTTTTGGCAGTTAACACCTGCACATTCCCCACATGTAGCGTTACAAAAAAGACACAGTTTTCTGCAGGTGCATGACGCATTGCATCCTTTTTTGCAGTTACAAAAAATTATTTTCAACAATTTTGTGGTGCAGGTGTTTTTTTTGTGGGCTGCAAATATCTATTGGTACTTACTATTTCAACCGCAATCAACTGAATTGAGATATTTATTACCTAGCCAAATTTGCAGTTGATGATTTTAGGCAAGCATTCATTTCATCGGCAGCCATCGATTTTGGAATTACCGCGGTAATGGTTGTCGGAAGTCAGCAGACAAATGAATCAATGCTCACCCAAAACATCCGTTTAGGCAACTCAAAATACACAGTAATTGTTCCCATATATAAGAGTAGAATGGAGATTTATTCGAAATATTTCGTCATAAAATTTTCCGTAGTGTAATAATACATGGACTCAGAAGATTTAATATTATTAGAAAATGTAGTTCACCGAATTAATATCAAATATAATACTTCCACGAAAACGCTATTAACCGTAGCAACACCTACAGGCGTTGTTCGCAAGAAGAAAAATGATTTCCTATTTTTTCCATTTCATCAAAATTTTCAGAGTTTCAATGTATTTTATGTTAACCCCGTCGTAGAAGAATACCAAAAAAAATCTTTCATAACAAACAGTTCATCCAATCTTGAGTTATAAATGGTGTAACCAACAAAATGTCCGACTTAGTTTTATATATTAAGATAACTGCAAAATATTTTTCCATCTCTTTCTCTTGGTGAGATCGTTACCAAATGTGTGTCTACCTTTAAACTTTCATTGCTGATAATGCAATTCTGTACAGGCTGATTGTGGTTTTGACGGTTCGTCAAGGGTCAGGGGCTGTAGGAAATTCCCGTCTGTCTAGCCAAACCTCCTGAAGAAAATGTTACGAATCAGTTTCTGAGAATTGCTGTCTATGCTTGATAAGAAATAACGACCCAGACAGAGGTGGGGTGTTGAATTCTTTATATTCCAGCGAAGCATACACATTTCGCCCGAAATAAGATAGTACGGAAGAATATCTCAAATGTAGATAATTCAGACAGACGATAGGTAAACACACATAAAAAATGAGGCGAAAAATTAAGAAACGTATGCTGATATTCTATATAAAACGTATTTTACCAATGAGGAAATGTACTTCAAAGTTTCTGTATGCTACTAATTTAATTCCATTAATTACAATTAGCCTAAAAATAAATGAGTTCACTGTCACTTGATGACGAAACAAAATTTCTCGGCCAATTTGAAAGGCGCTTAGCTGCTTAGTCCTTGTGTTGAATATGCAGTTTTCTGGAATGTGCGTATATTATTTTTGTGTACAATGGACCTTACATGAAAACCTCCCAAAACAAATTTTTTCACATTATAGTGAAAGTTTCATAAAAATTGATCGTCTGGTTCCTGAGTCCATAGATGACAAACAAACACACAGACATTCACATTTATAATATTAGTATAGATTAGTTTGAAATGTATGTTGAATATTAGAACATTAATTTTTTTTAATCGTCTACCTGTATTAGAGATTCAGGACTTGAATTTCAAATAATTCGAGGGGCGATATTATTCCATCGAAGAATAATGGGATATTTGATAATTTCACTGTTTTTTTTTCCATTTTAGTGACAACTTCGCTCATATCTGTTTGTGCGTTAAATTTTTCATTATTATGTTCTTAGTTTAACTTTCTATTTGTATGCCTTACTATGTCATTTTGAATAGTAATCTAAATATATGAATCTAAGTCGGCCATTTTGTTGGTTACACCATTTATAACTCAAGATGGGATGAACTGTTTATTATGAAAGATTTTTTTTTTGGTTCTTCTACGACGGGGTTAACATAAAATACATTAAAACTCTGAAAAATTTGTTGAAATGGAAAAAAAATTGGAAATCATTCTTCTTCTTGCGAATAAAGCCAGTAGGTGTCGCTACGGTTAATAGCGTAGCGTTTTCGTGAAAGTATTATATTTGATATTAATTCGGTGAACTACATTTTCAAATACTATTAACGCCTCTGAGTCCATGTGTTATTACACCTATCTTACTTCCGAACACTACGGAAAATTTTATGACGAAATGTTTCGACAAATCTCCATTCTATTATTATATACATGAACAATTACTGTGTATTTTGAGTTGCCTAAACCGATGTTTTGGGTGAGCATTGATTCTTTTGTCTGCTGACTCCCGACAACCATTACCGGTAATTCCAAAATCGACGGCTGCCGATGAAATAAATGCTTACCTAAAATCATCAACTTCAAAGTTGGCTAGGTAATAAAGCTCTCAATTAAGTTGATTGCGGTTGGAATAGTACCAATAGATATTTGCAGCCCACAAAAATGCAAGAAACATCTGCAACACAAAAATTGATGAAAATTCTTTTGTAACTGAAAAAAAGATCCAATGCGTCATACACCTGCAGAAAACTGAGTCTTTTTTGTAACGATACATGTGGGGAATGTGCAGGTGTTAACCGCCAAAACAGTTGTCCAATCTTTGGTAAAGATGAAGAAATAATAATTGACAGTGGCGACAGACACTCAGAATCAGATGAATTTTTTGACACAAAAAGTATTAATTTCACTTGAATAAAGTGATGAATAAATGAAATATTCAAATGATATTTTCATTTTGTTATTCTGAACAGATTGGGGTTGCTTTTAGGGGTTGAAAAATAAAAATTACTAAAACTAATATTGATCCAAGATACTGTTTCAAAATTGATTGAAATTGATTAATCATATTAATAAAGACCCATTTTTACACATTTAATGCTGAAAGGGGGTGGTTTATACGGTCTTGAAGTATATGAAGACCTTCATTAAACTTCATAAGACGCTACTGAGGCCCAAAAATTACTTTGATTTACGTTAGAACAAGTTTCTTTTAATTTTGGATAAAGGGGTTCTTCTCACCCCTCAAAATAGTAAGCATAAATCGGCATAGGGTAGGAGTAGGAGACAAGTATAGCTTATATCCAAAATTTTATCAAAATCGAAGCATCTTGATAGAATTCGGAGGTAATGCCTAATTTTCGCCCTCATTGGCTGGACTAAATGTACAGGATAATTTTATGTCAACTTTCAAGGTATTATACCATAATAGTTCATTATAATATTTGTTGCTTTTTCATTTATTTATTGAGGCTGTAAGAAGTCTGCCGGGTCAGCTAGTATAAAATATAATCTACATGACTTGTCCTTATTACTTTTATGATTGTGTCAATGTTTCGTATTGTGAATATCAAATATGGATTTTGAGTAATTCACACAAAACTTTTCATCAAAATCTCTACAAAACTGAGTAAAAAGCATGAAAAATTCATACTTCTACTTCTTCCTATCAGAAATTCAGCATACAAAAAAACGTCGGTGTTTAAAGCGGTCAAAAGTTAAAATATCCACAGCGCGAATATCCAAGGACAACTCCAATAAAGCAACAGAAAAGAGGTGAAGACATAAAAGAGTTAACAACTGCCCATTCCGAGACCTAAACCCTTTCGCAATTTTCCATTTTATTCCATGTCGTAAACTAGAAAATAGAGTAATAAACTTCGGTATTTGCAGGATACCTATTGCACATTCTATTGTCAATTTTTTCAAGGATTTTTTTAGGAATTCGCCGAAGTTACTACAACCTCGGCAAATTTGGAGCAGCAAAGGGTTATTGCACAATGAACCCTTCCATTATGTAGGGACCGGGAAGTTTTATTGCACTTCGAAAGTGCAATAGTTGCTGGTAGCAACTATTTTCGGCTCAAAAAAACTTGTGAAATCTTTGGTATTTGTTCACTTATCGTTTGTATTATTATCAGTTGTTTTAGTGCCAGAAATAGTGGAGTTAATCGATTCAAGTTCAACAGGAGTTGATGTATTTTTTTCTGTTATTATCAGTGATAATCCACATAAAAATTTAGTTGGGCCTCATTTTCTTTACATGAACACTGATCAACCAACAAGTCAACAATGTTCAACAGCAGAAAAACCTGTTGCTGCATCAGCTAGTTTCTGAAGAATATTGTTTCGACTTTTGAGCTTCACACACAGATCATCTTAATGGGTGTTGAAATTTAGGGAGGAATCAAGTTTAACTCCGGGATATGTATGATATATATGTATATATATATATATATATATATTCTTATGAATTAGAGAGCTAAAATAATACAATAAATGTTGAAACAAAAAGTACCTAAGCTGAGGTAAAAAAGAACGGGGTACTATAACATTCTTCGTATGTTACTATAGTATCATACGATACTATCATCACTAGTATCATACGATACTTTAGAGCCAGGGGAAAAAATCTCAGCCGAAAAAACCTGTCCCCCATAAAAAAAATAAAATAAAATTGTTGTATCCGAATATTTTATATTGACGGACATCACTATTATCGGAACGGTTCTTCGGAGGGAGGATTTCCAAACACAAACTCCAACCTGAAAATAAAAAAAGACAGAACAGCAAGAGAACGCAATTTATACTTCATCAAATTGATATAAAATTTTCATTCCGTTGCAAAAATGAATTTGATACTTTGTGTATGGCTCTAATGCCATCTTGAAATTTATAAATCGAACAATTTTTAATTAGGTGTTTAACTGTTTCCTCTGATTCACCACATTCACAATTAGGACAGTGAACTGAATTCCACTTGAAAAGCATGCTATTGGCACAACCATGACCTGTTCTCATTCGATTAAGAAGGGACCATATTCTCCTGGAACGGTTAAAACCAGGAACTTTATTCGATGGACCAGATATTAGATTTTTATTAGATAAAGAACATGCATCCCATTCGGATTTCCAGATTTTCTTGTAGCTGAAGTTCGAATTCAGAAAGTTATTCGACCAAATAGGATTAATAGTTGCAGACTGTCTTCGAATATGGGGAGGAACTATATTTGATTTAACACCAACAGACTGGACTTCTGTCGATAACATAACCCAGAAATCCATGGAGGGGCGAATGTACACTAATACTATACGCCTCAAAAATAAATTCTCACGGTTGCAGGAATTATCTGTTTCTTCAGTTCCGAACAGGAAAGAAACTGTTGTTAACTTGTCCAAGAGGACATTAACACAAGAGGAGAAATCCATCTTTGAAAAGGGAAACAATTTCTCCATTCGAACGAAACAAATTCCTGTAGAGAATATAATAGCCAATGTTGAGGCAGCAATTCGATCCTTACCTGAGGCTACGGCTGAAGAAGTGAGGACTGAAGCCTCAAGAATCATCAGGAAGGCTAAACCTCCAAAAAATAATATAAATTTCAGGGAACACCAAGCCATAAAGAGTCTCAATGAAGATACATCCATTGTGATCCTTCCAGCTGACAAAGGAAACGCGACGGTAGTGATGGACACCTCTGACTATGATTCCAAAATGAGGGCGTTGTTAGACCCCTCAAACTACAGGAAACTTAAAAGAGATCCTACCTCGTCCAGGCTCAGACAAGCAAAGGCTCTTATAAAAGTTTCTTCTCTCGATGAGGAACTTAAAAAGAGGATTTGTAAGAGTGAAGCAAGGGCTCCGCGTATATACGGACTTCCGAAAATTCACAAGGATAATGTCCCATTGAGACCTATCGTTAATACCATCGATTCACCAACATACGACTTAGCCAAAGTTTTAACAACTATGTTGAGACCTCATGTGGGAAACACGGACACTTTCGTCAAGGACTCTACCCAGTTTGTAGAAAAACTGCAGAACATTCAGTTGGGGCCGAATGACCGACTCGTTAGTTTTGATGTTGTGTCTTTGTTCACACTAGTTCCCATCAGGGAATCGCTTAACTACGTGTCTGAGTTATTCCCGAATGACATAACAAAGCTCTTCGAACTTTGCCTGTCATCCAGCTATTTTCAGTGGAAAGGCGAATTCTATGAGCAAATAGACGGATGCGCCATGGGAAACCCTCTAAGTCCTGCAATTGCAAATTTCTTCATGGAGAAATTCGAACAAAGTGCAATTGAAGCGGCAACTAAGAGACCGTCCACATGGCTACGTTATGTGGATGATATTTTTGTCGTCTGGAGTCATGGACTTGAAGAATTGGATGCTTTCCTATCCCATCTTAACAGTAGGCACCCAAATATTCAATTCACTATGGAAATTGAAAAGGATGGTGCTCTACCCTTTCTAGACGTCTTGGTTACTAGAAAGCCTAATGGAAAGCTAGGACACAGGGTTTATAGAAAACCAACCCACACTGACAGATATCTACACAAGCAGTCCAATCATCATCCTCAACAGAAACGAGGAGTTATAAAAACACTCGTAGATAGAGCCCGACGATTGTGCGAGCCGGAATTTCTGGAGGATGAACTTGAACATCTACAGCATGCATTCGTCGCTAACGGATATAATGCTAAGGAAATTCAGAGGGCAATAAGACCAAGACTTTCCACACGTGATGATAACACATCACAACTCACCCCCAATGGAAGAGCTATCTTACCATATATCCCCAAGGTCACCGATAGAATTGGTAGAATACTAAAGGGCCACAATATAGAGACTGTCTATAAGCCAACTCAAAAACTTGGCCAAATGATCAGAACTACCAAAGACAAAGTCGACCCACTCTCTCAACCCGGTATTTACAGGATACCTTGTGACTGCGGCAAAGTCTACATTGGTACAACGAAGAGAAGTATCAATACGAGAATCAAGGAGCATGAACGATGCTGTCGACTCAATCAGACAGAAAAATCCGCACTAGCGGAACATGCTCTGACAGATGGACACAATATTGTTTTCTCAAAGGCAGAAGCTATTTCAAACATCAAAAGTTTCTATCCTAGGATGAACATGGAAGCCATTGAGATATATAAACATAAGAACAATATGAACAGAAGGGAAGAAACTCCTTTGGTACATAGCGCATGGTTGCCGGTGTTGGAAAAGACTAAAATCAAGCCAATACGAGGTGGAAGCGATGGACCAATCAACATCGCGCGCGTAAACCCACTACCTTCTCCCGCCAATGATCAGAGTATAAGTGGAGCCAACGGATCGAATCCAGCATCACTTTCGGAAATTCAGCGGTCGAGTTACAATCTAAGACCAAGAATCCTCTGAAGATGCCTACCGCAGTTGTGGGCGAAACGTTAGGTGAAATAATTCCTAATAGACCACGGCCAATAAGCCCGGAAGACTCTCTTAATGTCAATATATCCGGTCGTGAAAGCCTGAAACTATTTATTATATTTGATAGCACTGGTAGCCATTGGATAGGTGTAGATCGGATGGTTCCAGTAATTATTCTCATTGATAAATTGATTTTCTGAACATGAACACTATTGAGCCAAACAGGGCAACAATATTCAGCGGTGGAAAAAACCAGGGCAAGGGCTGCTGTGCGAAGAGTAGTCGGGTCAGCACCCCATGACGTACCAGCAAGTTTCTGTAGAATGTTATTTTCCGTTTTCAGCTTCATCCGTAAGTCATCCAAATGTGATTTGTAATTCAGAGAGGAATCTAATTTAATATCTAAGTATTTGGGAGTAAAATTATGTTTCGAAGGAAAGTTCCCGAAAGGGACATTTAATGTTCTAAATTTTTGATGGTAATTCAAATGAAATAACAAAACCTCGGTTTTTTTCGGATTTGGACACAAAGACCATTCGAAAAAATAATTTTTCAAAATATTCAGATCAGAAGTTAAATTTTCCTCAATACAATTAGAATGTCGGAAAGCGAGTGCAATATTGTCAGCGTAAATGAATTTTTCAGATGAAGTACAAGTAATATGACATAAATATAAATTGAAAAGAAGGGGTGCTAAAACAGATCCTTGTGGAAGACCATTGTTCAAAGTTTTGAAGTTACTACTATCATCATCAACAAAAACACGAAATCTTCTATCCGACAACATATTCTCTAATAGACGAATCATCTTTCCACATTTAAGATGTGTATAAAATTTATAGATCAAACCATCTTTCCATAATGTGTCGTAGGCAAATGAGTGAAATTATGTTTCAAAGTAAATTAACCGAAAGTGATGACCGAAAATGTTGACAATCAAAGGAGCTCAAAGACAATGGAAACCGTTATTTTTTCGACACTTATCCAAACTTAATGGCCCCGCCTGAAGACAAAGGAAGAGCCGAAATCATCGACATGCATATCTACTCTACGTGAAAAGTGTCCCTAGCCTACCTGGAAGTTTATCCGAAATAAATTTCAAAACTGGCCAAACAGCTATCTCGAAATCAAACCCAATCAAGCGATATCCCTTTTGCAGGTAATTGACAACCCATCTCTTTCCTTTCCATTCTGAATTCTGATCTTGAGAAAGAAGTCCTCCGGTTCCAACAAACAACATTAACATTCTTCGTGGATTCGCGTAATTCAAGGCAAATGCAACTTCGAGTTTGCGTTTCAATGAAACTTCAATTCGGTAGTGATTAATTGATATTTTGGAGGTTTCTGCAGAGATTTAGAGGATAACAACTTACATTCGCTGAATTTGATACAGAGGAAACTATTATTTCATCATTTTGGAAGGATTAATAATAGTATATCCAATTATTGTCTGAGATCGGTAGTCCTTAACGTTCGATATACTTATAGCGGTTTTTGCAATGTTTACTCAATGTATAAAATAATTATATGACGAATTCATTTATTCGTGGCCAAAGATTATAGAGTTAGAAAGATAGGAAACGCCCTTACATCTGTAGTACTAAAATCCGACTACGATTTTTGGCTAGTTTCTTACTTTTGACACCTAGATGGCGCTGAAAACATAATTCAGTATACAGAAAACTATTTTAATAGGCGCGGAATTCGAATTATACTTTTCATAAATTCCCATTAAAATGAGTATTCTTTGTCGAGCTTCTAGAGAATTATCCTGATCGACAAAACAAAAGCAGAGCTCCGTTTTTTGATCAGGATTATATTTTCCATCTACACATTGTTTCGAATCAAATGAAATACGTTTTGGATTCTTTATATTTTTATTTGAAATGATTGTGTAAATTCAACTACAATACAATAAATATGGAATTGAGAACATTTCAAAAATTTGTTCACCTATTAGAGAATTATTATAACAATTTCAAGAACTTATTCATACAGTGAACTCTCGATAAATCGAACTTCGATAAATCAAACAGTTGTTCTGGACCCGATTCATACATATCTTACCCAGTGTATTTTAACCTCAATGAGTCCAGAGAGTCTAGTAGATGAGTCAAACTGCTTGAAGGGTCGTCAAGACCACAACCTCTATAAGTCGTTCTTCTGACCACCATTGCCTCTATGAGTGGAACTTCTTGATCTAATGAATGAGACCGAAGAAAATTCGGTTCGCAAACAAATTATCCAGAACAATATATTTTTGCTCCGAAACCTCTATCCATTTGACAACACTGAAAATAAAAAACAATGAACAAGACAGTTACATGATACGAGTTTCAAAACTTACATTTCAATTCTCTTTGGTAATGAAAAGATTGCACATTCAAGATTATTCTTTCTATTATTTCTGCAATTAATCACCATGCATTTTGAATGTCGGCCAGTTTTTAACACAAAATTTATAACAGAAAAACACACAAACCAAGATTATGGAGTGAGCTAGGTGCTACTCTTGTAGATTCCGAGTTATTTCAGTGGAAAATACGCGAGAAAATACAATCATCATTCAGCAAAAATATTTGTTCAAGTTTTCTTTCAAAATTGACAACAGCCTACTACCTAATAATCTCTATTTAATCTATGCCAAATGGACCCTAATTAAATATTTTAACCATAACCCGATTACTTTTGAAAAACAGATGTCGCTGACATCACTGTAGTCGCTTCGTTTCCCATCTTTATATTCTATAATCTTTGTTCGTGGCTTTATCAATGCTGTGTAGGAATATAATATCAGGCGTTGTCTTGGTGATGAAAACTTAGTAGATTATCAAAGTGACAATAATCAATTGAATTTACTAGCATTGGAAAATGAGCGATATAGAATCTTCGGAAGATAATGAAATTCAAACAGCCTGGGAAATCGGCTGTTCTTCAGTTTTTCCTGAGAAATCCGCTACGAGAGTAGATACAATACTTTCAAGGAATGGATTCAGACTAAAGGCAGCCAAATCAATGAAAAAGTGTTAGTGGCCTATTTTGTTCGAAAAATAGAAAAGCTGAGATCGCCTGGAAGTCTTTGGGCGGAATATTCAATGCTGAAGAGCACAATATTTTGGATCGACGCTATTGACATATCCAAGTTTGCAATGCTTATAGCATTCCTCAAAAGAAAATCTATTGGTTACAAACCCAAAAAATCTGCTGTTTTTACAAAAGATGAAATGAATAAATTCTTAAAAGAAGCACCAGATGATGTGTTTCTAATTATTAAAGTGTGCTTTTATTAATATAAATGTGCTTTATAAACTAGGTTTAAAGTCGAGTACAGTAGCAGAAGGATATATTGAAAAATCACGTATCAACAAAGAGAATACTGCCAAAAAAATATTGCAACTTGACAAAGAAGGTACAAGTACCTGTTCAGATATTTCCTCGAATGTTTCATCAACAGTTACGGAGAATATTTCGAGTTGTTCTAACATTGAAGAAAATCTTTTGAATATTTCGAAAATTGTTAGTGATAATTTCAGTAGTGCTTTGAATTTTGGCAATAATTGTTCCAATTGTACATTCAATATCACTATAAATAACAGATGAATACCTATATATAGTTGCCCAATTAGTTTGTTTCACTAGGTTTATAAGAAACAATATTTTTTCTTCAGATTTCAATTAGAGAGCTCAAATGCAATTACTTTTAGTCCTAGGATTAAAAGTAGCGTTTTTAATCCTAGGATTGAAAGTGTTGCTGAGCTACGAGCAAATTTTTGTACGGTAAGGGAATTGATGGCTTTTGCAACTGACAATAGTTCAAAAATGTCAACATTAAGTTCATTGCAGTACTAAAAGTTTTCAGTTATATTTATACTCATTGCAATACTGAAATAAAGAAAAAAGATTTTATAGTTAACTGAGTGAAAGCAAGAGATTTACAGCATATTGCGTCAATTTCTTGGAAAGCAACTTCGCAAATGACCACAATAAAAACCCCAACATCGTAATTTCCAAAGCCAAACTTTACAACCCGATTTTTTAGGCCCGTAGAGGCAATTCCGAAAATTGCCAAAGGGTTGGGAATGGCCAACCCATCCCTATTGTGGCTTAATAGGCATCTAAATTGCGAAGATGACTATAGACAAATAATTCTCGGTCCCATCTAACGGGACCTGACACAAAAAAGGTAAATTGCGTACCCTTAAAAAGGGTTCGCATCTTTGTACCGTTTTATTAGCCTGTTGCCAAATAGTGGGCCGTGGGAATCGAAGGATATACTGTTACCTTATCCTACCTGCTGCAGATTTCTCGATTCGTATCATGATTCTAATGATACAGGTGTTGGTTTTGGATGTTTGGGTTTGTTATCTCTGGTGACGACTCTATTCTTCTCGGATTCGGGGAGTTTTGCATTGTTTGCACGATTTTTATTCGGCGATGACGAACAGTTTTCATTTTTTCTGAAACTGTTCTCTTGCAGTCTCTGCAACAAGTTTAAATCGAATTTTTTTTCTCTAATTCTGTGTCAAATCTGCCACATCTCGTCGGAAAAATATTCAATTCAAGGACAGTTTTCATGGTGATATTTATTGTTTGATTGGTCTCCTGTCACGGATTTATTAATTTTCTGTCAAATTTATGAGAGGGGAAAATAGTTCTGCCAATCATCATTTTTGGATATCTATTGAAATATTTTCTGGGAGGACTTTGCATATTCCTGAAAACTTTATTTGGGTTTACTCTGAATTAGAGAAAAAATATTAAATGATAGAAGAAAGGCCCCCGCGTAAAACTTTTAGCCCTAATTTGTCAAGGGACAAAAATTTCACAAGAAAAAATTGTTGCCTAACAATGAACAAGAAGAAAATACTTCGAACTATGCAGTGCATATGATGAACATAAATTAATATCGATAACTAGATGTTGATAAGGTTTTTTTATTTCAAAATTCCCTGAAACCAGTTCTTTTTCCAATAAATCCATCCAAATTCGATCTATTCCTACTAAACAATTGGCGAGATTATTAGCCTCATCCAACAAAATACAAGTTGACTCCTTGATTTTACTTTTATAATTATCAGGTTCCGTCATTAGAATTTTTGTGCCATTCCAATCCATCATGTGATTGCCGGTATTGGTACACACATGATCTGCTATCTGCGATCTACCAATATATCTCTATTTTTATGTTATTTTTATGTTCACGCTTTCTAATTTCTAAGGGTCTTGATGTTTCTCCTGTATAAGATTTACCACAAATACAGAAAATATTGTAAATACAATTTTTTGATTTTTGGTTACCATTCAAAGATTTAGTTTTTGTTAATATAGATCGTAAATAATTTTATGCTTTGAAAACAGTTCTTATGTTGAATTTAGAACCAATTCTTTAAATTTTTTCTGAAAGTCCCCGAACATAAGGAATCAAATTTATTAAAATTGGTTGTTCTTGACGGTTTGTTGTTGGTTTCTGATTGTTATTATCGTTTTGACGCAAAATTGTTCTTTCTAAATTTGAAATAGTTTTTTTCTATGAAACTTTTTGTTTCGTTTCTATGTCTAAGTGTCTAAGTCAGTACCTTTCATCAGACAAATTCGTGGAATTGTTGAAAATTTTGATTCAGCAAATAACATTTTGTCTAATAACTTTTTTTTCCCGGGACTAGCACATAAATCCCAGAAAAATTTAAAAAAACACATAATTCTTCCAAAATATATTTCAATCGATATCTGGTTATTTTTTCTATTTCTCTAAGTTTTCAACAAGTACTTTTTTACCTGGACATCTTCAAACATTTATAAGATGTTACCAAATAAGTGAAAAAGTTATTAGGGGATGACTTCTCTTCAAAAATTGAAGAGGGGCTCTTTCATTTAAAGAAAAGATTTTACGCTTTCAAAAATGAATGAAAGATCTGTAGGCCTATGAATTTGAGATGGATTCATTTCGAAAATCACCATTTTGAAATTATCTGTGTTTCAAAAGTTTACGAAAATTCTCAATTGAAAAATATGCGTTGAAAAGATTGATTGATTGCAACACTTGTCCTTTCAATATAAAAAAATTAATGTTGGCCTTGTATATTTCTCTACTGTTTCATTATACTTTCAATTGCTTCAGATAATTCTGGTAATGGTATCTATTTTGTATAATATTTGGTAATTACTATAAAATGTGCATTGTAAAAAATATATCAAATTCCAGTGTATTTGTTGCTCAGTATTTTGGATATAATGGCTTCCACACATATGCCATAATGAATTTTCATTTACTCTTTGAGAAAAACAAACCCATGGTACATTATAATCTTGTAACTTCAACGATTCAGGCAGTGTACGCCTAAATAGCTATCAGATAATTTGTTGTTGAATTATGGTATTTATCTCTGAAACTTGTAGCCTATGCGTTATTTTGATAGATAAACTATATTAATGTCAAGTTTCATTTGAATTTTTTGTGTTAGTTTTTACGAGAAAAAGTAACAAACATTCATACTCACAAACTTTCGAATTTATAATGTTAGAAGGATAGTAGAATTATTCAAATTAGACATTCTGAGGCAAAAAAAAGATACCGCCAATGTCATTCAGTATATGATAAGAATCATTATAACATGCAATATATTCGTTATGAATTCTTCATAAAAACGAGTAAAAAGCATATGCTTAGGGTTAATCATTTATTGTTAATCTTATACAAATAAAAACTAACCAACAAAACACAAACAAATATTTCTCACTTTCTTCTTAGACAAAATACGAATTGAAATCACTATTTCCCTCATTGTTTTCTACTCCCATGAGTGTGAACAGCGTTGTAAATCAACTCCATGCTTTTATAGATAACATTCAGTTGATTCTGGAAGTCCTCCTTCTCAAAATCAGCTTCAACACCTCTTCTTCTACATATCGATAGGTATATCTGATATATGACATCTTTCGTCATCGCGAAATTCACCCCAAACTTGCTTGTTTCAATGTGGACATTCAGTAGCAAATTTTCACTCTCCTTACTTCTTGCAGCTGCTTTGGTGTACGTTTGACTCAGGACACCTAACTCATGGAGAAGGTATTGGACGACGTGGATATTTTCAGTATATTTTTTAACTATCTCTTTTAATAAGAACTCGATTTCTTTCTTACGTGAGTTGTGTTTTCTCAACAATTCATCTAATGTTGAATGTAACAGTTCGAATCTTGTATATAGTGAATATATTGAACGGAATTCACTTCTCTGGCTTATTACAGTTTTCAAGAACTTGTAGTAAATAGAGTGTTTGTCCAGTTGTGTTTTCATCAGTTCCATAACTTGTTTCTGAAATACAGGTTGTTGAAAAATAAAGAAAAAATTAAACAAGGAGCAATCAACAATTATAAGAACTCTTGGAAAAGTCACAAAATTTTTGAAGGTTCTTAACTTTTCTAAAGCTGTATATTTTACCATGACAAAAATTTCTTTTTTGATAGCTGTTATGTCTTCCTCATATTTCTTGCAATTTCGACGATGAAGCCTGATATTTTCCTCAAACCTTTCCTTTTTAACCAAATTTTCTCTCAAAAAACCATCAAAATAGATAACGCTTTCTCTTAAAGCCTTCTCGTTTTCTTCCAAATTTTTCCATTTTTTATCCAGGACCAGTATTTGTTTCATGTATTTCACACGTCCTCGTTCGAGGGCTGCAGATCTTCGAAAATTCGTTTCTTTATTATTTTGGGTAATTTGTTTTATGCTGTATCTCCTATCGTTGATTTTTGGAAGTATAATTTTGTCGCATTTTTCTTCATACCCTTGGTTGATTTTCAGTGTGTTATATTTCGGTTTTGGAGGAATTACCCTCATGTTTTTCCGAGTTGTCCTTTCCTGTATCCTTTCATTCTTGGATATCTCAGAAAAAATGTTATTGGTCATACATAAACTGCGGATGAATGATGGGATAAACAGAATAAAATATACTCGAGAACAATATTCAAGAAAAATTCTAGAGACACAAATGGAAAATATTGCAGAAAAATAATGTGCATTATGACAATGTGCCATTATGATTTTTCTCTGAGTTTCAGGAACATAGATTAACATAAAATTTTTTTATTCAGTTTATGGACTCTTAGAAAAACTACAAAAAATGAGTATAAGTCCAACACCTTTTAACCTAACTAAGTATACTGCTCCACAAGAGTTAGGAATACGTATTCAACCGTTTTGAAAAGTAGGTAATCTTCGAAAAAATCGCTGTGAAATCATTCAAAACTCAATGACAACTTGAATCGATCCAATAAAAATCAGTATGAGACATTTCGTCAATCTGTTCGCCTTTTTTCTGAAGTTTCGTTAAATGCAAATGCTTCATGAATGTTATTATTTTGAAATGGAGTCAGTTTATCACCGGCTTCGATTTGAAACGAGTTTTCTGAAAATGCTAAGAAGTAAATTAACAAACGCTGAGGCTAATAGGGCTATCGGAATGCTACAGGTGGCCTAACTCAGGTTGTTGTAGCAGAAAGGCTCCAAGTCCGCCAAAGTGTGATATCTCGACTTTGGAATAGGTTCAGGGAGACAGGTTCCGTGTTGGAAAGACCAAGGCTTGGTGAGCGACGAAAAACAACACCTGCTCAGGATCGTTTCATCACCGTTTCGGCGAGAAGAAAGCCTACATATACGTGTAGAATGCTACGGAATACTCTTCGAAATGCAGATGGGGTCCAAGTTTCCATTGAAACCATCATACGACGTTTGAGAGAGGTGAATCTAGATTCTAGACGTCCATTAAGAGGAGTTCCATTAACACGTGACCATAAGCGTCAAAGATTTGATTGTGCAAGGCAACATATCAATTGGAACGATCAATGGCGTAGTGTCCTTTTCACTGATGAATCCAGATATGGAGGATTTTCAGTTTCTGGAAGAATAAATGTATGGACAATCCCACGCATACCCCGTAATCGTCGCTATGTCCAAGAAGTCCATCCATTCCGAGTAGGTAGTGTTATGGTATGGGCCGGGACATGTTTCAACGGGCGCACAGATCTACACATTTGTCCTGGCAATATGACTGCCTAGCACTATAGGGAGCATGTCATTGACAATGTTTTGCCGAATTTTCACGCTGCTATTGGTGAAAATTTTCACGACGATAACGCTAGACCGCACCATGCAGCCATAGTTGAGAATGCATGAGGAGCTTGGTATTCCACATTTACCAATACCTCTGCACTCACCAGATTTGATTTGCATAGAACATGCATGGGATATGCTCCAAAGAAGATTAGATAATCATCAACCTACCCCAGAATCCTTAAATGATCCGAGAGAGCTTCTTTCCCGTTTATGGAATCAATTTCCTCAAGAAATGTTCAACAACCTCGTGTGTAGAATGCAAAGAAGATGTCAAGCTGTTATTGATGCCCGTGGAGGCCATACATTGTATTGATAGTCTTAAAATGCTTGAATTCTAGGAATAAAATTCGAGTAAAAATAGAAACGGATACAAAACTATATAATATCAATACATAGTATTACATTAGAATAATGACATAATTAGACATTACAATAAATAAAGTATAAAAGCAAAATAAACAAAACATGGAAGATTTTTATCAAACAAACGCCGAATTCATATAGAGAAATAGCATACCTGAATTAAAAAACGGAATCAAATATTTGGGACCCATTTCTTTGGAAATTCTTTCTTGGTATGCTATATTCTTTCTCTGTATTGAATGGAATGATTACTTCGTAAAATCTTTAAAATTCGGGGTTTAGTGTTTGACCTCCTGTTTTCTGTTCCACGCGAACTTAATGAAAACTAATTGTCTCTTGAAGTCATTCTTTGGAATGTCGTCTTTTATATTCAATCGCTCACAGAGAACCCTGTAAAAACCATCGATGTTACCAAGGCACTCCTGATAATCTTTGGCGGAATCGTTAATTCCAGAGCAAACAGACAAGATCAAATTCTCGTTATCCATATTTTTGCGACAAATTTCGTCATTCTTCTGAGACAGACGGTTCAATCTCAATCCCAAATCCAACAATTTTGTTCTTCGTTTACTTATCATGTGGTCCATTATCTTCTGGCCTTCCTCCAGCTCCTTAGCTCTATGTCTGTGGTTTTCTGTTGTGGTTTGGAGGGACTGAAGTATGGCTTCAAAACTGTTCGTTAGATCCCCGATACTCTTGTAACGATATGTGATGTTTACAACTTTCTGGAGGTATTTTTCGTACATTGAATGTTTTCTTGTTTTTGTCTCCAAAAGTTGTCGAATTATTCTCTGAAAGAATTATTATTGTTATGAAAACCTCACTATATGACATCAAAATCATTGAGCTTGAGTAGAAATAAGAATTTTGTGTTATTATTTAGTAGTTTTTCTCTGAAAAAAGTATTGTGATAACTGGCTTGTGAAGTAACAAAACTACTAGACCCCCACTTTGTACTCGATTCAAAGTTAAAGAACTTTTGACAATGCCATGCCATGCTGAAAAAAGCCTACAAAAATACATACAGGACATTCATAAAAAATATTTCAATAGATATCTGAAGAATAAATGCATAATGTAATCCGAGGAAAACACAACAGACTTCATGCGAATTGAATTATCTCATGCTGTGAAAAATACATCAAGAACATAATAATAAGGAACAGCGTCCGAAAGAACAAATTCAAAACAGGCTATCTGCATAATAATATAAGAGTATAGAAGAAAATACCCAAATAGAAATTAATTCTTCATGGTGAGTGAAACCACATATAATTATTATATTATTTATAATTTCGAATTTTCCTGTTATGTTGGTTTCTTTTTTTGAGGTTTTCGCAAAACTGCTCCACATGAGTTGGGGATATTGACTTAAATTGCAGAAAAATATAGTTTAATTGGGATTTTGTGATGAAAAATCATATTAATATAATTGCAGGAAATAAAATTAACTTCAGCCTGTAGGTCTGGAGCATATACAGGGTTGAGAAAAATCGAGTAAAATAACGAAATTTAATTCCCAGAGAATTCAAGCATTGTAACACTATTAATACAATGTATGGCCTCCATGAGCATCAATAACAGCTTGACATCTTCTTTGCATACTACACACGAGGTTTTTGAAAATTTCTTGAGGAATTTGGTTCCTCTGATGATCTCTCAGATCATCTAAGGATTCTGGGGTAGGTTGATGATTATCTAATCTTTTTTGGAGCATATCCCATGCATGTTCTATGCAATTCAAATCTGGAGAGAACGGAGGTATTGGTAAATGTGGAATAACAAGCTCCTAGCGCGCATTCTCAACTATGGCTGCACGATGCGGTCTAGCGTTATCGTCTAGAAATTGAAAAGTTTCACCAATAGCAGCGTGAAAATTTGAGAAAACATTGTCAAAGACATGCTCCCTATAGTGTAAGGCGGTCATATTCCCAGGGCAAATGTGTAGATCTGTGCGCCCGTTGAAACATATCCCGGTCCATACCATAACACTACCCCATCGGAATGGATGGACTTCTTGGACATAGCGACGATTACGGGGTATGCGTGGGATTGTCCATACCCTTTTTCTGCGAGAATCTGAAAATCGTCCATATCTGGATTCATCAGTGAAAAGGACACTAAGCCATTGATCGTTCCAATTGATATGTTGCCTTGCCCAATCCAATCTTTGACGCTTATGGTCACGTGTTAATGGAACTCCTCTTAATGGACGTCTAGAACCTAGATTCACCTCTCAAACGTCGTCTGATGGTTTCGACGGAAACTTGGACCCCATCTGCATTTTGAAGAGTATTCCGTACCATTCTACACGTAGATGTAGGCTTTCTTCTCGCCGAAACGGTGATGAAACGATCCTGAGCAGGTGTTGTTTTTCGTCGCCCACCAAGTCTTGGTCTTTCCAACACGGAACCTGTCTCCCCGAATCTATTCCAAAGTGGAGATATCACGCTTTGGCTGACTTGGAACCTTTCCTCTACAACAACCTGAGTTAGATCACCCTGTAGCATTCCGATAGCCCTATTAGTCTCACCATTTGTTAATTAACGTATTGGCATTTTCAGAAAACTCGTTCAAAATCGAAGCCGTTGATAAACTGACTCCATTTCAAAATAAGAACATTCATGAAGCATATGCAAAGAACCAAACATCAGAAAAAAGGCGACCAGATTGACGAACTGTCTCATACTGATTTTTATTGGATCGATTCAAGTTGTTATTGGGTTTTAAAAGATTCTAGAGCGATTTTCTCGAAGATTACCTACTTTTCAAAACGATTGAATACGATATCCCTAACTCTTGTGGAGCAGTATAGTTAGTTAGTTTAAAAGGTTGGACTTAACCTTACTTTTTGTCATTTTCAAAGAGTCCATAAACTGAATAAATTAATTTCAAGTTGATCTATGTTCGTGAAACCCACAGAAAAATTCAAAATTTTAATGGCACATTGTCATAATGCACATTATTTTTCTGCAATATTTTTCATTTGTGTCTCTAGAATTTTTCTTGAATATTGTTCTCAAGTAACAAAACTACCAGACCCCCTTTTTCGAAAAGGAACCCTCCCCACTTTGTACTCGATTTGAAGTTAAAGAACTTTTGACAATACTTTGCCATGCTGAAAAAAGCCTACAAAAATACATAAAGGACATTCATAAAAACAAGAAACCCTAATGAAACTTTCACAAAAGACAAATTCCTCCAAAAAAATATTTTTAAATAGATATCGAAAGAATGAATGCATAATTTAATCTGAGGAAAAATCAACGCTGAGTAAGATATGATAATCATAAGGAACGGAGACCAAAAGAACAAATTCAAAACAGGCTTTCTGCATAATAACATGAGAGTATAGAAGAAAATACCCGGAAAAATTCATTTTTCATGGTGAAATATATAATTATAATAATATTTATAATTTCGAATTTTCCTGTTATGTTGTTTCTTTTTTAAGGTTATAATAATAGGGTGAGGAAGTTAGCACAAAATTATCTACTCACACATCTTTCTAACTCTAGTTCCAGAATGTCTATCTGAGAGTTCCGAAGTTTGACCTGTTCATGATGACGTTGACAAAAATCTAAAAATCTCTCTCTTTTCTCTACACTCTGCCTGATAAACCTGTTAAATTCGATGAAGTGCTTCCTCAGTTTATTCTCTCTCTTCTCGAGATCGTTCCATTTGTCCACCGTCATCTGGATGAGCTTGATCAGAGCCTTTCGTTTCTCCTCCAAAATAATTTCTGTCTTGGTCTTTTTTTGTTCGAAGTCGATGTAAGACAACTTTGGGTCGAAGATGTCGTCGCCATTTGGAACTGGAAAATCTTTGAATTTTCTTTGAGGGTGCCTACGGATGTCGCATGGGTCGAAGATATGCCTGTGTCTGGGATTTCCAGGTAAAATTTTTTCTTTCCCTATGGGTAAAGTAGTGAACTTGGAAAGTACGTATTCTTCAACCACTGCAGATGCTGCCATAGGATTAACCAAGATCCTTTATATTCTTGTTGGAATAAAACAACAAACTATGAACACAGTTGGAGGAAAAATCGAAAAAAATTGTAACAGATGTCAATTATATTTAATCAAAAATGTTTTTCATGAAAACCATAAAATGGAATCATAACTTACGTCAAGTTCAATACAAGGCATCGATTAAAGTGTTTTGTTCTGTTCTTTTCGTAGAATTTTTATGAAAGTGATAATTGTATTCATAGTTATAGAACATGCATAAAAAGAGGGCCAAAATATCAAATTCCATTATGAGATATCTTATACATCTTTTTCAATTGGATTCTCTTCAAATATCACTTTTTTTAATATTCTTTCTCATTTTTTGTATCAGGGATGAAAATTTCTGTATATTATAGATTTTTTAAAGGAAAAATCCACAAAAGGGGTGTTCTTTTTCTTATTTTCTGGGACAACTCTTCCGACGAGTTAACATCCTATAAATACAGATTTTAACAATTCATTCTAATGTTGAATTTCGCAACTTCATTTGAGGATATGCAAAAAAGATCTACCGATAACTGTAATTATACAGGATGTTACTGCATTGATGCGGAAGATTTCAGTGGATGATTCTTTAGAAAAAACTAAGGGGGGTTTTTCATATACTTTTAGTTCAACGACCTTTTCCCTTCAAGTTACAGCCCTTTAAAGATAGGTGAGAAAAATTGTTTTTATTAAATACATTCACTTCAAATTTTATTTATTTATTTTTATTCCTTGATTCAGAGAGCTAAAATAATACAATTTATATTGAAAAAAAAAGGTACCTAGCTGAGGTTGGTGCAACACAGGAAAACCATACAGGTCTGCAGTATTATTAAATGAGTATAGGGAAAAAAACCTCAGCTGAAAAAAAAAACCCTTATCCCGCCAGTGGAAAAAAATTACTTAAAATATTAAATATCAGGAAAATCTCGAAAGACATCAGTGTGATCCGAGAGAACATCTTCATGTTATCCGTCGATGGGCCCAGATAAACAGATTCTTCACAAAAAGACTCGCAATTCTTAATCTGAAATGAAAAATAATTTAGAATAAATTAAATTATTTTGAAATTAACCACTCTTTTCAGAAATGCATTTGTTGAAATTTATAAATGGAACAACTATTTATAAGATGTTCTATAGTCTATATTACGTTTTTCGTCGTAATAAAAGATGTTTAGTTTATCTATGGGGGATGATTTCCTTTCATAAGGGTCCCATAGTGGTCTTCAAACATCTGAAGTGCCGGAAAATCATTACCTGGATGGTCGTCCATGGTTTGAAAAACCCTCAAGACCAGAGAGCAAGAATTTGAGGAATTTTTTTTTTAATTTTGTAGATAACTGATGCTGATAAAATGGCAGTTTTCGAGTGTTTTTGTTACCTTGAAATGTAATTACAAGGGGCTGAAAAACCCTTATTATATTTTTCATCAGATTTCAATGCGCCTACATTTTCTTATTAAAAAAAAATTATTTAAAAAGACATACCTACTCAATCTCCAATTTTTTTGTCTTGAAGTTGTTAGTTTGATCACAAAAGAAATAAAATAATGCTCTGACTTTTTTCTCATGAACTTTATGATTATTTTCGCAAATGAAACAGAGAAGAGGCCGCAGCCTATGAATCTCATGAAAAAAATAAAGTAACCTATTTTTTTTGTATTATTCTTTAATCTCTGAAGAACTTGAACTAGTTAAGTAACAGAATATTTTAAAACAAGTTGCTATTCCAACATAGGAGTTTTGGAATTGCCTCCTGCAACGAGTATTCGAAGATATTTTCTCTATTTCAGTCAAGTTTTGTGAAATACTCTTGAATTTTGAATGAAAATTCAGATTAGTGACTTTTGTATTTTATCTTGATGGCAGTTGGTGTGACTTACGAAATATGACAGTTTACGGCATTTGAATTTATTGGATTTGAAAATTGATAAGATCAGAGGTTGGTACTGACAACCACAAAACGAAAAATATAACTGAAAACAATGCTGTAATGGGTTCATTACAGCACTACTGTTAGAACTGTAATGAACTTATTACGATACAGAAATAAAATTTAAAGAGCCCCTTACATTTTTGATGAAGAATCACCCATTGAAATGCTTCGAATTGATTCAGAAACACTGTTAGGTTTTTTTATTTCGCCATCAGGCTATTGAGTTATAAAGTCTGCATATCAGCAAAGAATTTTCGTTGTGATTTTTTTTTTCATAAAACGACACTTTCATAATTTTCCTTTTTTTCAAATTGTTTCGTTTGCTTGAACTTTTAATTGAGGTTAGTCAGATTGTTCATTTATCCAGAAGCATTTGAGAAATATAATGTTTTTCTACTGTCCTTTTGATCATATGACGGGAAAAATGTAGCAAAGTTTGATCTATTTTTCGAAAACAATACATAAATTCCAGATTTAAGTGTTTTTATCGGTGACCTTTCTGGCAGATACAAACTCTGGCCGATTTCCGAATTTAAATTGGTACTTACGTTATCGCATGTAAAACGTGACTTCAATAGACAATGATGCAATTAAGTAGTTTGGAATTCAAAACGATTCTGCATGGAGAGGTTGAGTACAATCGGCCATTGAACCCAAAACAAACAGTCCCTATATCTTTCCGATAGTGAATTGGCCAATTAGCAATATCAATCTTACACATTCATTGTGTACATTAATAAATTGTCGATCAGAAAAAAACATTCTTTGAAACGGTTAGGACTTTTGTATGATTTGTGTAGAGTTGATCCAGCATTTTTAGATTATCCCGAGAAAATTCTCTTCAAATGAGGAAATACGAAAAAAAATCTCAAAATTGAAATCTGTTGAGATACAGACAACTTCGAGTTTTTTCATTACAAATTCTCATTTTTGAGAATCTCCGAGAAGGCTGATGCTTCTTTTCTGATAGCGTGATTTTCAGAATATGATACAGGAGGTCAAAAATTCTTTGTCAAAGTTAGAAGTGACGAAACATCAAAAAATCGTTTTTTTCAAATTAGAACCCCATTTTTTAGACGCATTTTCGAAATCTTCGTCAAAAAATAATAGGAGCATACATCCAAGACTTTTATTCCAAAATGAAGATTTTTCGAGATATTCAGGAAAAACGATTTTGTCTTCAATTTTTAATCAGTCAAGTGAAATTTTTGGAAATCTCGGTTATCGAGAAAATAATTTCTTATAGTTCAGACGAGTTAAGTTTTTCTCAATTTTTTTTAAATTTAGGATAATTTCCGCAAATTCTTATTTCTTGAAATTTTTTTTTGTCATGGTAGGGAAATTTGAATTTTCAGTAATGAAATTGTTACATGTTCTGTAAATCATCTTTTCAAAAGCATTAAAAATTATTACAAATTATTTTTTTCTGCATTCCTGAGAATTTTTTACGTTGACATCACTAATAATCACATTGAGAACTTTAAACCAATTGTTGCTCTCGCATTACAGATGATAATTCAAGAATTTAACTCGTCTGAACTAGAGGAAATATCTTCTAGATAACAGAGATTTCCAAAAATTTCACTTGATCGCTAATTATTTTTCAGTAAAAAAACACATTCGGAACGAGATCGTTTTTCCTGGATATTTCGAAAAATATTCATTTTGGGATAAAAGTCTCAAACGTATGCTCTTTTTATTTTTTGAAGAAGATTTCAAAAATGCTTCGAAAAAATGGGGTTCCAATTTAAAAAAAAACGATTTTTTGATGTTTCGTCACTCCTAACTTTGATAAAGAATTTGTGAACTCCTGTATCATATTCTGAAAATCACATATCGAAAAAGAAGCATCAGCCTTCTTATAGATTCTCGAAAATGAGAATTTTTAATGAAAAAACATCGAAGTTGTCTGTATTTCAACAGAGTTCAATTTTTAGATCTTTTTCCTCATTTGAAGAGAATTTTCTCAGGAAAATTCAAACTTTTGGAATCAAAAAGACTCAGTATTCAATGGAGAATCTATTTATGCAATAAAACATTCGAAAAACGAAAGTTGATATCACTTCCGGAAGAAACGGAAGTCCTAGAACTTTCAAAAAATATACTAGAAGTCGCCTTCTTACTTGAAGCTCGCCTTTAAAATTTCAATCCTGAATCTTGTGTCTTTCCTAAAAATATTCTATAGAGCCATATTCGTGAATAACCCTGTATAAACAATGATAATAATTTACTCTTCAGATGAGCATTGATTAACCTACAATCGTGTTTTATCGCTTGAAATAACCTAAATTTCAATACATTGTATTTGAATAATTGCGATTTTTGTAAACATTTTTTATATGCCTGGAAAATTATCGTCACTCTTCCCAACTGTTTTTTATTGAAAAAGTCTCAATAATTTAGGGCGAGTAATGGACCTACCGAAATTTCACCCGAGCAACATATCCATTAAACAATTTCACAGGGGTGTAATTTGAATTAAATTCCCAGCTAGGCCTCATTGAAATATTCATATCATGTCTAAAGTGGTGGGTCGAGAACAATTAACTGTGGATTTCACGTTTTTCAGGATTTTAAAATTACACAGTGGATCTCTAAACCCAAGTTAGAGGTGGTATTAGATATCTCTGCATGAATTATTTTGTGGCATTCTTTTTCACGGGGTTTTCACGAGAAACTTGGACAGCACTTTTTTTAATAGTGAGATTTTGTGTTTTACGATAAAGAAATTACAGGTTTGGGTTAAGGAATATTTAGATAATTCGCGGGGAGAAGAAATTTGTGTTAAGGTCTCTATACATGGTGATTCACGTTGGTTTGAATAATTCGAGGAAATACTGGAAATGAGATCTTTAAAAACATAGATTATATAGTAATCAATTCTTAAAATTTGAAGAAATAAATTCACCAAGCAAGAATGTCTGAAATTTGCAAGCATATTTTAGCCCTGCTACTCTACTGTACAAGGTTGTACTTACTACAAAATATCTTGACAATTCTACTGATTGTGAAGGTGAAATTCATTGTTTAGTTTTGTCTCTGCTGTTTTTCTTTTTGTTTTCCATAACAATGAAATGTACAAAACAGAAAACATTAGGATTATTCAAATTTGATGAAAACTAGGAGGAGGTTGAAATTAGTTTGTGATCCAACAGAATATGAAAACATGCATGGTTGTAATGTAATTGAACATCAGCATGAACAATATATTCATTTTATAGAAGCAACTATTTTATTTTGTTCAGGGAGAGAAAAAATCTATGGAAATAAATGGGTGATAAATTTTGAATAAAAGTGCACATTCTCCAGAGAATCGTATGTATGCAGAACATGGTGTGATTATCGATTAATCATGTTGAAGAATTCATTACTCGCTAGATTTTAATGTATTATTCATTTATTGCAATTATTCAACTTATCCATCGAGTGATTGCACCTTTTCCTTTGCTAGATGAACGACAATACCATCAAACTATTTTTTATATTAATAAAATAATATTAAATTGATACACATATGTATAATATTTGTTTAAAATTGCCAATTCTTCGAATTTTCTTGAAATTCCACATATAGATCTGATCGTTGTTGAACATAAGTTCATTTTTGCAACAATGAAGAGAATCGCACTCAGATTTCCCCTAGTTTTATTGCACATTATCATATGGCCTGCATTCAGCACTTTTTCACTTTCAACTAGGCTCCTTGAATTGTTGAGACTTCAATATATTCAAAAATATCAAGTACGCTGAAAGTAATTTATTTCGAAAAAAATGAGAATTATTGTACAAGAACGATCTGAACAAAAAGTTAAAATGTCTTCACTTGAACTGCTTTTTTTTGTAGGTTTTATGAAGGTACTGCTTTCTTCTCCAGTAGCAGAAATGTTTTCATAGTGAGAGTTTCTGAAATGATTCAGAACATATGAAGCATTGTTTTCAATTGACCTCAGTTACCACTCTTGCCTGTTTTCATTCTGCAATCTTCTGGTCGGAAATGGTGTGAGCATACTCTAATATGTTTAGATACAGGTTTTTCCATTTACAAAACATGCTCCCAGGATTTACGTCTATTAATTTCCTCTACGATTTCTAGTTTGTTGGTTACGTAAACCTTTTGATTTTTAACACGAAAATAATGAATTGGTCTCTATTGTCTTCTCAAAAAATAAAACTGAGGATGAAATAACAACAGACATCATGCGGATTGAAACTTGTGTACTAAAATATGTGTAATGGAAATGAATTGGACGGTTTATGTTCAGCGTTAATTATCTGTTATCATGAAGGAAAAAACGAAGCAATATATATATACCAGCCAACTACGAATATTTGGATGATAAAATGCGTAATCTTTGTATCAGATCGAAATAGGCTGTGTTTAGGTTGTCAATATCGCTTCTCTTATTGCTTGAATTCCTTTTCTTAATTTCTAGCAGTTCACAAAATAATCTCTTTCTCATGTTAGTTTGAGTGTCCAAAATAGTGACATTTTCAAAATCAAATGAGTGCAATTCATTGAAGGCATGCTCAGCTAAAGCTGTGTTGTTGTCCTTAGCTCTAGTGGGATTATGTATATCCGACGCAGTCTCTTTTTCGCTCAGCAAAAGAGACTGCGAGACTGAAATAGAGAAAAATTGATTTACAGAACTCTTTTATCTCTCATAAATTTGAAAAAAAAAAATTGGTAGTAGGCCAACATGTAATCAAAAAATATTGGTATAATGGCAAATTATATTCTGAACCCATTGAAATTGCTAATTTATTTGCAGAACACTTTGTTTCTATTGCTGATGTCAGTCTTAAAAAATACTACGGTACATCATTATCATTGAATTGTACTACTTCTCCTTTGTTTGAGAGTACATTCTTTTTCTACCCAGTGTTTAAAGAAGAAATAACAAGTGTCATAAATGCATTAAAAAATAAAAAAAGTACAGGTGTCGATCATATCTCAATTAAAATTCTGAAAAAAAATTGCTGACAAAATTGCTGACCACCTGGCTCATTTAATAAATTTATCCGTAAGCACTGGAAAATTTCCCAGTCTTTTGAAAACAGCTTCAGTAAGACCTGTTTTTAAGAAGAATGATCCTTGTGATATTTCTAATTATCGTCCTATTTCAATACTGAGTGTTTTATCCAAAGTATTCGAAAAAATCATTTATCGTAGAATGATATCCTTCCTTAACCGTTTCAAAATTGGCTTTAGAGAAGGCAGATCTACTCAAACTGCTGCATTCTCTTTTGTAAATTTTGTGTAAAATAAATTAGATGAGGGCCTGTGTGTTGCGGGTATTTTTTTTTGATCTGTCAAGAGCCTTCGATGTACTTTCACGTGAATTCATACAGAGTAAAGTCTACAATATTGGTTTTCGTGGGGTATTTCTCGATTGGGTTATATGTTTTCTGACTGATCGAAATATTTATGTCAGAATTGATAACCAATGGTTAAAGAGATGTCAGATCGAACATGGCGTTCCGCAGGGCTCTGTGCTGGGACCACTACTATTCCTTCTTTTTATAAACGATTTACCTGTTCATATAAATCCTGATAATTTGGTCATATTTGTAGATGATACATCTGTAGCGGTCTCAGCTCAGAGTTTTGGGGAACTGTCAAAAATTTGTACCTCCCTGTTATTGAGTTTTTTAGATTGGTGCAAGTCGAACAATTTAATTTTGGAGAAAATCCAATGTATCCATTTCAATAATAAAAATGTCGATAGGAATCGTTTAGTCATAAGATGCATTAATCATGAGATTATGTCAAAAGAATCAGTCAATTTTTTGGGAGTTCATTTGGATAGGCTATTCAAGTGGACTTACCATCATTATCATTGAACATGTTTGCAAAAGATTGGCTAGTTCATATTATGCTATCAGTAGACTTAAAGGAGCATTACCCATTCAATCAATAAAAGAGATCTACTATAGTTTAGTTTACAGCTTTTTGAATAATAATGTGATAATATGGGGTAATTCTGTTGATTCTAATAGAGTTTTCATTATGCAAAAAAGGATCATCAGATTGATGTTCATTTTGAAGCCACGTGATTCATGTAGAACATATTTCAAATCAAACGAAATATTGACACTTCCTTGTCTATATATTTTTTGTTGTTTAATTCATATGAGGAAAAATGAAGACTCTATGCCAAAATTATCTAGTTTTCATAACTATACAACGAGGAATATTGACACTTTATTCATTCCACCACATTCTACTGCAAAGTTTGAATCAGGACCTACATATAGATCGATAACTTTGTATAACCACCTACCAAAAAGTGTTAAATCTTTGAATAAAATGAGGTTCAAAACTATTGTTAAACGTTATTTAATAGCTAAGAGTTATTATAGTATTAAAGAATATTTGGAAGATGAGGATTTCGTTGGATGTTGATTGTGTTTAGTTTTTCGTTTCCTTATCAATTGCTGTAATTTTTTTTCTGGTGAATATCTGACTTGTCTCATACATTTGTAAATGTCTAAGGGATTAAATAAATTATTATTATTATTATTATTACCATGAAAACTATGCTACAAGATGTGGCAGACTGAACAGATTTGACACAGACTCAGGAAAAAAAACTTTTGAAACAGTTCCTGAGTTTCGTGGAGCATCAGTATATTTCATTTTGTCAGATGTAAAAAGCTATACATTAATCGAATATTTCTTCAGCTTTTATCGTACAAGAAATGTTCCCGTTCACCCATTGTCTCTCTGTGAATGAATAGACACTTTCATGCTTTCCGTACAGGTGAAAGCATAACTCAAAACATTTTGGCATCAAAAGTCTCGCATCCAAGACCTTATGCAGTCGCACACCTTTTTAATATAAATCCCGAATTTCTCAAGCCTATCTTCAGTCAAACGAATCAATTGTGGGTGAAAAATTCCAAACAGCGAACAAAGAAAGGTCGTGCGAAAGTCTTTCCTTCGCTACCTTACAAAATTGGATAAAAACCCCACGATCTAACGGTACCTTTCGCGTCGTGAATTAGTGGTTGATTATCTGAGCAGGGTAGAAAACCTATAGAACCCCGCTAAGGGCTGCGTTATACGGTTCTTATGCGGACGCATTAATCATCCTCAAAGTGCCTTTTTAGCCTGGACTGACCACCTGACAGATTCGGGCTAGGAATTCTGAAATTTAAATTCGGATTTTTAGCTGGGTAAACAAACGACGCGGGGTGGATGATTTTGTACGAAATTGATTGGCTTCTGATCTAAAGCTTTCATTTTCAGTTCTTATTGGCTGAATGAGAATCCTCAATAGATTTGGTCGAACTCATGATTTGGAAATTACTATTGAAATTTAATATTTGAACTTCATTTATGAAATTTTTAATTGAACTTTTTGGAAATTGCATATAAATGAATTAAAACTTTTTATACATGTACTTGAAATTTGCACCGTCCTTTCATTCAATTGAATGAACAATTTTGAACCTCAACAGTACCTACCTAGCTTTTGGTAAAATTCATTGGTTTTTTTCCCTTTTTGGAGCATCTTAGTTTGTTTTTGAAATTCCGGTTTTTTTTTTTTTGTTAATAATAGCGAAATGTTTGTATCGAAATTCGATCGAATTTGCTCTTTTTATGCGAGCATCCAGTACGAAACAATTTGACATGTTTCGTGTTTGTCGCTTTATTCAGGAAAAATAAATGTATTCTAGGCGTGTTGGCCGAGAGACATTATTCAACCTCGTATTTCCCATCAAATCGCAATCGTTTTATTGGATAGCTAATAGTTTTCTTCGTGACACACAGAGTTTAATGTATGCTGTATTTCGATCATTTCGGAAATCAATGATTGAAACAATTACGTTGATACCTCAATGGTGTTATTTCTACACCTTCATTATTTTTTAAAGTTAATTTCATTATGTCTAAGAAATGGTTTTCTAATTTGAAAATATTGAGTTTTCACGTTTTTAAGATTGACAACTTTGACAACAACCATTATTTTCATTATGACAGAAGCATAAAAACGAAAATTTTCCAATTGAAAACCTTCAATTCAACCTTTTTTTCATTGAGGGTATTTATTTGTTACCGGTAGATTCAGGTGACTTGGGACAATGATCAATATTGTTGATTTCTTTCTTTCTTGTCATGAATGATGTACCTTCTTTTCGGTTTGTTCAACAACTAATTCCTATTGACCTTGTCGTGACCAATGCTTTTGATTTGACGGAAAAAATTCACGAATTCATGTAAGTAAAAGCGTGTTTTTTCATGACTCTCATACTATACCTTCTAGTGCCCTATACTTGCGTTTCACTATTCTTATGCAAACGCATTAATCATCCTCAAAGTGCCTTTTTAGCCTGGACTGACCACCTGACAGATTCGGGCTAGGAATTCTGAAATTTAAATTCGGATTTTTAGCTGGGTAAACAAACGACGCGGGGTGGAGATGGTTTTGTACGAAATTGATTGGCTGCGCCAGGGTGATGCACGATTCTGCAATTCATTATTGTCGTTGATGCTGTTTTTGTTCTTGTGAATTTTTATGACACTCGGAATTCGACGTTTTCACATTCTAAACTGTAATTTTAGCCCGAGCAAATTAGACTTTAGCCTGGAAATAATTGGCGTAGTTCTGGAAACTGTTTCAATAATTTATTAAGTCCTCTAATTGTCAGAATGACAATTCTCGTAATATGTCTTAGTTTTCGGTCCTGAAAAATATTCTGTTTTCTTGTGTTATAACATGTTTGGTTTATCCATGGGAGATGATTGCCTTTCATTGGGGTCCCGTAGCGGTCTTCAAACATCTGAAGTGCCGAAAAATCATCACCTGGAAGGTCGTATCTGGTTTGAAAAAACCCTCACGACCAGAGAGCAACAATTTGTGGATTTTGAATATCGAAGGAATTTCGAAAGGAAAGTGTGATTACGTCTCCAAATTAGCTGATGAACATGGTATCCAAGAGATTCTTCTGCAAGAAACCCACACGGTACCAGAAAAAAAAATCCTCGTGAAGGAGGACAGTTGAAAGTTATGTATTAATTGATTTTTTACAAGTTTAGCTTGTTATGTTGAAAAATTGTCAGTTTTCGTAACTTTCAACAGATTCGGAAAGGGAAAATTGATGGAGTTTTTTTGTCATTTCTTTCAAATTTTGTGACATTTCTGTCATAAATATTCATAAACCTCCGAACATTATTTGACCAAGAAATCTTAATGTTGATGTTTTTAAGTAGCAAATGCATTTCCAAAATGCATTCGATTTATTCTGAATAATAGGTTTCTTTTTTGCTTTTGTCTTTTTTCATTTCAGATTAAGAATTACGAGTCGTTTTGGGAAGAATCTGTGTATCCAAGCCCATCGACGGATAACATGAAGATGACCACACTGATGTCTTTCAAGATTTTCCTGATATTTAATATTTTATGTTATTTTTTTACAGGGAGGCAGGTTTTTTCGGCTGAGGTTTTTTCCCCTGGCTGTATAGTATCGTATGATACTTGTGTTGATAGTATCGTATGATTCTATAGTATCATACAAAGAATGTTATGATACCCCGTTCTTTTTTTACCTCAGCTTAGGTACTTTTTATTTAAACATTTATTGTATTATTTTAGCTCTCTTTTTCATAAGAATATATATATATATATTTTTGTTTTGCCCCAATTTCTCAGAGGAGCGTATGTCGTGACGTTCGAAAAACTTGAAAATTTTCGAACTATTTCAGGGTTTTCTCGAATAGCACCTAACCTGAGCACTTAATCAAAAACATTGCTGTATTCAAAAGTGTTCCGCATTAAATTCTGCACCTAAAAAGTGTTACGATATTATATTTTGAACAAGTAGTTTTATAGAAATCATACATCGAAATATGGCAAATTTTTACACTTTTCGAAAAAACACATTTTTCATTATAAGAGATAATATCTTTGGAACTACGAGCGTTAGAACAAACTGTTATTGAATGAGAGTTGTAGTCCATCAAATTGTGATAAATACGTAATAATTCATTATTGCCGTTGATGTTATTTTTGTTCTCGTGAACTTTTATGACACTCGGAATTCGACGTTTTCAGATTCTACAATGTCCTTTGACGCTGTGCATATTTTTGAAATAATAATTCTGGTGGTGACTTTATATAGAGCAAAACACAACTCCATGCAACACCGCCGGCGTCAGCTGGAACTAAGCCTGAAACGAATATTCGTTTCGACAGTTTTCACGTTTTTATTGCGATAAAAAGATATGCCTAAGGAAAAACCGTGAAAAACACTTATTGTTGTGTTTATGGATGTAATTCTAAAAAATCTAGGATTTGTTTGTAAAAATAGTTAAAAATAAGATGTTCATATATGCTTTTCTCTATGTGTATTGATCTTATTACTGTTTTATTTATTTATGAATGTCCATATACATTTTTGTGTTCCTGTTTCATATTTCAGTGTACAGCTAATCATACAGGGTGTTCCAAGTTCGACGGCCTATTAGGCGTTTCTGGAGAACTAGACTTATTTGAAATCTGAAAATTGGGATTATGATATTGTTTGACATTATCTACCGAGCTAAAATATTCTTGGAGCCTAACCACTTTCAGTTATACAGGGAGCGAAAAAAAAATTTTCAAAATTTTATTTTTCTGTTTTTTTCTTTTTGAATTTGATAGATTATGCAATTCTGAATACATTCGTAATCAAATCGTTGCATCCGTCGAAATACTTTCAAAAATATCGAGAAAAATCTGAAGAAAAAGAGAGTAAAGGGTATTCGGTATTATGTTTGTTATTCCTAATTTACATATCTTAAGCACAAACCGTTTTCACATTTTTGAAGTCAAAGACTGTGGAAATATTGTACATTTTTAAAATTTTGAAAAACTCATCACAGGGTGTTCCAAATGTTGGGTCAAAAATTGGGATCTAGATTGGCCCATAACTTTCGTTTTTCAAATTAGAACCCTATTTTTTTATGATTGCGTTGGATTGTATGAAAAAAAATGATGATAGTGTTCTAATATGTTAATGCTCCTAAAGTTGATAATTCTTGAGTTATTTAGGATTTTCTGATTTTATGTGGTACGTAGCGTCAAATTCATTTAATCTGTTTCATAACAACAATGATGAATGAATTGAACAAAAAGGTGTATCACTAGTGAGTTATTGAAATAATTTATCTTCTATGACCAAGGTCATAATTGATATGAAACAGATTCAATGAATTTGACGCTACGTACGACATAAAATCAGAAAATCTTAAATAACTTAAAAATTATCAATTTTAGGAGCATGAACATGTTGAAACATCATCATCATTTTTCTTCGTACAATCCAACGCAATCATAAAAAAATAGGGTTCTAATTTGAAAAACGAAAGTTATGGGCCAATCTTGATCCCAATTTGTGACTCAATATTTGGAACACCCTGTGATGAGTTTTTCAAAATTCTAGAAATGTACAACATTTCTACATTCTTCGACTTCGAAAATGTGAAAACGGTTTATGCTTAAGATATCTAGATCAGGAATAACAAACATAATACCGAATAATCTTTTCTCCCTTTTTCTTCAGGTTTTTCTCGATATTTTTGAAAGTATTTCGACGAATGCAACGATTTGAGTACGAATGTATTCAGAATTGCATACTCTATAAAATTCAAAAAGAAAAAAACAGAAAAATAAAATTTTGAAAATTTTTTTTTTGCTCCCTGTATAACTGAAAGTGGTCAGGCTCCAAGAATATTTTAGCTCGGTAGATAATGTCAAACAATATCATAATCCAAATTTTCAGATTTCAAATAAGTCTAGTTCTCCAGAAACGCCTAATAGGCCGTCGAACTTGGTACACCCTGTATATATTTTTTTATATGTTCGGATGGAATTTCCACATTTATATGTATCGGTTATTGTAGAGTCCTGATGAAGATTTAAAATAAATCGACACGTCAAATTTAATATTATAATAAACTATTATGGTATAATCCCTTGAAGGCGGACATAAAATTGTCCTGTAGAATTAGTCCAGTCAATGAGGTCGAAAATTAGGCAAATTAGGCACCCCTTTTCAGCATAAAATGTGTAAAAATGGGTCTTTATTAATATAATAAATTAATTTCAATGAATTTTATAACAGTATATTGGATCAATGTTAGTTTTAGTTATTTTTATTTTTCAACCCCTAAAAGCAACCATCATCATTTCAGAATAACAAAATGAAAATATCATTTAAACATTTCATTTATTCATCACTTCATTCTCGTGAAATTAATAATTTTTGTGTCAAAAAATTAATCTGATTTTGAGTGGCTGTTGCCACTGTCCATTGTTTCTTCATCTTTGTCAAAGATTGGAGAACTGTTTTGGCAGTTAACACCTGCAGATTCCCCACATATAGCGTTACAAAAAAGCCTAAGTTTTCTGCAGGTGCATGACGCATTGCTTCCTTTTTTGCAGTTACGAAAAATCATTTTCAACAATTTTTGTGATGAAGTTTTTTTTTGCCTTTTTGTGGGCTGCGAATATCTATTGGTACTATTCCAACTGCAATCAACTGAATTGAGAGCTTTATTACCTAGCCAAATTTAAAGTTGCTGATTTTAGGGAAGCATTTATTTAATCGGCAGCCGTCGATTTTGAAATTACCGGTAATGGTTGTCGGAAATCACCTGACAAAAGAATCAATGGGCCCCCAATCATCCTTTTAAGCAACTCAAAATACACAGTAATTGTTTACAAAATATGAAAGTAGAATGGAGATTTGTTCAAAATATTTCGTCATAAAATTTTCCGTAGTGTTCGAAAGAAAGATAGGTGTAATAACACATAGACTCAGATGCGTTAATATTATTAGAAAATGTAGTTCACCAAATTACTATCAAATATAATACTTCCACGAAAACGCAATTAACCGTAGCGACACCGACTGGGGTTATTCGCAAGAAGAAAATTATTTCCATTTCATCAAATTTTTCACAGTTTTAATGTAGTTTATGTTAACCCCGTCTTAGAAGAATCCAAAAAAAAATCTTTCATAACAAACAGTTCATCCAATCTTGAGTTATAAATGGTGTAATCAACAAAATGGCCCACTTAGTTTTATATATTAACAAGATATTCGACGTATCCATAAAAACTGTTACATATCCAAGTAGTGAAACGCATGTATAGGGCACTTGAAAGTATAGTGTGAGGGTCATAAAAAAAACACGCTTTTACTTACCTGAATTCGTGAATTTTTTCCGTCAAATCAAAAGTATTGGTCACGACAAGGTCAATAGGAATTAGTTGTTAAACAAATCGAAAAGAAGCTACATCATTCATGACAAGAAAGAAATCTGCAATATTGATCATTGTCCCAAGTCACCCGAATCTACCGGTAACAAATAAATTCGCTCGATGAAAAAAAGTTTAGTTAAAGGTTTTCAAGTGGAAAATTTTCGTTTTCATGCTTCCGCCATAATGAAAATAATGGTTGTTGTCAAAGTTGACAATCTTGAAAACGTGAAAACTCAATATTTACAAATTAGAAAACCATTTACTAGCCATAATAAAATTAACTTTGAAAAATAATGAAGGTGTAGAAATGACACCATTGAGGTATCAACGTAATCGTTTCAATCAAGGAGTTTCGAAATGATCGAAATACAGCATACATTAAACTATGTGTGTAACGAAGAAAACTATTAGCTATCCAATAAAACGATTGCAATTTGATGGGAAATACGAAGCTTGAATAATGTCCCTCGGCCAACACGCCTAGAATACATTTATTTTTCCAGAATAAAGCGACAAACACGAAACATGTCAAATTGTTTCGTACTGGATGCTCGCATAAAAAGAGCAAATTCGATCGAATTTCGATACAAACATTTCGCTATCACGTAGCATGTCCGTTCATGCAGGGCAGGAGCTAGGGGTAGGTTGTACTATTTTTTAATTTAATTTAATAATGTCGATTTGTTTTCGGGAGGCAGTTTAAATTCTTCAAAAAAAAGGTTATGTTCGAGTAAATTTATAAATTTAATATCATCTTTTGTTTATTATTATAAAATTAATATTGTAATAGATTGTAAGTGAGTCACAATATTTATATCTATATTATAAGTGGGAGCTTTTTTGGGTGTTCACTCCTGTGATCGCTCTTTCTTGTGGAATTAAATAAAATGAAATGAAATGAAATGAAATGAAATGAAATGGAATGGAATGGAATGGAATGGAATGGAATGGAATGGAATGGAATGGAATGGAATGGAATGGAAAGGAATGGAATGGAATGGAAAGGAATGGAATGAAATGAAATGAAATGAAATGAAATGAAATGAAATGAAATGAAATGAAATGAAATGAAATGAAATGAAATGAAATGAAATGAAATGAAATGAAATGAAATGAAATGAAATGAAATGAAATGAAATGAAATGAAATGAAATGAAATGAAATGAAATGAAATGAAATGAAATGAAATGAAATGAAATGAAATGAAATGAAATGAAATGAAATAAAATTAAGTAAACAAAACAAAACGAAAGAAAACAAAATATTATGATAAAATAAAATGAAATAAAATAGAAGAAAATGAAATAAAATTAAATAAAATAGAATAAAAAGAAATATAATAATATGAAATGAAATGAAATAAAATAAAATAAAATAAAATTAAATTAAATTAAATAAAATGAAATGAAATAAAATAAAATAAAATAAAATAAAATAGGATGAAATAAAATAAAATAATATAATATAAAATAAAAAAAAATAAACTAAAATAAAATGAAATAAAATGAAATAAAATGGAATGAATTGAAATAAAATGAAATAATTTCAAAATTAGGTTTAATTTCGTCAGCATTATGGTAAACATTGATAATCAGAAAGGTACTGATAGGAAATAGGCGAAAAGTAATAATCTATGAAAGCGAAGAATAATAAAATATTTTCCAAAATAAACAACAAATCTGAAAAAAAATAACCAACAAAATACCAAATATCCAGAAAATAACATAATGAATAATCATAACATGAATCTTCCTGAAGAAATAAACCTACATAATGAGAAAATGACATAGATTGCCACCAATTGAGATCTTTTGCCGAAGTAACCTAACTCGTCAATAATTCTTGTACGAAGAATTATTGAGGAAAATCCTCGCATCCGTCGATCTTTAATTTCAAAAGTAATTTAGCGTATGCTTTTTTGAATTTGATATTTCTCACCTCCTACGGTATTTTTTCAAATGGAAATATATGAATTGTTATACATCAAATGAAAGGTAATTTGATTACCTATTCAACTATGTAGCTGAAAGTATAATTGGTTTATTTAATTAATCAAGAAATAATTTTGAAAAAAATAGTTTTGTTCTGTATAAAGAATGATGGAGTTAGTACATCGAATGATGTTTAACAGTCATAAATTTCATCTTCAGACGTGTACTACAAGAAAACAAATTGAAAGAAAGAAAATGGACAACAATAACAAAGATACATGAGATATCATTTTCAAAACCACTGTTCAAAATTGTGAATATTCTTCATTTTCCATCTGTTCAGAGTGCGACCCTGTGATCAGTTAGGATCGGAAAGACATAACTTATTGAAAAATGAATCGTACGTAATATTGCCAACAGAATATTAAATGAATAGCAAACACGTCAAAGTAAGGCAATGTGGGGAAAAGTTTCAGCATTATCGATCGGAAATTACAGTAATTTGCCACAAAGGCCAGCGCGCATTTGGAATCAATTATGCATAGGACCGAAGATACAAACACCGCACTATGGCAGAATATCTAAGCGTAACAACGAGAATGGGTTGCGTAACATTCACAGTTCAGAAGCAGCTGGAATATAGATTCGTAATTTAGCACCGTTTGACTGATGAAACTTACTATATGTGATCAGTTTTCAGATTATACAAGAACGACAAATTTAGGACGTTCGAAACTGAGACAAACCTTGAACAATAACAGCGATATACTCATTGAAAACTGCAAAATACTGATATTTTTAATAAAGAAAAACCGAAATCAAGAAACGAAATTCTAAAATGCACTCAGAACACCAAGGGTGTTTCAAAAAAAGAAGGAAAGATAGAAAACTGAAGAATAATAGGGTTTTGTTCAGTGAAATATTTTCGTGACGCCATCCGTATTCAAGATACAGGGCGTTGAGAAAGAAAAAAATATACACACTTTTTTACGAATTTGCCGAAACTACAGGCAACATTGTAATGAAATTTTATACGGATATGTTTTGGAAGCTGATACACCCAATGAAATTTGTTTTTATGTCTGGCTCTCATAGAGGACGCTAGTTACACGGTTCTTACCAAGTTGTTTTGAACATAACTTTTTTGATATTAGATTTATTAAGCTTAACTTCAACATCATTCAATTTAACAACAAAAAGGTACTTTTGATAAAACTCGATACTGTACACTGTTTTTAGAATAGTTTGATTTGAAAAATATGAAGTGATGATCGGTGGATCACCTTTTTTTGAAGCACCCTTTATAGCATCACAAAATTGACACTTATAAATGTCTCATATCTTTCCTTGCCAATATGCGGGATGATTAATTCATTCTGACCGAAATTTCATTCGACTATATTTCTGGTAGTGTAAATCAAAATAGAATGATTTTTTAAGATTTTATAACACTGTTTAGCATCTGTTGGACTATGTATATACAATATCATATTTCCAGTGCCGTAATCAGATGAATCAGTTTGGAGTGCTGATGGAAAAATGACCAGCCTATTATAGGCAACTCTCTGATTTTGTCTATTAATTCGAAATGCATAAACAAAGAATAAAATTCAATCGTTCAGATTTTTGTCTGTCACATCTCTGAACGTGTTATCACTTGTTGATTCTATATACAGGGTGTCCCACCGGAAGTGCCCATAAGAAGTTTATGGAGAAATAATAATTCGATCATTTCCGAATTTTGTGTGAAGATATAAGCCAAGAAGACCTTCATTCATGATTTATTTTTTAATATCAATGACTTCCGCTTTCACCGGATGTGGTATCAACTTTCTTATTTCAAATGAAACACCCTGTATATTATGACTTTTTCGGATAGACCTTCGAATGCCACAATAATTTAATGCATCACTCCCTATATATATCTAGAGCCTTAGTCACAGTTTTTCGAAAAAATTTACGAATTGAGGCTTGTGGAACACTGAGAATTCAATGAAAGCGCAACGCACAAGATATTCAACAAAACTCTGTAGAGAAAATAATGTTTTGATATACTGGGGGGTAAAATGAGAGTGTCAAAGTTGAAATTCAAAAAAAGCCAAAAACTCGATTTTTTCAAATGGAAACCATATTTTTTTCACTCACATATCAATTTTTGGGTAAAAATAGGTTGAGTTTTTTTAGGGTTCCCCATATCCAAAATGTACAATTTTCGAGATATTCAGGAAAAACTGTTAGAGTGTCAAAGTTTGAATTCCAAAAAAGGCAGAAATTCGATTTTTCCAAATGGAAACCGTATTTTTTTCACTCCCATTTCAATTTGTGAGGAAGAAATAAGTAGAGTCTTTCAAGGGTTCCCTATATCTAAAATGTACCATTTTCGAGATATTCAGAAATAACTGTTAGCAACCAGCATATATGTAAGGTATCAATTATGATCTATGTTCACCCTTTTATAAGAATCTGTATGACTTTATTCAAAATAATCCAGGTTTGTTCCAACTGAAGAATTTATCGTGCAATATATTGGCAGAATTCTGTTCCAGAATGAGTGAGGAAATCCACCAACCAAGATATATTGAGAAGGTGCGAAAAATGTTTGGAAGTAGGTGGACGAAATTTTCAAAATGTGTTATGATTAAATTTTCTATTCTGATATATCTGAATAAAAGTTCGGGAGGTTTCATGACTTGTTTTATAAGTTCTGCATTACAATTTGAGCTTTCGATATGTACCTATGTCATATTTTCCGAAAAATAACTCGTTATTTTCATTATGAGCAGTAAAAAACTAGTGGTCGTTTTCTTTGAACAATGAAATAAGTTTTGAGGAATATCAACAACAGAAGCATAGAAAAATATTCTGAATAAAGTCAAAGATTTTTATCAAAGTGCGAACATAGATCATATTATAATAATATTAAACTCGTAGCAGTTATTTCTGAATATCTCGAAAATGGTACAGTTTAGATATAGGGAACCGTGAATAGACTGCACTTATTTTTACCCTACAAATTCATATGTGGGTAAAAAAAATACGGATTCCATTTGAAAAAATGGAGTTTTTGGCTTTTTTTTGAATTCCAACTTTGACACTCCCATTTTACCTCACAGTATATCAAAACGTTAGTTTCTCTACAGAATGACGTCGAATATCTTTTCAGTAACCCATTTCGAAAAACAGATCTGAGATTGTGCGTTGCGCTTTCATTGAATCTTCAGTGTTCTACAAGCCTCAATTTGTATTTTTTTTCCCAAAACAGTGAATAACTCGAAAAGGGCTTTAGATGGCTATAGGGCATGACACATAAGATGAATGTTGCATTCGAAGATTTATCCGAAAAACACATAATATACAGGGTGTTCCATTTGAAATAAGAAAGTTGATACCATTTCCGGTGAAAGCGGAAGTCATTGATATTTGAAAATATATCACAAATGAAGGTCTATTTGGCTTATATATCTACACAAAATTTGAAATCGATCGAATATTTATTTCTCCATAAACTTCTAATGGGCACTCCCGGTGGGACACCCTGTATATGGTAGAAGAATTTAAAGTTTCTCGTGGGACATCCTGTATTAATTCCCTTTCGATTCTTATTTCAAAGTCCTTTGCTGATCTATAGAGATGTCTCATTCGGTGTGAAATCTTGGACTTATTCCTAGGACTCCTTATGTTCCCAACTAATTGGCAATTTGCGAAGAAATGTCACATGTTACTACCAATGAGCCCCAGAAAGTAGAGCGGACAAGCTACCCCCAAACAAACGCCATATTTCAAAATGCCAGGTATACGTCAAATTCCACATCGCGATATAGATCAAATAAAACACGGAAACAGGTACTGGGGCGATATATTCGGAAAGTTGCAGAGCCACCGTGTATCTGAAATAGAACCAGAAAAAATATATCACTTACAGCTTGACGCCGAATGTTTATTTTCGCAGACAATGAGCGAGGGGAGCGAGGCTCTTGAACTTGGCACGGAATCGAGAGAGCGGACAAAAAAAATCGAAACGATGCTTTTCCTGAAAGCTTGTTTGCCATTTATTTTTATACCTGTTTCCGGTATTACGAGGTTATTCGAGTTCAGATGGCGTGAAACTAGACGAAACGAAACTCTGTGCTGCATAATTATATAAAATATATTGTTATCGAATTATATGTGAAAATAAAAAAAATTCTAACTAACGAATTTCAAAAAAAAAGTTTCGCCAAAAAAGGAAAAAATGATTGCATTTTTACCACACGAAAGCTAGGTTGGTATTGTTATGGTTCAAAATGGTTCATTTAATTCAAAATTTAATGAAATGATACATCTGTAATACATTACCGGTGCAAATTTCAAGTACATGCATAAAAAATTTCAATTAATTTATATACAATTTCCAAAAAGTTCAATTCCAAATTTCATAAATAAAGTTCAAATATTAAATATCAATAGTAATTCCCAAATCATGAGTTGGACCAAATCTATTTAGGTTTCTCATTCAGCCAATGAGAACTGGAAATGAAAGCTTTAGATGAGAAAATGTGTAAATTTTGTGGAATATGTACACTCCCCGTCAATAAATTCTGGACAGGCAAAATTTTTGTCGAATTCGACACCCTGTATCTTTTTTTGTGGTTCTCCGATTTTGTTGAAATTTTCACCAAGTATAGTATTGAGTCTTGTTATATTAACCTAAAATTTACTTTGCGAAAATACCTGTAGTTCATCCGTTATACAGGGTGAAACAAGACCTTGTATTATACCCTTCATTTCTAAACACCCTGTGGTGAATTTGAGGCGGAAAATTTGATATCACTCAGTTTAAATTTGAAGAGTGACCCTTTCTTAACAAAATGTTATTGGATTTACGTCAGTATCTGCTTTTGAAAAAAAGATACACATTTTCAAAGAAAGTGTTGCAGTTTTTCAATTTTTATAACAATTTAAAACATTACAATACCTTATCGATTAGAAAACATAAACAAACATTTGAAAATTAATAGCGTGTATTTCCACCTCACTTTCTCATCACTTCTACCATACTTTCAATGCCGTAAATCGGGCAAGGTGTTGGGCTGCCGATTTCGAACATGTCTACCTAGCATATCCCATAGATGTTCAATTGGATTTAAATCCGGCCTTCTGGCTGGCCACACGAATCGTTGAATATTTGCTTCTTCAAAGTATTCTGCATCAACAGAAATTGTGTCTTTCCCCAAAAGCAATTCGTAAATGCATTGAAACAATGCCACGTCATATGGTAGAAGTGATGACAAAGCGAGGTGGAAATACACGCTATTAATTTTCAGATGTTTGTTTATGTTCACTAGTCGATAAGGTATTGTAATGTTTAAAATTGTTATAAATTGAAAAAAATGCAACACTTTCTTTAAAAATGTGTATCTTTTTTTTGAAAGCAGACTCTGACGTGAACTAAAAAACATTTTGTTAAGAAAGGGTCACACTTCGAATTAAAACTTGATGATATCAAATTTTCCGCCTCAAATTCACCATAGGGTGTTTAGAAATGGAGGGTATAAAATGAGGTTTTGTTTCTCCCTGTATAACGGATAAACTACAGGTATTTTCGCAAAGTAACTTTCAGGTTAATATAACAATACCCAATACTATATCTGGTAAAATTTTCAACAAAATCGGAGAACCACGAAAAAAGCTATTTTGCCTGTCCGGAATTTATTGACGGGGAGTATATAAGGATAATGAAATCAAGAGAATGTATAGATTGGGAATTGGAAACCAGGGAGAAAAAAATTGAAAATGAAATGGGAAAGATTTTCAATCATAGTAATAATTAATATGAAAACAAATTCGTAAAATAGTAGTTAGTTTGTGACACAGGTTTTTCAATAATAATTAAACTAATAAAATTCATAAATCTAAATCTTTCATAATCGATTAACTCTCAATAGCAATTAAGAAATTGTTAAATAAAATGAAAAGACAATAAAAAAGAATCATAACAGAACCTACCAACTTCAAAACTGAATCAACACATACCTATGAACAACAAACAATGAGCAAAATATTTTTTTTTAATTTTGAATATTTTTCTATAAACTGAAGGAGAGTTTGTTTTACAAACATGAAAATTCATGGTGTTAAACGACCTCCTAGGCCGATACAACTGTCTTCTAACCTCTGGGATATTGAAGTTGTCTGATAATATCCGCGAAATGGCATGTAACGATGTCTCTTCTAATAGTGATATTTCTAAGAGTTAATAGGTCAAGTAGGTCTAGGTCAGGTAACACGTTGCTCAAGGTGCGTGAACTTGTGGACAAGCTTTGTTGAAGGTTAGAATCGGTCCATGACACGCAGAATTTAAATTTATTGAAAATTTCAAATAAAACATCACAACTAGAAAACAAATTTTTGAGTATCAATTCGAGAAAATGATAGGACTATCTGTACAAATGGATCAAAGATGGTTGAGAAAGGTACAAGATAGTTATAGCACAGCATGGAAACAGATTACTAAAATAAGAAAAATCAATCATAAATTATATATGGAAAAAAAGATTCATAAATAGGAGAATTCATTAAAAGAAATTCATAGAGCAAAGTGATCAGTTATAGAAACATAAAATAGGTGAACGAAATGTTATAACCCATGACAAAGCATAAAATATCACATTATATAGAACAGACGATATATGCAGAACAATCGAAGCGAAGACATAGATGTAATAAATCTTTAAGACAGTGTATACATGATCCCATCAAAAACATTTTCTAACATTGTTAGTCATCAGATCTCATGTAGAGCCAAGCTGCCAACTCTACAATCTTAATCTTCACAAGTCCTTATTTCACAAACTCAATGCCTTGGTCTAAATAAGCAACAGGTCTGCAGTATGATTAAATGAGGAAAGGGAAAAAACCTCGGCTAAAAAAAACCCTTACCCCGTCCGTGAAAAATAAATTACTTGAAATATTAAATATGAGGAAAATCTTGAAAGACATCAGTGTGATCATCTTCATGTTATCCGTCGATGGGCTCGGATGAACAGATTCTTCACAAAACGACTCGCAATTCTCAATCTGAAATGAAAAAAGACAAAAGCAGAAACTAGTTAGAATAAATTAAATACTTGTTACTTCATGTATAGCCTCGAAACCATCTTGAAATTTATAAATGGGACAATCATTTGTAAGATGTTCTATAGTCTCCTCATTTTCCCTACACTCACTCACAACTAGAGCTCTCAACCGAATTCCATCGGAAGAGCATGCTGTTGCATCGTCCATGGCCTGTTCTAATACGATTTAGAACAGACCATATTCTCCTGGGAAGGTCAAAACAAGGAACTCTGATGGAAGGATCAGAAATAAGATCTTTATTGAAAAAATTTGATACATTCCATTCAGAATGCCAAATTTCTTTGTCGCTTCTATTCACATCAATCAGAAAATTTGACCAAAAAAGTTTTCGCGACTTCAATCTGGGGACCTTATTATCTGGAATATAGGTGAGTATGGGAAATGAATTTGGAAAGGAATTGAATTTGTTCTAGAAATTCAAAGCTGTTATCTCTCTGCGAATATGGGGAGGGACAATATTTGGGAGGACTGGTAACCAAGGAATAGGTGTAGACTTGATAGTACCAGTAATAATCCTCATAGAAAAATTTAGTTAGGCATCAATTTTTTTAAATGAACACTGTTCAACCAAACAGGACAACAATATTCAGCAGCAGAAAAAACGAAAGCTAGCGCTGCCGTGAAAAGTATTATTGCATCAGCTAGTTTCTGAACGCTTCAAACGCAGATCATCTAAATGGGCGTTGAAATTTAGAGAGGAATCAACTTTGATTCCCAGGTATCTAGAATTGAAATCATGTTTTAAGGGAGAAGAACCGAAAGTTACACTCAATTTTCTAAATTTCTGATGATTATTCGAATGAAAACAAGAAACCTCGGTTTTATTTTCATTCGGGCACAAATCCCACTTTAAAAAATAATTTTTCATTATATCCAAATCAGGGAAAGGGTACTTTCTATTGTTTGAAAATTAGAATGATGAAAAGCCAAAGCAGTGTCATCAGCATAAATTTTTTTTTCCGAAGAAGTAGTTGGAATGTCACACAAATATAAATTGAATAGAAGTGGTGCTAAAACTGAACCTTAATCAAAGTTTCGAAATTACTACAATTATTATCGACAAAAACTCGGAACCCTCTGTCGGATAACATATTTTCTAATAGTCTAACCATTTTTCCACATTTTAAATGATTATAGAGTTTATAAATATTGTTATACAATAGTTCTTATAGTTACGAAACGGCCAAATCCCTTATTTTCATTATTATACGGTTATTCTGTTGTCTTGTTATTCGTCGTTTAAATTTCCTTTCTGAACTTTTTAATTTCGCGACGTTTTTTCTTGTGTTACAACTTATGCCTAGTTGTGTCCATACATTTTCAAACCATAAAAAAGTATGGCTTTTTGATAATTTTGCTGTACAGATTATTTACTTCCGTCCCGAAATAAATTGTAACACATGAGATAATAATATTTTCACTCATTTACAAAAAAAAATTATTTCGGTTGAATTGAATATTTATTCCTTTTTTTCATTTCCTTGCTATGCGAACTTCCATCATCAATATCATCCTCGTTGAGATTGACGAAAATAACCAGTTAACGCCCTATGGACCGAAAGTTATCTCCGGTTGAGGTAATAATGAAGATAAATTTCATGAGAAATTATCAAGTTTCCTTCTCGTATCCAAACCGTAACCTTTGGCGTTGAAGAATGCGTCCTACGCTTTTTATCTCCTTTCCTCTCCTTTTTTATGCGGCCTTTCAAGGCGCAACAGAGCCAGTCTGAAATGTGAAATGAAGGGATTTGTGACAAAGCGAGCCTCTACGCATATATGTACAGGGATGGTGTTGAAATTTTCCATATATTCGACGCATTGAAAACGCCATTTCAATCTCAGACAAACAATAATGATCGGTTTGGCAAATTATGTGTTTTTCCGGTTATGTTGGTTTATGTATGGTTAGGTTTTTCTCTTCAGGATGAATTACATCTAATCTGCGATTGTTTCGCATTTTAATTTCCTGTTGTTTACTTTGCTTATTTCGTTATTTGTTCTATGTTGTGTTTAATATACTTTTTTATGGGTTTTAACATTTTTTCAACTCATTTGATTTCTGCTTTATACCGGTGTTCTACATTATCACTAAAAAATCATATCTGATTCTGTTTGAATGATTTTTGAATCATGACATAATATGGCCTTCCTATAAAAACGAATCTCCGAATTCAGGAATAGATTCCCAATTTTGTTATGCCTACTTCTGTTTACTTTAGTTTACTCATTAGAAAAAATTTCAAACATCTCGTCCTGTAAACATTATTAAAAACATTGAATTTCATTCGTACTAAATATCATATCTTGACTGAACTAAGCAGGAGAAAAAGTTCACTTGTTATTTTCAAATTTTGATGTGTCGATCTATGTTATCCTTGGTTACATGGTTTTGCAGAGTTATTAAAGTGAATGTCTACAAAAATACATGATGGTATAAGGATATACAAGTTGCAGAATGAGCTCCTATTCTAACACGAATGGGGAATTCGAAAATGAGCTAGTTTTCGAAAGCATGAGTTGGAATTGCCATCTGCAACGAGTATTAGACGATATTTTCTCTATTTCAGTCAAGTTTTGTAAACTACTCTCGAAATTCAAATAAAAATTCAGATTAGTGACTTTTATATTGTATCTTGGCAGTTGGTGTGACTCACGAAATCAGACAGATATCTGAATTTGCATTGATTTGATTTGAAAATTGAGAGGATCTGAGGTCAGTACTGACAACCACAAAACGTGAAATATAACTTAAAACAATGCTGTAATGAGTTTCATTACAGCACTACTTTTAGTACTGTAATGAACTCATTACGATACTGAAATAGAGAAAACACATTTAGTAAACCTAGAATTGAAAAAATCGAATACAATGATTATGTACTCAGGCTAAAAACAATTTTCACACATGACCAAATAGGATCTAAATTAAATAACCACATGGCAAGAAAAATTCAGATATCTATTGAAATATATTCTAGGAAGTCTTGGCATATTCCTGAAAATTTATTTCGGTTTTCTCTCCCAGTCTCTGAAACAACAACAAACCGTCAAGAACAACCAATTTTATTAAATTTGATTCCTCATGTTCGTGGACTTTCAGAAAAAATTTTAAGAATTGGTTCTAAATTCAACACAAGAACTATTTTCCAAACAAAAAATGATTCTTTATTAACAAAAACTAAACCTTTGAGTGAGAACCAAAACTCAAAAAAATTGTATATACAATATTCCTTGTATTTGTGGAAAATCTTATACAGGAGAAACATCAAGACCCTTAGAAATTAGAAAGCGTAAACATAAGAATAACATAAAGAATAGAGATATTGGTAGATCGCAGATAGCAAATCTTGTGTGTTCAAATACCGGCAATCACATGATGGATTGGGATGTCACAAAAATTCTAATGGCGGAACCTGATAATTATAAAAGAATAATCAAGGAGTCTGTTTGTATTTTGTTGGATGAGGCTAATAATCTCGCCAAGTGTTCAGTAGGGATAGATCGAATTTGGATGGATTTATTGGAAAAAGAACTTGTTTCAGGAAATTTTGTAAAAAAATTACGATATCACCATCTAGTAATCGATATTTATCTATGTTCATCATATATTGACAAATGTCAATTAAAAAATCAAAATATTGTCACGATTCTACGTAGTCGCATGAAAAATAGAAATTGTCTGACGAAGGAGTCTGATTTAGACTCCGAAATGTTACGCTTCAGAGTTCAAATTGTTTTCTTTCTGTTCATTGTTAGGCAAACATTTTTTTCCTGTAAAGTTTTGGCTCCTGACAATCTAGTACTCAAGTTTTACGAAAGAGCCTTTCTCTTATTATTAAAAAAAAATTTCTTATTGTTTTTTGTTTCAGTGACTGGGAGAGAAAACTCAAATGAAATTCTCAGTAGTAGGAAATATTCAAAACGGAAATGATGATTAAGAGCTGCGACAAAATGAATAAATACGAAACAAAACAATATCTTAATTCAGAAATATATAAATATAAGAGAATACCGAAATACTAAAATGATACATTATATTCACGATACTAATGATATAAATGAATAGAGAATTATCATGACATCCTGTTGCGTAATCTCAAAGTGTATGATGATATTCTTCATTCTAGGTATTTATTCACAACTGTGTTTCATTCCGAGACAAATAAATAACTTCTGTGTTTGGCAAAAGAGCTTGATTTGTGCTAATGATTATATCATTTTTCTTTTATGTTGGTTTCATTTCTTGAGGTTTTCGCTTTTGAGACTCAAAAACATTTGAGTCAGTGATTTTTTTGACGAATTTATTTTCTGTCCTCTCATTTTATTTGTCGTTTTTTTTTCACTTCTTCCTTTCTGACTATCCAAATTTATCTTATGTTTCTCATTATGACAGGAATACTATTCCTTATTCCGGTTGAATATTTTTCAAATTTTGAAACAGAATTGTAGACTTATCATGAGAAATTTTCTTGGCAATGCAGTCTGGATCCGACTCTGTCATCTCTGATATCTTCTTTGTATGTTAGGAGGGGAAAAGGGGGATCATGCAGATAGATGCGGGAATGCGGAATGTGCGTCTGGTCGGGGGTGTTAAGTGTGAGGGGGGAATCGTCTGCTACATCCTGACCTGACCCTGACTGCGAGACAAGTGTCGAGTCTGAGAAAAGGGTGAAATTATGTCTGTGGTGTCTTTGTAAGATGAGGGATGTGGGTTGGTAGATTATTTCGCTGATATCAGCCAATCATACTGAAAAATCGGGGGGGAAAAACAAGGGGAATAAGGCATTGATATTTTCATGAAGATAAAAATAAAAAATATGATTTCTTGAATTGAATATTGACATTCCATAGTGTCGCTGAGTCTAAAATAAAAAAGTTTGCGACTGTTTGGGGTGATATTTTGCCATGAAAAAATAGTTTCAATTGGTTTAGTCAATTGAAATATTCATTATCGAGAGAAAAACCGTTCAATAAAAGCATCCACATTATTTGCAATACCTTTGATTTGCTATTTTTTTGGGGTGAAAATTTGAGATATCGTGAAAACTTATGAGAGAAAAAAATAAATGATTTTTCAAATCAAAGGGAACAAAATCCTAGATTGATACAAACTTTTTCTTTCAGTATGTATCACATAGTTCTTCTTTGAAAATTTAATAAAGTATTTTTCGAGTTCTAACATCGCAACGGTTAAAATTTAGGGGAGATGATAGTTTCCCCTATTTCGAAACACGCAATTAATGATATAATGATTTTATTAATAACTGTATTCGCTAGAAATATTGGGCAGTTCTGTTCACTACTGAAAAAGAATCAACCAAAAACAAATATGAGTTACCCATTAAAACTGATATTGTGCGACCACTTTTACAGGGTGTTAAAAAACAACCCCAAAATATTTCCGAAGGTTTTTGCAAAGTCTCACCCCTTGAAATCATTGATAGATTTTCGACCAAAATATGGGACTGTCCTGTGACTTAAGACAATGATTAATATTGAAGATTTCTTTCTTTCTTGTCATGCATGAGTGAAGGGACAAATTTATAAAATGATGTAGTTTCAACTACATGATATTAGTTTTAACATTTTTGAATATTGGTTGAAAAATCTTCCTCAAAAAGTTATTATTTACGTTATTTCCACAAAAATAAATATCACGATCAATCAATGCTACATTGTTTTGTTTTAATTGTATTGCATTTGAGTTAAATATTTTCACTTTGGCTGTAGTAGAGGGTTTTCATTCAATTCCACTACCAAATTTCAACTATACAGGGTTATTCACGAATATGGCTCTATAGAAAATTTTTAGAAAAGATTCTAGGACTTTGGTTTTTCCGGAACTGACATCAACTTTCGTTTTTCAAATGACCCATTGAATTCTGCACCTTTTTGAATCCAAAAGTTTGAATTTTCCAGAGAAAATTCTCTTTAAATGAGGAAATACGAAAAAAAATCTTAAAATTGAACTCTGTTGAAATACAGACAATTTCCAGGTTTTTTCATCAAAAATTCTCATTTTGGAGAATCTCTGAGAAGGAAGGCTGATGCTTCTTTTCCGATAGCGTGATTTTCAGAATATGATACAGGAGGTCACAAAGTCTTTGTCAAAGTTAAAAGTGAGGAAACATCAAAAAATCGTGTTTCTCAAATTGGAACCCCATTTTTTCGAAGCATTTTCAAAATTTTCGTCAAAAAATAATAGGAGTATACGTCAAAGAAGAAGTATTATTTCTTTGAACTATACACCTCTTTCATTTGAGAATTGAGGAATCAATTGATTTCAACTTGTGTCTCAAGTCCCCCAAATGGGTGGGTGATTTAGAACAAGTATATTTGAATTTTTTTTGAATTCACATCAGAATTCTGAACCATGGAATATGTACTAATCAATAGTCTGAACCATTTAACATGCTTGAACCATTTTTCAGATGAAAATAGGTCCCTCTTTTCAAAATATAACAAGTTAAATTTCAAAATCGAGTCACCCAGTTATGTTGAATGAAAACAACCCCCTTTCATGAATCTTTCATTGCGAATAGTCTCAAAGTATCGTAATTTTTCATGAAATAGACAAAAAATCTTGTATATAATTCTAAAAATTTTTCAACCTTTCGAAAACTCGACTCTAAATCTAATCAATAATGATTTCAGACCAATATTAGAGTACTACCTACCAACCCGCAATATTGGGGCTGTAGAGTCACCCAGACGTTTCTCATGTGGGAGAGGAGAGAGGGGTGGTTTCCTAGAGAGATTCGCTCTTTCTCACAGACTTTCAAGGTCAGAGACGCCCCTAACCTGCTGCAGCATCAACCCTTTCTCTCTGTCTGCCTTCGACGGCTGGTCCTCGTAAAAAATGTTGTTTATCGCGGACCAGACTTGCGTGTACAAAAAAAATGCCGCGAGGGACGAAATTAGATAACCCTGCCCTTTGGGACGTCAATCGTAAAAAAATATTCATGAGAGTTTGGCCCTGGTGGGTCTTCGATTGACGGGTAGGGTGGGGGGTGCGTGGTCCGCACTCAAGCAATATTTGACCAGCAAGACTCTCCAAATTTTTTGCTTTGTCGATCTTAGCTTTTTTATTTTTGAATTTGTTAGATTTTATTCAAATATTGGATAATGATGATTGGTTAACGATTATTAATTCAAATTGGAAGTACTGATTTTTTTGACCCCTTTCTGAATTGCAAAGGTTCTATATAAGAAAAAAAACTAAACGATTTTGAAAAAATTCCAAAACAAATAAATGTGCACTAAATAATGGGAGAATTTATGTAATCTTCTGCAACTGAAATATTTTTTGGAGTTCTCCTAAGTAAAGTGAAAAGAAAAATGTTAGACTACTTGGGATCAATCAAATTATTAGGATAACTTATATAATGTACTTACAATTATTGTTACTTTTGGTGATGGTTTGATTCAAACCTTCCTCAGCTGACCCTGACTCCAAAAATATTAATAATTATTCGTTAGTATACAGTGCATCCAAAATTCGCTGCCCCCCCAAAGGTATTCCTTCAACAGTTGGAGAAATAAAATTTAAATTTAGTAATTTATCGGCTACTTTTTCATGAGAAATTCAACGTTGCTTTGAGTTTTTTGATAAATGTTAAACTTTGAAATTTATTGACTTTTCGGGGACACTGTGTATCTCTACAACCTTTCATGATATTTTCAAGACAAAAACTGTTTTTGATGGGTATTTTCACGTAGAATTCATTAGTGTACACTATACATTTTTTTGGGATATCGTTTTAGAGTTATAACGTTACAACTCAATCTTACATTTTTTTATTTTATTTCATTGTCGAAAATTTCTTTGAATGTTGTTGAGGATTGTGGGAATTGAAATTGTTCTTGTTTATTTACTACTTTTAGTACTGTAATGAACTCTTTACTTTATTGAAATAGAGAAATGTCATATATATATCCATAATTTTTTCGAAGCAAATCTTTTTGAAGTTGAGCTAGACATTAGTTATATTCTTCAAATATGTTAATGCGAATTCTCAATGAAATGAATTTCGGAATAATGTGCATATTTTGTAAAATTTCTACAGACAATTTTCAGATCCTGAAAAAATACCCACAATCATTGTAGTTTTTTATAACAGTGGTAAAATATGATTCAGATTATTTTTTGATGAGTTGAGATACGTTGCAGTCACCTCAGCTAGGTACTTTTTGTTTCATTTTTACCTGTCAAACATAATTATAATAATGATATTTATAAGTTTTACTCACAAAAAAACACCGGTAAATATAATCAATAAAACTAGGAAACGTCTAATTTGAGCAGAAATAAATTACAATCGCAGTTATTTTCCATACAAATTGAAAAAAAAATAATAAGATTCTAGGTTAACTAGAAAGTTATGTATATCTTTTCGAAAAAGTTTAGAATTTTTTATTTCTCTTAGGTGCATGGGCAACGAGTTGAACAGGCTGATACACATTCAAGTACAGGATCTTTTCGGTACATATAAAAAGTTATCCATCAGCTAAATTCTTATGTGATCAATTGCATAAGACTGAAGAAATACTCAAATCCAGATTAACTTTATGAATTAATTCAAGAACATAATATACATAAAAGAGTAAAGCGCTGATTTTTTTTTTTTTGATTAAGAGAGCTGAAATAATACCAATACCATACGTTTTGAAACAAAAGGAACCTAGCTGAAGTTGGTGCAACACAGGAAAACCATACAGGTCTGCAGTATGATTGAATGAGGAAAGGGAAAAAAACCTCATCTGAAAAAAACCCTTACCCCGCCCGTGAAAAAAGAAATTACTTAAAATATTAAAATATCAGGTAAATCTCAAAAGACATCAGTGTGATCTGAGAGAACAGCTTCATGTTATCCGTCGATGGTCTCAGATAAACAGACTCTTCACAAAAACGACTCGCAATTTTCAATCTGAAATGAAAAAAGAAAAAAGCAGAAAAGAAACCGAATATTCAGAATAAATCAAATAATTTTGAAATTAACCACCTATTTCAGAAATGCAAACTTTTACTTTGTGTATAGCCTCGAAACCATCTTGAAATTTACAAATGGGAGAACTATTTATAAGATGTTCAATAGTTTCCTCATTTTCCCCACACTTACAACTAGGGCTCTCAACCGAATTCCATCGGAAGAGCATGCTGTTGCATCTTCTATGGTCTGTTCTAATCCGATTTAGAACAGACCATATTCTCCTGGAGAGGTCAAAACCAGGAACTCTGATGGAAGGATCAGAAGTAAGATGTTCATTGAAAATCTGAAAACATTCAATTCGGATTGCCAAATTTCTTTGTCGCCTCTATTCACATCGATCAGAAAATTTGACCAAAAAGGTTTACGCGACTTAAATGTGAGCACCTTTTTATCTGGAATATAGGTGAGTATGGGACATGAATTTGGAAAGGAATTGGATTTATTCCAAAAATTTAAAGCTATATTGTCTCTCTGCGAATATGGGGAGGGGCAATATCTGAGAGGACTGGTAACCAAGGAGTAGGTGTAGACTTGATAGTACCAGTAATAATCTCATAGAAAAATTCACTTGGGCATCAATTTTTCTTACATGAACACTGTTCAACCAAACAGCAGAAAAAACCAAAGCAAACGCTGCCGTACGATGTATTGTTGCATCAGCGCCCCATGAGGAACCAGCTAGTTTCTGGAGAATATTGTTTCGAGTTTTAAACTTCAAACGCAGATCATCTAAATGGGCGTTGAAATTTAGAGAGGAATCAAGTTTGATTCCCAGGTATCTAGGATTGAAATTATGTTTTAAGGGAGAAGAACACTCAATTCTCTGTATTTCTGATGATTATTCAAATGAGAACACGAAACCTCGGTTTTATTTTCATTCGGGCACATACGCCACTTTAAACAATAATTTTTCATCATATCCAAATCTGCGGAAAGGGTACTTTCTATTGTTCGAAAATTAGAATGATGAAAAACCAGAGCAATACCTGCATAAGTAAATTTTTCCGAAGAAGTAGATGGAATGTCACACAAATATAAATTGAATGGAAGAGGTGCTAAAACTGAACCTTGTGGAAGATCATTATTCAAAGTTATAAAATTACTACTATTATTATCGAGAAAAACTCGGAACCTTCTGTCGTATAACATCTTTTCTGAGAGTCTAACCATTTTTCCACATTTTAAATGATTATGGAGTTCATGAATTAATCCATCTTTTTATACTGTATCATATGCAGCTGATAAATCCACAAATGCTGTCCCTGTTTTCAAGTTTTGATTGACCCCTGATTCAATAAAGGTGATCGCAACAATTCCTATTTTTCCCGAAACCGCCCTGACAGTCACCCTAAATGACAAAAACTTATCAGATTCACAAACATACAAAGGTGTAACTACTTCTGATTCTAGGATCCTTGCTGTCCTTTTCCAAAATTTTTGCTGAAGCTCATTCTTCTCGTATTCAAAGTTTGCCACCCCCAAAGCCTCCTCAAATAGAATTTATCTTTCGCATTGCAACCTTCCGGTCCATATACAAACCGTTCAACCCAGCAATTCGTCCACGTCTTTGTTTCAACAGCAATTAGCGGCAGAATAATGGCTCAACAAAAATCTGGGTGAGGCAAGCAATGGCGTAGCAATCTTCCGAACCAAAACCCGACTATCTGGAAGGGGTAGGGTCTGCCGAAAATGCTTCGTCCGGTAAATGTTTTCAAGAAGATTAGTAGTGATTTGAATCTGGCCGCTCCGGAGTACACTGACCTCATCGGCGCAAGTAAAAACACATTGTGGTTCGCGCTGTTGCAACTCGACTTAGCGAGAATCACGCGTCTGCAGGTGCGGGGCAAGGGGGGGCTTAGCGCTAAGCGGTTTAGGCTGAGCGCGGCTCAAAACTGCCACATGAAATTCTAGAGGAGCTTTTCTATCGGAATTTCGTCTGGCTGCCCGTCGCGTTCTGGTCCTTCGATCGGGATTCAAGGTCTTCCGCTGGCTGCCGAGCAGGGGCATCTGATTATCGGAGGTGATGGTGGAAAAAAACCAATTAAACGACTAAAACTGTCGAAAATCTAATTAGGGATTCTTCTAGATCTTCAATTCTAGAATATTTTAATTCACATTACTATATTTGAATAAAATCTCCCTTCATTTAGATCAGTCAGGTCTAGTACAATTCAATATGCATCAATTCAGACGAATTGAAGGTCAATTTAAACTTTTACCATAATATAACATAGATACTGGGGTCAAAAAAATTATAACATTCATTATATGCTTCAATTTGGCCTTCCCCAAAAAAATTTGGTTCCCGCTTGCCCCCCCCTTCTGTTTTTAAAAGATTGCCTCGCCTACGAAAATGGAGAAAAGTGAAAATAATAATAAAAGTGGGATTAAACTCATTGGAAGATATTATAACAAAAACAAATGGAAAAATAATATACTTAAGAATGTAGAGATAGGTGAGGTTTTGAGGGTAACGTTTTTGAGGTTTATCTCCTTTGCTGGCAAAACTTCTTCTAGGAAGAAAGTTAAATAATAATAATAATAATAATCGTCTTTATTGGGCGAAAGTTTAGCTTACGCTATTCTTACACTTTAACCCAAAAAATGGAAAAGTTGTTGGTAATAAACTGATATACAATTTTTGTATCACATTTTTTCACCTCTAAACTAAAAGAGCCTAGTTTTTGATTGTCTCTTTTATCTCTTACAATAGTATATTCTGAAACAAGTTGCAGAATGAGCTCCTATTCCAACACGAATGCGAAGTGTTGGAATTGCCTTCTGCAACAAGTATAGGACGATATATTCTCTAATTCAGTCAAGCTTTGTGAAAAACTCTCGAAATTCGAATAAAAATTGAGGTTAGTGACTTTCATATTTCATCTTAGCAGTTGGTGTGACTTACGAAATTTGATAGATTACGGAATTTGAATTGATTTGATTCGAAACTTGATTCGATCGGAGATCAGTACTGACAACTTCAAAACGAAAAATATAACTGAAACAATGCTGTAATGAGTTTCATTACAGCACTACTTTTAGTACTGTAATGAACTCATTAAGATTCTGAAATAGAGAAAAACATGTTCTCACGAAATTTAGTGAAAAATTTCATTATGCCTGAATAAGTACACTGTAAATTTTTTTTGATTCGAAGTATTTATTGTTCACTTTGACTTAATATCCAAAAAGCGGAACAATTTACAATTGAGAGTTCTCATGTCAAAATATGGACTTTAAAAAAAAAATTACATAAATGTAAATTGAATTCGACAAATCATTTTTTTTACCGAAAAAAAATTAATTCACATTTTTCAAATGATATCTCCTCCGAATACTAACTTTCATATTTAGGACAACTATTTTCGTATGTGTTTTATAATCTTTATGTTTTATGGGGTTCAAATTTTTGTTTTAACAATGTGATAAAATTTCTAACATTGAATATGGAATTAAACAGTAAATTCTGTGCATTTCGAATCATTTTAAACTGTTTATATCGAAGATCATAGCTGCAACAAAATGTTTTCTGGGTAAACAGATATACCATAGTAATGTATATTTTTTGTATGCCAAAACAAAGTTTAGATTTCAACAAACAAAAATCTCACCTACTTTTTTAAAAAGGCAAATTTTTCGACGCAATAATTTTATATTTGAAATTGGGCTGCTTTTTTGATATTAATAAAAATAAGGTGAAAAATAATTATATGAAATCAAAAGAATAACAGTATGTTTGGGACATGAAATGAAACTTTTTTTGTTGTGAAAGATAAAAATATATTTATTCTTTTGATTCAGAAAGCTAAAATAATACAATACATATTAAAACAGAAAAGTACCTATCTGAGGTTGGTCCAACACGGGAAAACCATACAGGTATGATTAAATGAGGAAAGGAAAAAAAAGCTCAGGTGAAAAAAACCCTTACCTTGCCCGTGGAAAAAAATGTTATCCGTCTTCGGACTCAGATGAACAGATTCTTTACAAAACGACTCGCAATTTTCAATCTGAGATGAAGAAGACAAAAGCAGAAAAAAAAACAATTATTTAGAATAAATAAAATAAAAACAAAAGGCCAGGACTTACGTTATTTGAATATTTTACCTGAAAGTGAAGGATATGCGAAAAAAGTGTAATACAAAAATTAGATATCTTTTCATTACCTACAACTTTTCCATAGGATTTGTAGTTTTTGCTCGAAATCTAGATATATCGTTTTTTACCCTTGAAAGCTCACCCCTTACACTGCGCTACCTAAGATTGCTCGTAATTTATTTTTTCCTTATTTTTGGTTATATTTTCCTTTTTTCCACTGAATTTCATCCTGACATTATTTTTTTTTTGTTCGAAAATTATCGACACTGGTCTACAATCTAGCTTTTCTATTATACATTTGATATCCCAAAGGCAGCTTAGCTCAATTTTCATGAAATTTCTTTATGTTTATCTATTTTGATTTTATTTCGAACTTTGACCCCTTTTATTGTGACTTATTCTCATACAGTCCATTTATTTGTTTCAAAATATTTGCTATTGCATTTAAATAGGCAGAAAGTTAATCCAACGTATTACTTCCTGCGAATAAAACTTATCTTTCAATTTTGGCGCCCAACGTGAATTAGAATTTTTTTTCATATTTTCCATATTTTCCCATTGAAGTTTGTGAACGTTGAACAATGGACTCATAGAATAAGGTGTTCAGTTATCTTTCATTGCATAGAAATATTTAATTAAAGTGGACAAAATTTAAATATTCAGTTTTTTTTTCAATATTTCAATCAATATTAAAATTGTAAAATCATTAAATCTGAATCTTTCATCATTTTGAATCCTGAATAGAAAAACAGTGAGATAGGAGTGTGATATTTTTGTATTTAATTCCATATTCTTAAACGAAGGAAATATACATATATTGATTTATTTATTATTAGTGACGTTAACTGTTGAGTACTAAGATACAGTCTTATATTTTTGGCAATTAAAGCAGTAAATTGATGATTACCGAATGATTGATTATCTCTTTACTCTACCTTTCAAGATTAAACTCAACATCAAATTCTCCTTCAAAAATATCATTAAATCATGAAAATCCGATACTCTGGCAACAGGCATAATGCCTTTGTTCATTTATAAGTTTTATTATCATTTTTATTATTTCTGTTGTGAATTTTGCATTTGTGTTTTGTGCTTAGGTGCGGGTGTCATTTATGCATGTGTGTTTAATATTCAATTCTTATTGGGAATCATCAGAATAGTTCTACCTTCTTCCATATATATTAGTTAATTAAAGTAGGTAGCTATTACTAATCCAAATAGCTTCTACAATCAGAAGAATCATTTTTATGGAGTAATAGAAAAATCGTTTAGATACTACACCAACATTAACGGTAGAATAGGACTGTCCAGGCAGCTGTTTGTAATTCAGGAATATCTTAATCTAAATTCCCTCTGACCTAATTGTGCCATCCCTGAAATGCAGGTGCAGAATGTTTTTTCGGCATTTGGTCGTCCTCTATCACCGAATACCAAATGAACCACGAAATGTGCACGTTAGAATGCGATGTCAGAGCAGTAAACGTCTAAGAACAGTGAGCAAACTCAGATGTTATCAGTAGAAAACGGAAGTTCTGTTAGATATTCACCAACGCTCGTGGAAAAAAAAAGTTGGTTGTTTAATAATTGGCGTGATCAAGATAGCAGAATTTTCAAAAACATGGTTGGAGAGATGAAGATTCGAAAGGTTTGATATAAAAGCTAAGAATTAGGAATAAAACACCTTATGCCTAACATAACTTTTTCAATGAAGTTATCACGTTCTGAAATTACTTTGTTTTGTTTGAATGCTCGGGTCGGAAGTTCTGGCCTTAATCTTTATATTTTCCAAAAAAAAAAACTTAAAAAGAATTTCTCATATTCTTTTGATTCAGAGAGCTATAATACAATACATATTGAAACAAAAGGTACCTTGCTGAGATTGGTGCAACACAGGAAAACCATACATAATTAAATGAGGAAAGGAAAAACACCTCAGCTGAAAAAAACTCTTAACTCTCCCGTGAAAAAAAAAATACTGAAAATATTAAATATCAGGAAAATCTTGAAAGACATCAGTGTGATCTGAAAGAATAGCTTCATATTATCCGTCGATGGGCTCAGATAAAAAGATTCTTCACAAAAAACGACTCGCAATTCTTAATCTGAAATGAAAAAAAGCAGAAAAGAAACCAACTATTTAGAATAAATTAAATTATTTTGAAATTAATCACCCATTTCAGAAATGCATTTGGTACTTTGTGTATAGCCTCGAAACCATCTTGAAATTTATATATGGGACAACTATTTATAAGATGTTCTATAGTCTCCTCATTTTCTCCTCACTCACAACTAGAGCTCTCAACCGAATTCCATCGAAAGAGCATGCTGTTGCATCGTCCATGGCCTGTTCTAATGCAATTTAGAACAGACCATATTCTCCTGGGATGGTCAAAACCAGGAACTCTGATGGAAGGATCAGAAATAAGATCTTTATTGAAAGAATTGGATACATTCCATTCAGATTGCCAAATTTTTTCGTCGGTTCTATTCAAATCAATAAGAAAATTTGACCAAAAAGGTTTACGCGACTTCAATCTGGGAACCTCATTATCTGGAATATTGGTGAGTATGGGAAATGAATTTGGAAAGGAACTGAATTTGTTCCAAAAATTCAAAGTTGTTGTCTCTCTGTGAATATGGACAATATTTGAGAGGACTGGTAACCAAGGAATAGGTGTAGACTTGATAGTATCAGTTATAAACCTCATACAAAAATTCAGTTCGGCATCAATTTTTTTTACATGAACACTGTTCAACGAAACAGGGCAACAATATTCAGCAGCAGAAAAAACCAAAGCAAGCGCTGCCTTACGAAGTATTGTTGCATCAGCTCCCCATGAGGAACCAGCTAGTTTCTGAAGAATATTGTTTCGAGTTTTAAGCTTCAAACGCAGGTCATCTAAATGAGCGTTGAAATTTAGAGAGAAATCAAGTTTGATTCCCAAGTATCTAGGATTGAAATTATGTTTTAAGGGAGAAGAACCGAAAGTTACACTCAATTTTCTATATTTCTGATGATTATTCAAATGAAAACACGAAACCTCGGTTCTAATTTCATTCGGGCACAAACTCAACTTTAAAAAATAATTTTTCATTATATCCAAATCAGCGGTAAGGGTACTTTCTATTGTTTGAAAATTAGAATGATGAAAAGCCAGAGCAATATCATCAGCATAAATAAATTTGTCCGAAGAAGTAGTTGGAATGTCACACAAATATAAATTGAATAGAAGAGGTGCTTAAACTGAACCTTGTGGAAGACCATTATTCAAAGTTTCGAAATTACTACTATTATTATTGACAAAAACTAGGAACCTTCTGTCGGATAACATATTTTCTAATAGTCTAACCATTTTCCACATTTTAAATGATTATAGAGTTCATGAATTAATCCATCTTTCCATACTGTATCATATGCAGCTGATAAATCCACAAATGCTGTCCCCGTTTTTAAGTTTTTATTGATCCTTGATTCAATAAATGTGGTGAGTCTAAGTACCTGATCGCAACAATTACTATTTTTCCTGAAACCCCCTGACAGGTCTCTATTTTAGTATCGTAATGAGTTCATTACTATACTAATCAGAATGACAATTCTCGTAATATGTCTTAGTTTTTGCTCCTGAAAAATATTCTGTTTTCTTGTGTTATAACATGTTTGGTTTATCTATGGGAGATGATTGCCTTTAATTGGGGTCCCGTAGCGGTCTTGAAACATCTGAAGTGCCGAAAAATCATCACCTGGAAGGTCGTATCTGGTTTGAAAAAACCCTCACGACCAGAGAGTAACAATTTGTGGATTTTGAATTTGAATATCGAAGGAATTTCGAAAGGAAAGTGTGATTACGTCTCCAAATTAGCTGATAAACATGGTATCAAAGAGATTCTTCTGCAAGAAACCCACACGGCAACAGAAAAAAAATCCTCGTGAAAGAGGACAGTTGAAAGGTTATGTATTAATTGATTTTTTACAAGTTTAGCTTGTTATGTTGGAAAATTATCAGTTTAGCAACTTTCAACAGATTCGGAAAGGGGAAATTGATGGAGTTTTTTTCATTTCTTTCAAATTTTGTGACATTTCTGTCATAAATATTTATACACTTTATTGGAAATGAACAAATTGATAAGAAAATCCTGCAGATTGGTTACTTTAATGATCGTAGACAATTTATTGCATTCGACGGTTGGTTACATCATGCTGAAAAATTTTGTTTACACCAATATTCACGAAACCCCGTTAATTTCTTCTCAAACATGTTCCGGTCGATAAAAACAGTTACTTGTGGAATAATTTTCGCCTCACTGTATCGCATATTTTCATTTCGATTAGAAGTCGACGAACTTTAATGTGACCCGATTTACATATATCGAAAATAACCAACCAACTGGTTTTCGGAAGTTACATCTCTTCGGTTGAACCGTGTGTTATTACCAGGAATATTATCATAATCTGATTAGAAGTAATCTCTGTACCTATTCAGCTTAAATATTTCGGAAAGGATTTCGAATACAATAAATTACGATTGCTCGAAAATGAAGGTTTTCGAAAGTAGGCTTACAGTCGATTAGGTACTCTTCTTCACCGATATAGAACCATGAAGAACCTAATTTAAGGACTTCAATAACAACGGAATCATTCCGATCAATTAATATTTAATAACTTTTTTTATTCATGCAAAAAATATTACACAGCATGGGAGGTTGTTTTAGCAATTCCGGTTTGCAATTAAATGAAATTCCCATTAAAAATTAAGCGTACGCAATCATTGATGAAGAATTCATACTCATTTCCTCTTCTTTTTGTGGTTCTCATTGAATATTGAACGGACGAGGCCATCAATTTTTTTTTCGGCGAAGGTGAATAATTCTGCCATAACCTTCTTATTGTAGGCAAACTTGTTTACTGCTAAATATTCACAAGCGATGAAAAAACTGTGAGACCTCTAAAGTATCCACGAAGAATTCGCTGATTGAAGGAATTAGAAGATAGAAATTAGTGTCATGAAATTGTGCTTCAAATAAATCTTGTAATTTCTTTTTACTGTTTCTTCCCCGAAAGTAGGTACTGTGATATCAATGAAGAATAGATTCAGAAATTGGATCAGGTCGAATGTTTCTTTAAATATATATCCCTACAGAAATTTTGGTACATCTGCCATTAAAGTTTTCAACACAAAAAATGATCTACGATCTATATTAACAAAAACTGAACCTTTGAATGAGAACCAAGAATCAAGAAATTGTTTTTACAATATTCCCTTCATTTGTGAAAAATCTTATACAGGAGAAACATCAAGACCATTAGAAATAAGAAAACGAGAACATAAGAATAACATAAGAAGTAGAGATATTCGTAGAAAACAGATGGCAGATCATGTGTGTTCCAATACCGGTAATAACATGATGGATTGGAATGGCACAAAAATTTTAATGACTGAACCTGATAATTATAAAAAAAATCCAAGGAGCTTGTATTTTGTTGAATGAGGCTAATAATCTCGCCAATTGTTCAGTAAGAATAGATCGAATTTGGATGGATCTATTGAAAAAAGAACTGGTTCCCTGAGAATTTTGAAATAAAATAACGATATCAACATCTAGTAATGTCCATCTGATGTCTGATTTAGACTCCGAAACGTTATGCTCCAGAGTTCAAAGTGTTTTCTTTTTGTTCATTGTCAGGCAACAATTTCCTCTTGTAATGTTTTGGCCCCTGACAAATTGGTGCTCAAATTTTTAAGCAGGAGCTTTTCTTCTATTATTTAAAAGATGTTTCTTATTTTTTCTTGTTTCAGAGATAGAAAGAAAAGCCAAATTAAGATGTCAGGGATATAGCATTTTATGTTTCTCGAAAAAAGAGAACATGACATGTGTATTACTTTTTTCTATTTCTTTTAATTTGGGAGATGTAGTACAGTTATGACTGATGAACGGTTTATAGTTCAAGAAATAATTCACAATGAGTTTCGTAGGTTTTCCAGAGACGAATAACTTTCTCATTGATACTGTGCCGATAATAGTAATATTCTAAAAAAAAAATTGCAGAAATTTATGCGAAACTCGAAAACTACCGACGAAGGAGCGAGTTTTCGAAAGAATTATTGTTGGAATTGCTTTCTCCAGCGAGTATTAGACGATATTTCCTCTATTTCAGTCAAGTTTCGTGAAATACTCTCGAAATTCAAATAAAATTTCAGATTAGTAACTTTTGTATTGTATGTTGGCAGTTGGTGTGACTTACGAAATTTGACAGATTACGGAATTTGAATTGATTTGATTCGAAAATTGAGAGGATCTGAGGTCAGTACTGACAACCACAAAACGAAAAATATATCTGAAAACAATGCTGTAATGAGTTTCATTACAGCACTACTTTTAGAACGGTAATGAACTCATTACGATACTGAAATAGAGAAAAAATAAACTGCTTCACATGAGGTAGGCATATTGATTTAAATTGCAGAAAAATATAGTTTAGATGAGATTTTGTGATGAAAATTCATATTAATATGATTTCAAGTTGCAGGAAATGAAATTAATTTTAGCCTGTAGGTCTGCAGCGTATACAGACCGGTTAAGAAAAATCGAATGAAATAACGTAATTTTATTCCAAGAGAATTCAAGCATTTTAAGACTATGAATACAATGTTTGGCCTCCATGAGCATCAATAACAGCTTGAAATCTTCTTTGCATACTACACACGAGGTTGTTGAACATTTCTTGAGGGATTTGGTTCCATGAACGGGGCAGAAGCTCTCTCAGATCATTTGAGGATTCTGGGGAAGGTTGATGATTATGTATGTAATCTTCTTTGGAGCATACCCCATGCATGTCCTATGCAATTCAAATCTGGTGAGTGCTGAGATATTGGTAAATGTGGAATACGGTTCGCTCTAGCGTTATCGTCTAGAAATTGAAAAGTTTCACCAATAGCAGAATGAAAATTTGGCAAAACATTGTCATTGACAATTTAAATGATTTTACTGCGATTTCAAAACGATTGAATACGATATCCCTAACTCTTGTGGAGCAGTATATTTTCGAACCAGAAAAAAAATTTTATGCGTATATCTGCGCCGACTTAATGAGAAAAATGTCCCCAACAACTTCATCCCCTACAATTTCTGAGAGAAATTAAATATAAAAACTATCGAGTTTTAAAAAAACTCTGTGGAGTTCAAATTAATCTTTTCGAATGCTCTCTAACGATTACCGAAAAAAATGCTTTGAGATCATTCTTCGTCACAAAGTTGACAGATTTAGGGTTGGTTTCACAAAACTTTGATTGTACCGTTAAATTGATTGGAGCCACTGTGATTTCTTGAAATTTCAAAACGTGTGGTTGGATTGGTTCGAATTTATGTAAGGTTTTTTAATCGCACAATCAAAGTTTTGTGAAACCGACCAAAAACCAAAAACCAAATTTCAATCAACATCCACAAAATTGTCGTCGACAATCGAGCAGAATTGATGCTATCTCGTTTTTGGCACCGAATTGCCGTCACGTGGATCCAGCTTAAAAATTTGGGTCATTGTGAAGAAAGGCAAAATCGCCACGTGTTGCAACAGCCCAAAACTATGTCAAAACATTCGTCGCGCAGACTTTACGCACTCGGCAATGCGAAGTGTATCGAGGTCAACGACATCCAACTCGCTATCTTGAATTTTTGGATCGTTGATTGGCGCAAACAACGTTTGGTGAATATTAATGTTTGTTTAGCGGCTAACTGGAAGGTTGTGGCAAAACTGTTTGTTCTTCCCTCAAGGCAGATGCTTGGATGGAAGACCTCGGCTCGACTCACATTCGCAGAAGAGAAATCTTGATAAATTTGGATGTGGGATGTGGAGAATTATTTACAGTTTTTATTGAGAATACAGTTTGTCTTCTAATCAATCTATGAATCCATTTTATTCCCAGAGAATTCAAGCATTTTAAGACTTTCGATACATTGTATTTCCTCCACGGACATCAATAACAGCTTGACATCTTCTTTGCATACTACACACGAAGTTGTTGAATATTTCTTGAGGAATTTGGTTCCATAAACGGGGCAGTAGCTCTCTCAGATCATTTAAGGATTCTGGGGGAGGTTGATGATTATCTGATCTCCTTTGGAGCATATCCCAAGCATGTTCTATGCAATTCAAATCTGATGAGACTTATCGTCTAGAAATTGAAAAGTTTCTCCAATAGCAGCGTGAAAATTTGGCAAAATATTATCAATGACATGCTCCCTATAGTGTGAGGCGGTCATATTCCCAGGAAAAATGTGTATATCTGTGCGCCTGTTGAAACATATCCCGGCCCATACCATAACACTACCCCCTCGGAATGGATGGACTTCTTAGACATAGCGACGATTACGGGGTATGCGTGGGATTGTCTATACCCTTATTCTTCGAGAATCTGAAAATCGTCCTTATCTGGATTCATCAGTGAAAAGGACACTACGCCATTGATCGTTCCAATTGATATGTTGCCTTGCCCATTCTAGTCTTCGACGCTTATGGTCACGTGTTAATGGAACTCCTCTTAATGGACGTCTAGAACCTAGATTCACTCCTCTCAAACGTCGTCTGATGGTTTCGATGAAACCCCATCTGCATTTGGAAGAGTATTCCGTAGCATTCTACACATAGATGTAGGCTCTCTTCTCGCCGAAACGGTGATGAAACGATCCTGAGCAGGTGTTGTTTCTCGTCGCCCACCAAGCCTTGGTCTTTCCAACACGGAACCTGTCTCCCTGAACCTATTCCAAACTCGAGATATCACACTTTGGCTGAGTTGGAGCCTTTCCGCTACAACAACCTGAGTTAGGCCACCCTGTAGCATTCCGATAGCCCTATTAGTCTCAGCGTTTGTTAATTTACGTCTTGGCATTTTCGGAAAACTCGTTTCAAATCGAAGCTGTTGATAAACTGACTCCATTTCAAAATGAGAACATTTATGAAGCATAGGCAAAGAACCAAACTCCAGAAAAAAGGCGACCAGACTGACGAAATGTCTCATACTGATTTTTATTGGATCGATTTAAGTTGTTATTGAGTTTTAAATGATTTTTCGTACAACTGCCATTAAAAGTGACACTTTTAATGACAGCAAACAATATTAAAATAACTTTTTTACGTGGAAGCGTGTTAAAAATATTTTTAACATTAGTGTTAGAAATATTTTGAGCACTCCATTTTCTTATGATGAAATCAGATGAGAAAAATTCAGTTATTGCAAATTTTTATTATCAATATTTAATAATCATTACACATCATTAGAATCCTCAGAACCATCAGTACTTGTAGAAACCGAGGTACAATATTGGATGATGATCCAAAATCTGTTAAGGTTGGGAGATTTTTTTCCAGCAATGGCATTTCTATATGCAATGGAATGATCAACATAGCCCTCGGCTACCGTTGTAGACTTCCATCCACCATGTTTTTTATATTCTGCTAGCAATGAAGCGGAGGATCTTCGAAAACAGTGTTCTGTATATTGCTTTGGTTCTGGCAGTTTGAGGAATTATTCATATATTTCAGGAAAAAACGACTATGTTTGATGACGGAAAGGCGCAGTGCAAAGTACTTATGAAAATAGTCTTCATACTTCAAAATTATACTGAAAGAACGACTGACTTTCGTTCTTGTATTTGGAAGTTGTATAACCAATGATTTATCCGCTGATAAATTACACAATATTTCACGCCGATAGGCTCCAAATAATCCGAAAATAGTTGCAACCTTAACCATCATGTATTTCTCATCTGGTGCCTCCTTTATAAACTTTTCAACTTGTTCACGAGTGACAATTTTCGATTTTTTGTGATGACATCCTTCACTTGCTATTACCTTAAAATATTTAGTATCATCCACACCATTTTTAACATGGGCGCTTGACTTTATCATTGAAAAATTTGCTCCACAAAGTTGATGAACTCCATATTTTTGATTCTTCTTCTATGTATGCTAGGTAAACAGTTTCACTGAAGTTCCTTTCTACATTTTTCAATTTACACCAGGCCAGGAAATTGTTATATGCAAAATCGTACTGCTGGACAGATTTTTCAGGTAGGAGTTCCAGATTTGCTCTTCTCGCAGACTCTTCAATATCCAGAATAACAACCAAATCGTCACTTTTATTAATAATTGGACTCTCAACAAACATATTAAGAAGTTAATAAGCCAAGACGAAAATTGGAAAGGAACGAAATTCAAATGACAGCGTCTTTTCTCATTCGTTAGTAATCATAACGTTGGCAACGTTTGCCATTCACAACAACCTTTTGATTATTTAAATATTAAAATGCCTTTGAAGATTATTGTCATTGCAAATTCGCCCATTTCATCATCAAAATAGGGCAGTTGTACAAAAAGCATTGTATGGTATTTGTGTTAAAAGTGATTTTATTTTGTTCGAGAAATTGTTCAATTCGCTCTGCTCATTTTACAAACTTTTTCACTCACAGAATAAAACGTCACTTTCAACACTCATATCATAAATAACTATTACAGCGATTTTCTCGAAGATTACATACTTTTCAAAACGATTGAATACGATACCCCTAACCTATTTTGCTATTTGTCCATGTTGCCATTGCCTTCATTATCATATCCAATATGAATCTTTCAAGTTATATAGATTTTTTTCTCTCAAAGTACATTTTGCATTTTTTTTTCAACTTTTCCAATTTTGTTAGTGTCTCTTATGCATTCGGGAAGGCACTCGTTCGATCGAACCCTATCGACCCACCTGTATATAAAATTTCGATTCCGAAATAATCTACGATAATCTTTTCGCTACCTAATAACCAACCCCCTCCGAAATCTTCAGCCTGCGCTTTTCTAGACGAAATTCTAAATGAGGTACGTTGGCAGTTGCAGGTGCATTCCCAACGAAACCCTTCCGATACGTGTAAATGTTAAACCTGCTCTTCTGGCCGATTCTAGCCAAGTCCACCTGTGTGGAAAAAACGAATGAAATGGGCCCCGACCGGTTTTGATATTGTATAATTAAAGTTTTTTCTCGATGTCATACGTCTGGGTATAAAATGTTGATCGACTTCACCTGCGAAGATTTTCTCGGTTTACTCGGAAGATTTCATGAATTCATGTTAATTTTTTATCATTAAGGGAAGGGGATGGTTGGAATTAGGTGGAACCATGCAATTTATGGGGGAATTATAGGTGATTACCGGGAAAAAAATTGAAAAAGTAGTTTCGTTCATACATCAAGTGGACCGAATGAATATCATCTAAATGAGAATAGATTAGCGTATCAAATGGGAAGCAGCAACGATTTTTTTTAGGTACGTAGGGGAAGGGCATACTTTTCATTATTTGACAACCTTAAACATAAAATTCTTTCTTCCCTATGAGAAACATCGATAAAGGCGAAAATATAGAATAGAAATGAAAGATATTTAATGAATTACATTTACATAATTGATTATTCAGCACTAAGTAACTGAGTTCTTAATTGATTTAATCAAGATCAAGAATATTGTTCACTTACCTCCTTTTTTTCAGCCATAATAGTAGCAAAAAAATAATTTTGAATTTTTTCAAAGTTTATATGAAGAATTCCAAACTAGGAAATGTTCCATAAGAAATAACATCACCTCTTGTAGTCTCAAAAATTTATGAGTAATGATATATCTTCTTCAGGTTTCGGATTGGGATTGAAATAAATACAGGGTGTTGGTTCTCAGATGAGCTACCCAGTATGTTTCTTATTCCATAATTTCATAGAAATTGGAAAAATATAAGCCCATTTTTACTGAGCCCTTTTCAGGGACGGGTCGAACCCAAATTCTTGGGGGAGGGGAAACTATCGAAAATTTTCCAACTGTACATTGAATTAACAGAAAACCGTTAGACACAATATGATATGATATTCGTTTCGGTAAAAAAATTCAAAGTGATGAATTTCAACAGAGTTAGGAGTAATTAACTTATTTTCCATCTACCGAACATTCGATTAAGAAGATTTCATGGAGTCTGTTTTTTTCGTGAAGAGTATCTTCATGTTACTCGAAACTTTTGAGAAACACTATTTGTTTGTTTTCTCAGTTTTGTAGCTCTTCTTTATTTCATGGGATCTGGGAGCGAATGCAAGGCTCATTTTCATCAGAGGAAATATTTTTTCTGAAGTATTTATTCTTTTTAATCTGTGAAACGAGTTAATATTGGGAATGAGCAGTTTCAATACGATGAATCTCATCAAAGTGATGGGAAATTAACCTTGATTTTCAAATCATCCAATATATTCAATTATGTGAGTTTTTTTTATTTTATGGGATCTTTTTTTTATGGGACGTACTTTAAGACACACTTTTTGTTTCATTCTTTAATTTAACTCAGTTTAATTTTTTGGTGTATCTCAAATTTTCAAGCATCATAAAACAAGATATTTTTCACAAAAAAATCCATCAAATAAAGAAATATACATGATTGAATTAGGAAGATCAAAAATCAAAGTTAATTACTTGCCTCTTTGAGGAGATTCTTAATATTGGAACTGCTCATCCCTAACATGGGCCCATTTCAAAGAATAATAAGAATAAAATGTTCAGAAAATATATTTCGTTTGATAAAAAATGAGCCTTCCTTTGGCTTACAGATTCCATGAAATAAAGAAAAGCAACATAATTAAGGAATAAAACAGAAAATGTGTGTCAAAGTTGCAAACATCATAAATCAAGATACCTGGAAAAAAAAACAGATTCCCAATTTAGTAGGGAAACGGTTTCGACCTAAATCAGTCAAATTGAAGAAACAATTTTGAACATAATTTCCTAATTTGAGGTGGCGAATTTGAACTCTTTGCAGAGTTCATTGCAAGTAGTGTTTGGAATTGAGGATATATTCAGTAATTTGAACAATTTTTGTTGTGTTTGATTTGTGTTTCGTAGCTAATTTCAGTTTTTATAGTGAAAAAAAAATAATACAAATGAATTGCCCTTCCCATATTCTATATTCTATGGTCACAACCCATATCTTTCTCCCACACTCGTTGTCCTTTGTGCATTTTCTGTTCATGAATTTTTTTTTAATATCTTTTTATAAGGCACCAAAGACCACATAACTCTAACTTCACTTTGAATCTTTTTCGATTCATTTTTTAAATTTATTTACACATATTGTTTATTCGCAAAACTATAACACAATGTACGAAGAGCGTACCTAATGATGATTCTGCTTATCTAATAGAAACAGCTTAAATTTATGATACCAGATGGTTTTTTCATGATACAGTCTATGCGACGTAACTAAAAAATTTAGAACTACTGAGTACTTACTTCTTGTAGCCTCATCTCTTCAAACACTTGATGGTAAAAATATTGGGTTGAATACCATTTATTGCATTCTATACAAATATTGTAAAGTACTGATTGCAAACTTGTTTTTTCTAATTCAGATTTCTTCGAATTTCTTAACTCTCTCGGAACTATGTATTTCAACTGCTTTGAACTTTTTCCAACTGCTTTGGAATTTTTTCCAACTGCTTTGAAATTTTTCCAACTGCTTTGAATTTGTTTCAACCTTTTTGAAATGTTTTCTAACTTCTTTGAAATTTTCCAACTCCTTTGAAAATCTCCCGACAGCTTTGAAAATATGCCAACTTCGTTCAACATTGGGGATCATCCAATCCAATCATTTTTCTTCAGCAGGTACTGTTTGAATAAATAGTCAGAAAGAAATCGAATTCTAGAAAGTGGGTGAATTGAATTATATTCAAAGGAAATTTTTTGTTATTGATGTACCTATCTGTTAGGCATTTTAAATTTTCAATTTAATTTTAAGGAAATTATGTAAGTTTTTTTAAAAATTGCTTATTACCTTATATGAACAGTTTAAATGAAATATTAAAAAAAATGCTAAATTGTTCCAATGTAACAAGTGGAAATACAAAAACCGACATTAAAAGATACTACAAAGAATCCTCAGCAGTTGTTTAACCGCAGACATCCATGGTAATCGCTAATAGGACGTCAGATCAATCAGTCACCTGTGTGCAGACATCTGCTGACACTACCAAGCCATCATCCAACAAAATGACGTTACGTTATTTACATTTCCACATAAACTGGGTCAAGCCTTCCGCGATAATAGACCAGGCAGAAAAATAGATTGGATCCAGGCCAGATTTCAATTAATCTGCAGCATGTTGTCTTCATCGATCTACCTGATGCACCCTCAACCCTTTTTTGTGTTTGATGAGACTGCGAAAAGGGTTGAGACGGTCTGAAACTTAATTCGACCTGATTGGGAGAATGCGGAGCTAGAGGCTGTTCTGGTGTTCAGTTTAAGGTTGGAAGATTCTCCGAAAGTTGCAGGAATTTTAATTCCGTTTATATTCACTTCCTTGGATGCTTCATTTTTATTTCTTACAGTATGAGTCAGTTTTTATTATCTAAGGAACCAATATTTACACCATCATTCAGGTAAGTAAATCTTTTTTTGAAAAACAGCAGTGTGGTCATCTGCAAAAAAAATCAGGTCATTGTCAAAATGAATGAGTTTCGGAAAATTCAAAAATAATTTTCAAGTTCTGTATAAGGAAGAAAGAATGACTATGAAGACATTGTTCCGAAAAAAATACCTGAGGGTGGCGACAACCCCAATTTTTTTTGACAGGAGAGAGATCACGGATGTTTTCTAGTAAAAAAAATTTTTATGCTCTACATATTACAGTTGAAATTTTCAAATTTAGGGAAAAATAAACTGAGATATCAATAATTGTGAGTACACTGTGTCCCATTTTGGTTGAGACTTCACTGTATCTCAGCTATTATTAAAGATAGAGACATGCAGGTTTCTCGACCCTGTATAACTTTTTTTGGAGATGTTATTATTTCTCAGCCCTCTATAAAATAAGAAAAAAATCGAAACTGCTTATAATAGATATTTTTACAGAAAGTCAGTGGCGTATTCAGATTTTTTTTCAGAGCACTGTTTTTAGATTGGAAATAAACTTGGTATTTTTCAAATTTAACACCCTGAATATTTTAATTTCAAATTTTAGCAATTTTTTTCTCAATACATTGATGTATCACAACCTAATCCTTAAGGAATTTCAGCTTCAAAAATCAGAAAACTTGATTTTTATGTTGTTTTTTATTTCAAGTCATAAATTATTTCACACATGCATTTAATTATTACTTCTTTAAAACGTTATGTGAATTAAACCTTTTCATTAATTCATATTTCAAACATAAACTGAAAATTTCAGTGTCTAAAGGAATTCATGGCCTACTATTAAATAAACAAACATGAGTATATAGATTTTTCTGATTTTTGAAGCTGAAATTTATTAAATTTTGGGTTGTGATACATTGTAATTTAATGTTAATGTTAAAATGTACAGCGTGTCATATTTGAAAAATACCAAATTTGTGCCAAATTTTAAGAACAGCACTCTGAAAGAAATTTTTAGACACGCCACTATTGAGTTGCCTTGCCCATTACAGTCTTTGACGCTCATGTTCACGTGTTAATGGAACTCCTCTTAATGAACGTCTAGAACCTATATTCACCTCTCTCAAGGCTTTCTTCTCGTCGAAACGGTGATGAAACGATCTTGAGCAAGTGTTGTTTTTCGTCTCCCACCAAGCTTTGGTCTTTCCCACACGGAACCTGTCTTCCTGAACCTATTCTAAAGTCGAGATATCATACTTTCGCTGACTTGGAGCCTTTCCGCTACAACAACCTGAGTTAGGCCACCCTGTAGCATTCCGATAGCCCTTAGCCTCAGCGTTTTTTAATTTACGTCTTGGCATTTTTAGAAAACTCGTTTCAAATCGAAGCCGTTGATAAAATGACTCCATTTCAAAATAAGAACATTCATGAAGCATATGCAAAGAACCAAAATTCAGAAAAAAAAGGCGACCAGATTGACGAAATGTGTCATACTGATTTTTATTGGATCGATTCAAGTTGTTATTGAGTTTTAAATGATTTTACAGCGATTTTCTCGAAGATTACATACTTTTCAGAATGATTGAATACTCTTGTGAATCAGTATATTTTGCCGATTCTTTGCTATTCATAGTTATGTGTCGATTCAGATTTGTAGTATATACAGGGTGTTTCAAAATAAGGTTCCGTAAATTCTCAGATGATTTTATGATAAAAAGTTCCCATAAACTATGGGTCTCTGACGCACTGTTTCTGAGATACAGGGTGTTGAAATTGAAAAAAAAAATTGGTTGTATGAAATTATTTTCTATACAGTTCACGATCTCTTTTTGCGTTTTGGCACGTTATGAGTACGTATTAAGACACATTTTTTTCCGATACGAAACTATGTTTAATATTCACCAGTGGCGTCCGTACAGACTTCTGTCCGAAAAATTCGGTGAAAAAAATGGTACGCCAATGATTTTTTTCAAATTTTGAATTATTTTCGGAATCCCCACATATTTAACAGTAAGAACCGTTTCTTGAGTTTTTCACCTGCGATGAATACTTTCTGGTCAAAAAAAAATAAAATGCAATTTCATCTAGGAAAATTACGAAATCCTCTGATTGCTTCCAAAATCGTCTGTACACAGATTGAGGAAAAAAGTGTCTTAATGCGTACCCATAACGTGACAAAACGCAAAGAGAGATCGTGTACGGCGTAGAAAATAATTTCATAAAACCATTTTTTTTCATTTCAACACTCTGTATCTCAGAAACATTGCGTCAGAGACCCATAGTTCATAGGAACTAATCATCTACCTAGAACATTGTGAAGTGAAAATGAATTATTTCAACTTTTTAACGCATCTTTGTTCGTTTTGGAATTTCGTTTTTCGAAGACGATTCACTTCTTGTTAAAAAAAAATAATTATTTATCCAAAAATGTGATGAATCGTAAGTGTGTATAGATTAATTCTTCTTCTTTCATGAAAGGGAATGTGGGTCATCCTGAGCCGAATAAAATAAATCCAGCCCATAATTGAATTATCCCTTCTATCTTCAAATTTCAAGTAGAGAGCTCAAATGCAATTACTTCTGGTACTGGGATTAAAAGTAACTTTTTTTTAGTCCTAGGATCAAAAGTGTTGCTGAGCAGCGAGCTAATTTTTGTACGGAAAGGGAATTGATGGCTTTAGCACCTGAAAATAGTAGAAAAATGATAACATTTTTTGATGGTTGGAGAATAGTATATTCTAAAACAAGTTGCAGAATGAGCTCCTATTCCAACACGAATGCGAATTTCGAAAACGAGCGACGAGCGAGTTTTCCATAGCATGAGTGTTGGAATTGCCTTCTGCAACGAGTATTAGACGAAATTTTCTGTATTTCGGTCAAGTTTTGTGAAATACTCTCGAAATAAAAATTCAGGTTAGTCACTTTTATATTTCATCTTGGCAGTTGGTGTGACCTACGGAATTTGACAGATTACGGAATTTGAATTGATTTGATTCGAAACTTGATTCGATCGGAAGTCAGTACTGACAACCACAAAACGAAAAATATAACTGAAAACAATGCTGTAATGAGTTTCATTACAGCACTACTTTTAGTACTGTAATGAACTCATTAGGATACTGAAATAGAGAAATAGTATATTCTAATACAAGTTGCAGAATGAGCTCCTATTTCAACACGAATGCGAAGTTCGAAAACGAGCGACGAAGGAGCGAGTTTTCGATAGCATGAGTGTTGGAATTGCCTTCTGCAACGAGTATTAGACGGTATTTTCTCTATTTCAGTAAATTTTTGTGAAATACTCTGGAAATTCAAATGAAAATTCAGATTAGTGACTTTTGTATTGTATCTTGGCAGTTGGTGTGACATACGAAATTTGACACCTAACGGAATTTGAATTGATTTGATTCGAAACATGATTCGATCGGAGGTCAGTACTGACAACCATAAAACAAAAAATATAACTGAAAACAATGCTGTAATGAGTTTCATTACAGCACTACTTTTAGAACTGTAATGAACTCCTTACGATACTGAAATAGAGAAAAAATTATTATTTATCCAAAAATTGTGAAGAATTGTAAGTGTGACCAAATTAATTCTTGTTCTTCTGTGAAAGGGAATGTGGGTCATCCTGAGCCGAATAAAATAAAATCCAGCCCATAATTGAATTATCCCTTCTATCTTCCATCATTTCCCCTTCTAATGGGACCTACCTGGCCCTGCAATCAGATATTAAAGGCAATCTGTGCGAACCTCATCTCAACCCCATCATCCCTTCCTGGTGGGGTTCATTAGGTACAAAACTGGGTCGTGAAAGGGTTATGGGAACCGCGGGCACCTGCAGAACGCCTTCGTACCACTCCAGACTAACCATATGCTCAGATGAGTTTTTACGTCATTTTTTTCACGACTCTTTGACATGTCTCGAACATCCAGTGCCACTCTAACCTTCTGTCTCTGCGATATATTCCATCTGGTATTTCTAGACGGCTAATTCGGGGATCGTACGTGTGAAATCTGATTTCGTCCGAAAATATATCGTTGAAGGGTTGGAGGAGCATTTTTAGGCTTGAAAGAAGGTATTTAAATGTTCAAGGTGAACCTCAACTATGCCATCAAAATTTGAGAAAATATGAAGCAATTGAGTATGAAAACCTGAATAAATTCCCTCAACGGTACAAAAATTTGCTCGTTTCTTAACAACAGGGAATCCTGAAATGTACGACCAGAATTTGAGAGAATATAGAGCAATCGAAAATATGACGAAAATCCCAATAATTTTTTTTTTATAAAGTCACCCCTTCGAAACATAGCCCCCCTATCAATGGCTTCCAATTTTTTTCTCTTATTTCATCCTTTTCTATTATAAGAAACTAAAAAGTGGTAAATTCGCTCGTTATTCAATACCGGATGAAATTTAATTGAAGAAACCCCTTAATTCAATTCAGATGTGTATAGAAATAGAATTTTGGGGGTTGAGATAACACTTTTAATGACAGCAAACAATGTTGATTGTTTACGTGGAAGCGTGTTGAAAATATTTTCAAAATTAGTGAAAAATTCACGAATTGCAAATTTTCATTATCAATATTTAACAATCATTAATTATGAACATTAATATCAATCGTAAAACTAGAACAATTTCCAACATTAATGCCCTGTGACGTTAGAGAGCTTCGCAACACATTATTAGAATCCTCAGCACCATCAGTACTTGTAGAAACCGGAAGTACAATATTGGATGATGATGATCCAAAATCTGTTGAGGTTGGGAGAATTTTTTTCAGCAATGACATTTCTATATGCGATGGAATGATCAACATAGCTCTCTGCTACCGTCGTAGACTTTCATCCACCATGTTTTTTTATATCCGTAATATTTGCTCCTGATTCTGCTAGCAATGAAGCGGAGGATCTTCGAAAACAGTGTCCTGTATATTACTTTGGTTCTGGCAGTTTGAGGAATTCGGCAACAATAGATGGAATTTGTCCAGATGTATTTATACCAACTGGATTGGCAGTGCATTTATTATTCATGTATTCCAGGAGAAAACGACGATGTTTGATGACAGAAGGGCGCAGTTCAAAGTACTTATGAAAATTGTCTACATACTTCCCAATAATACTGAAAGAACGACTGACTTTCGTTTTTGTATTTGAAAGTTGTATAACCAATGATTTATTTGTTATTTCGAGGTCTTCCGCTGATAAATTTCACAATTCTTCACGTCGACAGGCTCCAAATAATCCGAAAATAGTTGCAACCTTAACCATCAAGTATTTTTCATCTGGTGCCTCCTTTTATAAACTTTTCAACTTGTTCACGAATGAGAATTTTCGATTTTTTGGGACGATATTCTTCATTTTCCCGTTTTACACCATTTTTAACTAGGGTGCTTGACTTCATCATTGAAAATTTGCTCCACAAAGTTGATGAACTCCATAAATTTGATTTTTCTTCTGAGTATGCCAGGAAAACAGTTTCACTGAAGTACCCTTCTACATTTCTCAATTTACACCAGGCCAGGAAATTGTTTATGCAATATCGTACTGCTAGACAGATTTTTGATGTAGAAGTTCCAGATTTGCTCTTCTTGCAGACTCTTCAATATCCAGAGGAACAACCAAATCGTCACTTTTATTAATAATTTCACAAACTTTTTCACTCAAAAAATAAAATGTCACAAAATAACTATTTTAAATTTTCTTCTTTTATTATTTCAATGAAATCTCCTTCATAAAATTGCATTGATTTTAAGTGGAACGATACTTGGAAAATTTTGAAATATTTATGCGCATTTTAATATGTTTTTAACAAGGAGCAGCTTTCTACTGTTTACCTTAAGTTTTTTTGATACATCCCTGAATTGATTTAGGGTTGATTTCATTTCAATCAGTACAAAATACCCAAGTTTGTGAATGTAATACAATTCAGATTCAGACAATAGATCAAAATCATTATTGTAGAGTCATTGTGCTAATGTTGGGCTGTTATTCTTGGGGACACAGAAATAATAAATATTTAAGGGGTTGCAAATTTTTATTATCAATATTCAACAATTATTACTCATGCAAATTATTAATATTAATGGTACATTTAGAACAGTTGCGAACAATTATGCCTTCTCTACATATTACTAGAATTTCCAGTACCATCATTTATACTACCTGACAAAGTAACTGCAACACATATAATAGAAGAAGCTGTTTGAATTTCAATTTTTTTGTAAGACCTAAATAGTATAGCCAGGATTAAATGAAGTGTTCCGTCGTATTTTTGAACCCTCATAACTCGAGTTCGGAATATAGTAGATGAACAAAATTCTCAGGATATAATGCAAGTAGTGAACTCATCAAACGTGCATAGTTTCAAATGCATAGCTCATACACTTCTGATTTTATAGATATCTAAAAACCCCCAATTTCGTCACTTTCTCACAGATGATCATAAAAACTGTTAGGGTACTTCTAGATATCCTATCGAGTTGAAATATGGTATGTGAGCAAGTTTCAGTACACAAACAACGGACAAATTCTTAAACTTGAAACTTTCAACCTCCAACCTTTGGAACAAGTGGATGTATAAGTTTGAATGAGATGCCAATTTTGATGCTAGTGTTCTGAAAATTTATATATACGGAGGACTGTTTGTTATGAATGTTTAAAAAATATTCAAGGATTCTCAGGGAAAATGACCCTCACATTTTGAATAAGGGGAAAAATAAAGTAATTCCAGTTCTCAAATACATCGATGTCGCAGCTTGAATCTAGGTAGGTAAAGGTTTATTTCTATACTTCGTACATTGTTGATTTTGAACATTAATTGTAAATTAGATTGACTTGAAAAAGATCTCGCAGTAATCATGTTTCATTTAATTATTATTGGGGAAAAATGAACAAAAGGAAATGATTTTGTCATAAGCAACGTACAAAAATAATTGAAATCCAACCATAAACATTTTCATGTACAATATTGACAAGTCGAAGCCGTAATTCAAGCATTGTCAAAAAGTTATCAGATCTCATGTAGAGCCAAGCTGCTAACTCTACACTCTTCATCTTCACAAGTCCTTATTTCACAAATTCTATGCCTTGGTCAAAATAAGAAACTACAAAAACTGTTGTATAACAGAAAAGTGATGACATTTGATTTTTTCCTTACTTCAACTTCCTGGATTTTCCGCCTTCAAACTGGACCACTCTGTATATCCAACGGATCAGAATGCAGTAGCTTTCGATAAACTATCGTGTATTCTCCAGGATTCACCAATAATTTCGGCCAACGCCGATAATTAAGCAAGCAGACGGGCATTGTCCCGAAACAGTCATTCATTTAATCGTGAGAAAGTGCCCCGCCTAAAACGAATTAAACGAAACAGTGCCGCGTTATCTGCTGCCTGTATCCTATGTCATTTTTTATTCCCCCATGTTGAAAAATAATGCCATTTTTATTAGGAATTCTATGCTGGATGTGGGTTACTCCGCTTTTCGCCGTGGGGTGTTGAAACGGATCGATAGGTATGAATTATTCAGAAATTTTGGCAGTATTTCACCTAATAAAATGCAGTCGGTCATGCAATATGCGGGTGTTTGATGCAAATGATCAAGGTAGCAGCTTTCGAGGGAACAATGGTGGTGCAACCCTACACAAGGTGTCCTACGAGTCTATACATGTAAATTTCATATACTTCTAACATACAAAGCAAGGTTTAAGAAAGTTGATTTAGATAGCTTTAATAATACAATATATATTGGAACAAAAAGGTTATTGAAACACAGGATGATAAAATAAGTATAGGGAAAAACCTCAGCTGAAAAAACCCTTACCTCTTAGTGAAAAAAAAATGAGAAAAAAAAAAAAATTCTTTGCCTTCATAAAAAACTTCAGAATTTATAGCAATTGGTTGTGAAGTAATGAGTAAAATATTACAAAGTACAGTGGAACTTCCCTACAGCGAACGTCTCTACAACGAATTTCTCTGTACAACGAATTTCGTATCTGTCATTGCACCTTGAATCCAAATACCCTGTTAAAAACACCCTCTAAAACGAAGTGAATTCTCTCTATAACGAATTATTCCAAGAAAATCACTCTCTAAAGGCGTATGGGTAAGAAGGTTTTTCCCAGAGTATACTAAGGGATGGTTTTTTCCGTAATTCTGTCGGACGTAGGTAATAAATCCCGATCATAAACTAAACCATTACGGCGGACGGAGAGTTCCTTCTGAAACAGGAGGCTATACAGATTGTTCAGTTTTCAGTTTTGCTCTGATTGTTAACGAAAAAAGTAGTGCGAAAATGTCTAGATGGAAGTGCTTGAGTTAATTATGTATAATGTATTCAAATAAAAAAAGTGAACGTTGCTTTTTTTGACACTTGACACAATAAAAAAAATTTCTGCATAACGAAATTTCTGTATAACGAAATTTTTTTGCGGATTTAGCGTATTCGTTATAGGGAAGTTCCACTGTACTTAGGTGGTGACATCCAATTGCGTCAAAATGAAGATTCACATCTCCAATCAAATGCAAAAAAAGAAATCTGTACTTCCTCTTTCACTGAATGAGATTTTAGCAGTGGCTCTATTCAGGGCCCGCTTGCTAGTTTCTCAAAGTGATGGAAACGCCCAATTCTTTTTGTGACTGTGAAGCCTGATGTTTTTAAGAAAAAAAAAAAAAGTTTTTTATGAAGATTTTGTCCTGAGATGTGCGGGATACTGATGAGGCCCAACAAGGCCGAAACCGGTATATCTTTCATCTCAGTGACAAAATCTAATATCATTTTTATTTATTTATAATAATCTTTATTGGACTTGCCAAAGGGCTATCGACCGAGGTCTTTCTGCCATCTAATATCATTTCTCCAACCTCATGATTAAAGATCTCTGAGCCTGAGAATTGAAAATGGTATTCATTTCGATGATTACTATTTTGAATTCATCTATGTTTCAAAAATGTTCTCGATATGCCTTCGTAAAGGCAAAGAATTTTTTTTTTCTTAAAAACATCAGGCTTCACAGTCACAAAAAGAATTGGGCGTTTCCATCACTTTGAGAAACTAGCAAGCGGGCCCTGAATAGAGCCACTGCTAAAATCTCATTCAGTGAAAGAGGAAGTACAGATTTCTTTTTTTGCATTTGATTGGAGATGTGAAACTTCATTTTGACGCAATTGGATGTCACCACCTAAGTACTTTGTAATATTTTACTCATTACTTCACAACCAATTGCTATAAATTCTGAAGTTTTTTATGAAGATTTTGTCCTGAGATGTGCGGGATACTGATGAGGCCCAACAAGGCCGAAACCGGTATATCTCTCATCTCAGTGACTAAATCTAATATCATTTCTCCAACCTCATGATTAAAGATCTCTGAGCCTGAGAATTGAAAATGGTATTCATTTCGATGATTACTATTTTGAATTCATCTATGTTTCAAAAAAAAAAATAACTACAAATTTTAAATTTCAGAGAAATCTTGAAAGCATCAGCGTGATCTAGGAGAACATCTTCATGTCATTCATCTATGGACTCAGATGAACAGATTCTTCAAAAAACGACTGGCACTTCTTAATTCGTCTCATTTTCCACCTGCATCCACGTGATTCTTGTAGGCCTCTATTTGTCAATATAAGCTCTTGACGCTTCCATCTCTATATAGATGCTTAGTCTACGTCAAAGAGCACGAACAGTCAATGATAACATTATCTAGTTTCCACGACTACTCCACTAGAAATAATGCAATTTTGTACATTCCATCCCATATTACAACCAAATATGAAACTTCTTCAGTGTATCAGGCTATAACCATGTATAATCATCTACCCAAAACTGTTAAGTTGCTATGTAAAATAAAATTCAAGAAAACCATCAAATGTTTTTTTTAATAAAAAAAGTTACTATAGTGTTAAGGAGTTTTTGGATGACAAAAATGTTATCGTAGATTAAGTTTCAGATAATTTATTTTTTTTTTCTTCCATTCATTTGACTTGTCCAATGCATTGTTAATGTCTCAAGGGATCAATAATTATATTATTTTTATTAATCTGGAAAGAAAAAAAGACAAAGGCAGAAAAAAACCAACTATTCAGAATAAATTAAATTATTTTGAAATTAACCACCCATTTCAGAAATGCATTTGTTACTTTGTGTATAGCCTCGAAACCATCTCGAAATTTATAAATGGGACAACTATTTATAAGATGTTCTATAGTCTCCTCATTTTCCCCACACTCATAACTGGGGCTCTCAACCGAATTCCAACGTAAAACCATGGTGTTGCATCGTTCATGGCCTTCTAATATGATTTAGAACAGACGATATTCTCCTGGGAAGGTCAAAACCAGGAACTCTGATGGAAGGAGCAGTAATAAGATCTTTATTGAAAAAATTGGATACATTTCATTCAGATTGCCAAATTTCCTTGTCGCTTCTATTCATATCAATAAGAAAATTTGACCAAAAAGGTTTACGCCACTTCAATCTGGGGACCTTATTATCTGGAATATAGGTGAGTATGGGGAATGAATTTTGAAAGGATTTAAATTTGTTCCAAAATTCAAAGTTGTTGTCTCTCTCCGAATATAGAGAGGGACAATATTAGATATTAATATATCTTACCGTCACTTTTAGTCATCTTTATTCATGTGTCATTCCATTTTTTTTGGAATCAGGAATCCTTTAAGGTGTACCTACAACTTTTTTCCGCCTTTTTTTCCGAAATTCGAGGTTTTATTGTTTGTATTTCGATGCTTGGCTCAAATGCATGTATTTGTCTTGATCAAGTAATGCTTCCAATTCCGCGTCTTCGGAAACCTTCTCTTTTTTACCGCCATGCGACGTTAAAAGCGCCGTTCTTGAAGCGTTGAAACCACTCTCGGCACGTTCTTTTCATGATAGCGGTCTCAACATTCAATGAGCCTAAGTCGCATATTCCTTCATATTGAAGCAGAAAATTAAAACCTTTCGCAAATGACGAGAATTCGGCTTGAAAATTGACATGTTTAATATAGAAAAACTTTATGATGGAGACACAAATCGTCCAATATTTCCAAGGTCGTTATGTTGGCAAACACCTAAGCTTTTTGTAGACATCTAAGATCTTCTTATTTGAACTACAACTTACCGCTACAGCCAACTATTGCAAAACCACGGAAGCAAAGTTGTACATCTAATAAATTCGCACATTACTTATTTTTTTTATACATCAGTCGTTCAGAATCAATATATATATATATATATATATATATATATATATATTCTTATGAAAAAGAGAGCTAAAATAATACATTAAATGTTGAAACAAAAAGTACCTAAGCTGAGGTAAAAAAAGAACGGGGTATCATAACATTCTTCGTATGATACTATAAAATCATATGATACTATCAACACTAGTATCATACGATACTATACAGCCAGGGGAAAAAACCTCAGCCGAAAAAACCTGCCTCCCCGTAAACAAAATAACATAAAATATCAAATATCAGGAAAATCTTGAAAGACATCAGTGTGATCATCTTCATGTTATCCGTCGATGCACTCGGATAAACAGATTCTTCCCAAAACGACTCGCAATTCTCAATCTGAAATGAAAAAAGACAAAAGCAGAAAAGAAACCGATTATTCAGAATAAATCGAATGCATTTTGGAAATGCATTTGCAACTTTAAAAAACATCAACATTAAGATTTCTTGGCCAAATAATGTTCGGAGGTTTTATAAATATTTATGACAGAAATGTCACAAAATTTGAAAGAAATGAAAAAAAAAACTCCATCAATTTCTCCGTTCCATATCTGTTGAATGTTACGAAACTAATAATTTTTCAACATAACAATCTATACTTGTAAAAAATCAATTAATACATAACCTTTCAACTGTCCTCTTTCACGAAGATTTTGTTTCTGTTTCCGTGTGGGTTTCTTGCAGAAGAATCTCTTTGATACCGTGTTCATCAGCTAATTTGGAGACGTAATCACACTTTCCTTTCGAAATTCCTTCGATATTCAAATTCAAAATCCACAAATTCTTGCTTCCTGGTCGTGAGGGTTTTTTCAAACCAGATACGACCTTCCAGGTGATGATTTTTCGGCACTTCAGATGCTTGAAAACCGCTACGGGACCCCAATGAAAGGCAATCATCTCCATAGATAAACCAAACATGTTATAACACAAGAAAACAGAATATTTTTCAGGAGCAAAAACTAAGACATATTACGAGAATTGTCATTCTGACAATCTATAAATACAGTATCGGGGACAGAATACTAAGTCAGAAAGTCAGAATGTATTGGAAGTATTTATTTTCAATTCTTTTCACACACATTCGCAGTCGTACAAAAAATGTTGTTTTTGTTTCTTATATAAAATTCGTAATTTCATGGCACATTCGAGACAATTTCAACTAACACTTTCATGTGCCATAAAAAACACTCATTTTACTCACAAAAATAACCATAATATATTAATGTGAGGTTTGTTTCAAAAAAAATATATGATGAGTCTTTCTAATGACGAATTAATGAAATGAATTAAAAAATTAATCCTGGAGAGATCTGCTAGGTCGATATTTCTTGTGTTCATTATTTCAGTGGGTTTCATAGATTCCAAAAGGCAAAACGAGGAACAGACCAACCCTCTTGTACACCTGAAATTGGCTCTTTCAACCGTCACAGTCGAAAGTGAGGGGAACAGGAAATTTGCATCGTCGAAAACAGAATCGTGGGCAAGTCTCCAATATTGCAGACGATTTATAATAGACGCACACAAGGCAGCGGAAGTCGGGCCTGTTATAGCCTCCACTTCCGTTCATTACACCAAATTTGCCCTCTTCTTTCTCCTGATACGCGACCGATGTCTATCTGCTGCCAGAGGAGGCTTCTGGCCTAGGAGCCAAGCGTTGGATCCCCCCGATTTTTTTAAATTATAGACGTTGGAAATCGGCGAACCTGCTGCGATAGAATCCGAACCGGTGTTTCTTTCGTGAGTCGATAAAAATCTGAATAGGATCCGGCAATTTTTTTCGACAAAGAGTTCCTCGATAGATTCGTCGTTTTTCCTCGAAAAAGGTGATTTTTGCAACTGTGGTTTCAATTTTGCTATAATAAAAATTGACATCAATAAAAATTTTAAAAAATGGTATGCCGTAAAATGTGAATAATCAATTGCGTTTTTAACACTCAACAAGGTAGGTAAATATTTATAACTATTGTTATTTTTGGAGTCGGTGACACGAACTTCAAAAACAACCATATTCGTTAGTATTTACGTGGTGAAAACGCAATTAACTAATCACTTGTTACTACATATTAATTTTTTTGAAGTATTTTTTTAATTAATTTTTTTTCTGTTGAAATTTTCATATATTTCTCTTGTAGAACCAAATATTGCAAGAATATCTCATTCTCTCATAATTATCTTGGTGATATTCTTGATAAAAAATCAATATTTTTCAATGTGAAAATGGAATTTTTTTTTTCAATTCAACGAATTAGAGAAAATAACTTACAATAATTGTACAGAAGGCTCATTCTAATCCTCGTTTATTCAAAAATTCGCCACTTCAAAGTTCGTTTTTTGATTTTGAACTCCTGTAAGAATATCAATGCCTTCTGCACTTGTATCATAAATAACTATTCTTTATTTTTTTCAATAAAGATCTTATTTCTGATCATTCTATCAGAGTTCCTGGTTTTGACCTTCCCAGGAGAATATGGTCTGTTCTAAATCGCATTAGAACAGGCCATGGACGATGCAACAGCATGCTCTTCCGATGGAATTCGGTTTAGAGCCCCTAGTTGTGAGTGTGGGGAAAATGAGGAGACTATAGAACATCTTATAAATAGTTGTCCCATTTATAAATTTCAAGATGGTTTCGAGGCTATACACAAAGTAACAAATTTCTGAAATGGGTGGTTAATTTCAAAATAATGTAATTCATTCTAAATGATTGGTTTCTTTTCTGCTTTTGTCTTTTTTCATTTCAGATTAAGAATTGCGAGTCGTTTCTGTGAAGAATCTGATTATCTGAGCCCATCAACGGATAACATGAAGTTGTTCTCTCAGATCACACTGACGTCTTTCAAGGTTTTCCTGATATTTAATATTTTAAGTAATTTTTTTTCACGGGCGGGGTAAGGGTTTTTTTCAGCTGAGGTTTGTTGCCATTCCTCATTTAATCATACTGCACACCTGTATGATTTTCATGTGTTGCTCCAACCTCAGCTAGGTGCCTTTTTGTTTCAATATGTATTGTATTATTTCAGCTCTCTGAATCAGAATATTCTTTATTGAAATTTCATCGAAATTATTGAAATATTTTCATGAAAATCGTTATATGATTGTTGCATTGAAAATTTTCGATTGGCAGAACTGGTTTTTTTCATAAATTTGACAGATAATAAATAAATGTGATCAATAAATTTCACCATGAAGACTGTGCCAGAATGAAATATCCTCGCACGATTTTGCGATTTCTACAAGGTGTGGCAAAATGAACGGATTTGTCACAGAATTTGAGAAATAATTATTCCATTGTACCTATGTTATCTGTGAAAATCCATAGAATATAAAGGAAGGAGCATTTGTGTTGATTTGTTGACCGGAATGGTTCTGGCAAATTAACTATAAAAACTGAAAATAGTCCAAAACAAAAATCGTTTGAAAGCCTGAATAAATTCTCAATTCACAACACTAATAAAAATGAAAGCAGCAAAAAGTATCAAACCACCAACTCAAATTTGACAATTATTGTCGAATGAATGACAATTTGGTTCTTCAATAAAACCGTTTCCCTGCCAAATCGATGATATGCTCCTTCCTTTATATTCTTTTCTCAATTTCAGTATCGTTATGAGGTCATTACATACTAAAAGTAGCGCTGTAATGAAACTCATTACAGCATTGTTTTCAGTTATATTTTTCGTTTTGTGGTTGTCAGTACTGACTTTCATCTTATCAATTTTCGAATCAAATCAATTCAAATTCCGTAATCTGTCAAATTTCGTAAGTCACACCACATGCCAAGATACAATACAAAAGTCACCAATCTGAATCTTTGAATTTCGAAAATATTTCACAAAACTTGACTGAAATAGAAAAATTATTGTCTAATACTAGAACCTTCGTCGCTTGTTTTCGAATTTTGCAGTCTTGTTGGAATAGGATCCCTTTCTGCAACTTAAAAAGATTCTGGAGTATACTCTATAATCTTTCGCAAGAAACTATTTTCTTTCACAAAATCACCTGCATTTCGATATCTTCTATGAACCTTCACAAATCCAAAAATTTTGATGTAAATTATGATCAACTGTCAAATATTCAACCTCAAAAGGCAGACCACTCCTACATTCCGAAATTACTGCACCAAGCTCGCAAATAAATCCCAAGAATACGTCAATTTAGCTTACGCCAGCTACGAATCCACAGACTCCAAGAAAAAAGCTCCCCCCCTCATAATACTCCATGGTTTGCTCGGGTCGAAGTCTAACTGGGCCACCCTGTGCAAACTGTACCAATCCAAGACCAAACCGAACCGGAAAATCATAGCTGCAGATGCTAGGAATCACGGAGAAAGCCCTCACCATCCAAGACATACGTACGAAGCCTTGCACTTAGATTTGAAGGTTTTACTGGAGAATTTAGACATAAAAAAGGTATGTCTCTTAGGACATTCTATGGGGGGTGGAACTGCGATGTTTTTCACTCTGAAATACCCCAAAGTTGTGGAAAAAACTTATAGTTTGTGACTTTTCCCCAACATCCAACAACTTAAGCGACCTAAGACATTATTTAGAAGCTATGGGAAGGGTTAGAATACCCAAAGGAATCACCATGTCAGCAGCTAGAGCTGCAGCTGAGTTTCAGCTCCAACAGTTCGGAATAAGACATAGGTCCAGAAGAAAATTCCTCACCACCAACTTGGTGCAAAAATCTGATGGTTCTTTTGGTTGGAGAGTAAACTTGCCCGCTTTAACCACAAGTTGTAAAAACCTTGAAGGTATAAGTGTTAAGGAAGGCCAAATATACAAGGGACCAACCCTTTTCATCGGAGGACATAATTCAGGATACTTGAGACCTAGCGAATTCCCGAAAATCAAAAATATTTTTCCTAATTCGAAGTTCAAATTCGTTGATGGAGCTGGACATTGGGTGCATATCGACAGAAGGAAAGATTTCGCTGATATCACTTTGAACTTTCTCAATGGAAACTCATGAAATTCATCCTAATGAAATATTCTTCGAATGAAACATTCCATATCCATTTTAACCATAGATATTGTCTTATCCAGTGGATATATTGAATACATTTCAGATATACCTACATCTTGAAATTAAATTCCGACCTATACATTCTTTGTTTTATGTTTTCAATGTTAATCTTAGAGATATTCTAAGTATTCTGCTCCACAAAAGTTAAGGATAACGATATCCCTGTATTTACGAATTCAATCAATTTGAAAAGTATGCAATCTTCGAGAAAATCGTATAAAATCATCTAAAACTCAATAACAACTTGAATAGATCTAATAAAAATCAGTATGAGACATTTCGTCAATCTGGTCGCCTTTTTTTTTAAGTTTGTTTCTTCGCATGTGCTTCATGAATGTTCTTATTTTGAAATGGAGTCAGTTTATCAACGGCTTCGATTTGAAAAGAGTTTTCTGAAAATGCAAGACGTAAATTAACAAACGCTGAGGCTAAAAGGGCTATCGGAATGCTACAGGGTGGCCTAACTTAGGTTGTTGTAGCAGAAAGACTCCAAGTCAGCGAAGGTGTGATAAGTTCCGTGTTGGAAAGACCAAGGCTTGGTGGACGACAAAAAACAAGACCTGCTCAGGATTGTTTCATCACCGTTTCGGCTAGAAGAAAGCCTCCATCTACGTGTAGAATGCTACGGAATACTCTTCAAAATTCAGATGATGTCGAAGTTTCCATCGAAACCATCAGACGACGTTTGAGAGAGGTGAATCTAGGTTCTAGACGTCCATTAAGAGGAGTTCCATTAACACATGACCATAAGCGTCAAAGACTGGAATGGACAAGGCAACACATCAATTGGAACGATCAATGGCGTAGGGTCCTTTTCACTGATCCAGATATGGACGATTTTCAGATTCTGGAGGAATAAGGGTATGGACAATCCCACGCATACCCCGTAATCTTCGCTATGTCCAAGAAGTCCATCCATTCCGAGGGGGTAGTGTTATGGTATGGGCTGGGATATCATTCAACGGGCGCACAGATCTACACATTTGTCCTGGGAATATGACCGCCTTACACTATAGGAAGCATGTCATTGACAATGTTTTGCCAAATTTTCACGCTGCTATTGGTGAAACTTTTCAATTTCTGGACGATAATGCTAGACAGCACCGTGCAGCTATAGTTGAGAATGCAAGCGAGGAGCTTGGTATTCCACATTTACCAATTGAATATGCTCCAAAAAAGATTAAATAATCATCAACCTACCCCAGAATCCTTAAATGATCTGAGAGAGCTTCTGCCCCAATTATGAAACCAAATTCCTCAAGAAATGTTCAACAACCTCTTGTGTAGTATGCAAAGAAGATGTCAAGCTGTTATTGATGCTTGTGGAGGCCATACTTTGTATTGATAGTCGTAAAATGCTCGAATTCTCTGGGAATATAATTTCGTTATTTTACTCGATTTTCTGTATACGCTGCAGACCTACAGGCTAAAATTAATTTTATTTCCTGCAACTTGAAATCATATTAGTATAAATTTTCATCACAAAATCTCCTTCAAACTATATTTTTTTTGTAATTTAAGTCAATATTACTAACTCATGTGGAGCAGTTCCTTTATCTCTTTGATCTTTTTTTTTTTGTATGATTGACTATTTCTGTCATCCAGAGCTCCTCTAGGAAATAAATGGACTATCAAGCAATTGCATCGATTTAATAGCTATGAATCATTTGATTTCACTCTCCAGCATTGACTCTTTCAGTTGAAACAGTATTTTTTTCGTTTCATTCCAAAAATATTTTCAGACGATTTTTGAATTATACAAACACAAAAAGAAAAGAGTTATTGAAATAACAACCACCTATAATTTTCTTCTTGGGGGATTGTAAACGTATTTCACAGAAAATTGCTCAACTTAAACTGAGAAAATCACATTTGCCTAAATTATTTTTGGAACTATGAATTTTCAAAAATTGAGTTCTGAAATTTCATACAGAAATACATATTATCTAAAATGAATACATCGCAAATTTGAATAATTTCATTGTTATATTTTTTTGATGAGCAAGGCATGCGATGTCTGCATAAGGTTCTCAGTGGTATCTTCTTTGAGAAATGTAATGAATTTTTATTTCGTTTTATTCAAAACATAACTTCAAAATAGGTGAATTATAGACAAGGAAAGAAAGGTATATGGAATGAATAGAACCCAGTTGAATTCTGCATATTCTCTATTGAATGTATAAACCTATTTCAGTCCCAGACGAAATCAATAAAATATTAAAATTGCCTTATATAAACTGAAAACTATTTCCGTTGAAAGGCACTAATGCCCTCATCATTTTTGGAACTAAACAGCATCTTTGTTTTCATTGTCTCAGACAAAAGCCCATAACTTTTGCATTTAAATAGGTTCTTTCAAGCCAATAAAATCCTTTGAAGCTACAAAAGTCCTTCAAACACATACCGAATAAAGGAAAACGATTGAAGTTATGGCCTTTTTATATCTTTTCGGCAACAACGGCTTAGTCTGGGCATTATTCACGGTGGTGAAATGTTCAGACTCTCCACTATAAAACCCAAATTGCAACCCCCATATGAACTAACCCCTATAAAAACGATTAGTGGAAGCGGTCAACCGAGTAATAACGGAATACAAGAGAAAATACAAGAGTTTTAGGTAGGAGTTAATACTGAAAATTCAAAACTTGACGACAAATGAGCGAGAAAATCAAACTATGACAAGATATAATAATACTTCTTTATATTTATGACTGAATTATTAACGAGTTGCGTTACTTTTTTGGCACGCTTTATATGTAAGGTTATTGTATTGCTTCACATATTAGTTTCTTTCGATAATGCGAAAAAAACTTATTTCAATGCACAATCTGCTAAACGTGAACTTACTAATACCAAAAGCCATTCGAATCTTTTGTCAAACAATGAATATTTACGATAGCGAAACAAACAAGAAATCCATACAGACCGAAGTACAGTCTGTAGATATCCAAATGGAAAGATAATATGCGTAAATGGCTGGTGGATTTTGATCGAAAATTTCACAATTATACGCGTTAGAGCGATACAAAAGACAGGCGAATAAAATTACACAAGATAAAAAATGTTTATAGATCAGTTGTATAAATAATGTTGGAGAGAATTTAACATATCCAAGATTAGGAAGGGTCGTTAACCTGAACAAGGCTCTCAACACGTAGTCTATCTTCCCTGGTTTGAGTTATCTGTACATGGGTAATCTGCCACTAGAATTCGCTATCACTCAAATGGGCGAATTGCATTTTTGTTCAGTTCATTCTCATTCATGAAAGTCGGTCACCTTGGAATTTAACACTGTATGACGGTCATTTTTTGGTTCTAAATCAGCACTATGTTACTTGTTCTACATAAACGTGTTAGTAATTACTTCTTTCTCATAATGTGAATTGGCCCCTGACAAATTAAAGCACAAGTTTCACGCTGAGATATTCCTTCTATCTAAAAAAAATTCTAATTGATTTTCGTTCCAGGGAATGGGAGTAAAAACTTGGTAAAAATCCATAATATATTTTGATCGATAACTATGTCTGCTTTTTCACAAGCGGTATTTTTTCAGCGTTAATCAATATGAGTGTTCCAATAGTTTTGACAACGTGGTAGTTTCAACTACTATTGGAAAATATGCTTAAAGACAGAAGGTTTTGTGTTTTTGTAGATAAGGATAGTAGTAATTTTGAAACAATGGTCTTCCACAAAATGAAGTTTTTGCAATGTTTTTTTTTCAATTTATATTTGTGTGATATTCCAAACACTTCTTCCAAAAAAATTCATTTATGATGATGATATTGCTTTGACCTTCCATCACTTTTGTTTTCAGAGCATAGAAAGTTATCTTCCATAGATTTAGAAATCCTGAAAAATATCATTTATGCCCCAATTACAATAAAACCAAGGCTTCATGTTTTCATTTGAACAATCGACAAAAATAAAGATAATTGAGTGTCACTCTCATTTCTTCTTCCTTGAAAAATAATTTCAATTATACATACCTGGGAATCAAACTTGATTCTTCTCTAAATTTCAACGCCCATTTAGATGATCTGCGTTTGAAGCTTAAAACTCGAAACAATATTCTTCAGGAACTAGCTGGTTTTTCATGCAACAATACTTCGTACGGCAGCGCTAGCTTTGGTTTTTTCTGCTGCTGAATATTGTTGCCCTGTTTGGTTGAATAGTGTTCATTTAAAAAAAATTGATGCCCAACTAAATTTTTCTATGAGGATTATTACTGGTACTATCAAATCTACATCTACTCCTTGGTTACCAGTCCTCTCAAATATTGTCCCTCCCCATATTCGCAGAGAGACAACAGCTTTGAATTTTTGAAACAAATTCAAATTCATTTCCCATACTCACCTATAATTCAGATAATAAAGTCCCCAGATTGAAGTCGCGTAACCTTTTTGGACAAATTTTCTGATTGATATGAATAGAAGCGACAAAGAAATTTGGCAATCTGAATGGAATGTATGCAATTTTTTCAATAAAGATCTTATTACCGATCCTTCCATCAGAGTTCCTGATTTTGACCTTCCCAGGAGAATATGGTCTGTTCTAAATCGTATTAGAACAGCCCATGGACGATGCAACAGCATGCTTTTTCGATGGAATTCGGTTGAGAGCCTAGTTGTGAGTGTGGGGAAAATGAGGAGACTACAGAACATCTTGTAAATGGTTGTCCCATTTATAAGTTTCAAGGTGGTTTCGAGGCTATACATGAAGTAAAGAATGAGTTTCTGCAATGAAAACAATTTAATTTATTATAAACTACCTGCTTCAACTCTATGACTGCAAGGTGAATTAAATTTTTCTTTCTTGTATCTGTTTTTTCTAAAATATTACTTTGGAGAAACCTTTCCCGGACTAAAACGATGCCAAAAAAAAAAGAATCATTCAATTTGGTGCAGTCGTTTGGACGTGATAATTCGTCTAACATAGATCGCCTTTTATTTATATTGATAAATTATTTCTTATTTCGTCTGTTTTGATTTCAGATAAAGAATTTCAGGTAGATTCGTGAAGACTCTATTTTTTTTGTCTATAGAAGAATTACATGAAGATTTTCTTCAAGATCACGTCGTTATAAATCATTTTCAGTAATTTTATTTGAAACACAGATTGGTATAGTTTTTTTCTGCTGAGCATTCTTCCTGAGCTCTTATATCATAGCCAGAATTATATGGTTTCCCGTTGCACCAACCTTATCATATAAAAACTGGACAACCCTGTAAATACAATAAAAAAAATTGTTAATTATTGGACGGCCCCCGTAGGACGCCTATGGGTCATGCGGCAATGCAAATGTGATGCCGCCCACATTCTACAGTTTTTAGGGTGTAGATTTTTTGGGTGTGCTGCGACAAAGAAGGATGGAGCATTGCCTTCATGCGCTAGTGACTCACGTTGAAAACATAAAAGTTAAGCCAAATATTAGGGACAAGACTTCTTGTTGGCGAGGTTTACTTTGGTAGGGGACTGGTGAAATTGATCTCCAGATACGTTTTTGACGGTTTTCACCGCGAAATGGCTAGATTTACATGCACACTGGGAAATTTCCGATAACGAGATTCTAAACGGATTCCTAATTATACATATACAGTAGACTCTACACCATTTCCAAGAGTAATTCAGAAATTGTCAATTGAATTTCAGATTAATCAATTGAATTTCATTCGATATTTTCCGAAATTCAATTGACAAATCTGAATAACATTTGATGTTTTCTGAAATACAATTGACTAATCTGAAATACAAGTGATGTTTTCTGAATTTCAATTGACGATTTCTGAATCACAATTAGAAATGGTTTAGATTAGAAGTTTCGTTAAGAAATCATCAGTTTTTGCAAAGTTCAGCAACTCAAACGTGAAATTTTACTGAGCCCTCTTTACAAACCTTGAGGAATCCTCAAAAAATATCATTTTTGAAAAAATTTAATTCTTTTATCATGATTACAATCAAACAATTTAAATCTGCGTTTTCAAATCAAATGTTCAGATTTTCCCTCATTGACTTCCATAAAAAAATCTTGACATTTACAATTCGTTGGCATAGTTTGTCCAAATTGTCAGACTGAGACACTAAAATTTGAGTTAATAAATTGTTTTTTGGCGAGAATGGTTCATCAAAATTACGTTTTTCATTGAACCTTGTCCCCTTCTCAACTTTAAGGGGTTGAAGCGCCCCCCCTTAGGGGGTTGGTCGTTCAAGCTTCAAATATATCTCAAAATATGTCCCCCGATCAAAATCATTCGATTTGTTTCAGGAAATTTTTTCTAACCACTATGGGACAAGAAATATACAGATTGGCACGTCTGAGAACGAACACATTATAAATTCATAACGTAATTTAAGAACATTTGCAATACAGATTCAAAAATTACATTAAGAAATATGAATTTTATAAACGAATCAGACAAATTATTAAATTCATGAAACTCATGAAATGTTCACAATGCTGGAGAGTTTCATGAATTTGAAAATTTGTTCTATGAAGGAGTCTGATGTAGATTCCGAAAAAGTGCCTACCAGTAAAAAAAAATTAAACACTTCGAACTTTTAAACATTGTAATGTTTCGGAGTCTATATCAGACTCCTTCGACAGATAAAAAAACTATTTCACATTAAGAGTGAACAATTTTGCGTCAAGAATAATTTTAATAAATTTGATTCCTTATGTACATGGACTTTCAGAAAAAATTAAAAGAATGGGTTCTAAATTCAACATAAGAACTGTTTTAAAAACAAAAAATGATTCACGATCTGTATTAACAAAAACTAAACCTTTGAATGACAACCGAAAATCACAAAATTGTATTTACAATATTCCCCGTATTTGTGGAAAATCTTATACAGGAGAAACTTCCAGACCCTTAGAAATTAGAAAGCGTGAACATAAGAATAACATAAAAAATAGAGATATTGGTAGATCGTAGATAGCAGATCATGTGTGTTCCAATACCGGCAATCACATGATGGATTGGAATGGCACAAAATTCCAATGACGGAACCTGATAATTATAAAAAAAATCAAGGAGTTAGACTGTATTCTGTTGGATGGGGGTTATAATCTCGCCAATTGTTCAGTAGGGATAGATAGAATTTGGATGGATTCATTAAAAAAAACTGGTTTCAGGGAATTTTGAAATAAAATGACGAAATCAACATCTAGTAATCAATATTAATCTTTGTTCATCATATATTGACAAATGTCAATTAAAAAATGAAAATATTGTCACGATTCTACGAAGTTTTATGAAAACTAGAAATTATCTGACGAAGGAGTCTGATTTAGACTCCGAAACGTTACGCTTCAGAGTTCAAAGTGTTTTCTTTTTGTTCATTGTTAGGTAACAATTTCTTCTTATAAAGTTTGTGTCCCCTGACAAATTAATGCTCAAATTTTTACGCAGGGGCCTTTCAGAGACTGGGAGAGAAAACCCAAATAAAGTTTTTAGGAATACTAGAAGAGAAACCCTACATAATTCCAGGAAAAAAATCTGTCTCAACAGTTCTCGTTGTCTGATGATCTTCATAACGATCACAATATACCCATGCCGGTAGAAATTTCAGTTCGCATAATTTATTCGTGAAAGCTGCACATTCCCGTGCGGGCCAACCCTTCATTTTCGATATTTTCCATGACCCAGAACTGGTCTGACCGGAATTCTCTTCGCGAATGTTTTTTTTTGCCATTTAGATTCAGCCGGCGAACGAATGTGAGGTAACAGCTTGTGTGTGAAAGTTATTTCTGAGAATCGAGCGTCACGTGAACTTATCATATGTGTGGCCAATTTTGTTTTCACGTTCGGCTCAACGCGGTATTTCGTCGATACTGGAAATTGGCTCTAATCAAATATTCATTCGATTGAAGTGGTTTTCGAGTACGTTGTTTTCTTAGCATGCGATAACGGAATTTAGTAACGATTCTACTGTGTCGATTTCGAAGGACGACATTAATCATTAGTGAAAATTGATTAACTGAAATGGAAACCTGAATTTGAGAACAAAAATTAAAATTGAGAAGAAAAATACTTGAAGATTCTTCTAGGGTACTAAAGGGGCCCCCAAGCCGAACGAAAATCTTTGAATGGGGCCCCAATATCTATTGAACTTGCCGATTCCCGATATTTTCCTGATGACATAATGAACGAAACCTGAACAATGAAGGTTCAATAATTATTCCCGGAAAATAGGAAAATATTCCTGAATTTTATTAAATACTAGCTGACCCCGCAGACTTCGAATTTTGCGCTACGCCACTGTTCTAGGGTCAATTATCCTTGGATTTTTAAGTGCCCAGAGACTACATCTCATCTCTGGACCTTCCTAGTAACGTAATGATCAAGGCAGAAAAACTTCAGTACACTGCAATGTAGCCACCCGTTGCTGAAATTCATTTTTCATAAATTAGTTATGACAGAAATGTCAGAGAATTTGTAGAAAATGAAAAAAACCCATCAATTTCCTCTGTTAAGTTGCTAAACTTTGTAAAAACTGATAATTTCTTAACAAAACTTTTAATCTAGCGTCTACTATACAGGGTGTCCCACGGGGAACCTACTCCTACCATATGTAGGGTCGACCGACAGCATCTCAAAATGTCCACTTATAAATGTCTCTTATCTTTCCTTGCCAATATACAGTAAAACCGTAATTAAAACAGAAATACTGATTTTTTCAGTATTTGGAACTCTTATCAGCATCTATTGGATTTAGTATTCAGAATATCATATTTCCAGTGCCGTACTCAGAAAAATCAATTTTGACTACTGATGTGACAATGACCACCCTATAGGCCTATTTCTGATTTTTTTTACATTAATTCGAAATGCATAAACACATGAACATAATTCAATCATTCAATAAAGATCTTATTTCTGTTCTAAATCACATTAGAACAGGCCATGGACGATGCAATTTGGTTGTCCCATTTTTTTTTCAAATTTCGAGATGATTTCGAGGCTATACATGAAGTTACAAATGCATGTCTGAAATGGATGATTAATTTCAAAATAATTTGATTGATTCTAAATAATAGGTTTCTTTTCTGCTTTTGTTTCTTTCCATTTCAGATTAAGAAATACGAGTCGTTTTGTGAAGAATCTGTTTATCTGAGCCCCTCGACGGATAACATGAAGATGTTGTCCTTCAAGATTTTCCTGATATTTAATATTTTAAGTAATTTTTTCTCACGGGCGGGGTAAGGGTTTTCTTCAGCTGAGGTTTTCCCTTTCCTCATTTAATCATACTGCAAACCTGTATGGTTTTCCTGTGTTCCACCAACCTCAGCTAGGTACCTTTTTGTTTCAATATGTATTGTATTATTTTAGCTCTCTAAATGAAAAGAATATATAAAAAACAATGAACAAAAACAAAACACGTTGAAATATGAATCGTCTAAATCAGACTCATTCGTCAGGCAATTTCTATTTTTCACACAAATGAAATTCACTTGAGTGATCCGAATATCATTCGATGTTTTTTGAAATTCAATTGACGCTTTCTCAAATTGAAGTGACTAATCTGAAATACACTTGACAGTTTCTGGATTACACTTGGAAATGGTGTAGTACGTAGTTTCAAGCAGGGGCTTTTCTTTTATTGTTAAACAAATTTTATTACTGAACTGACGATTTCCATAAGGAGGTATTTCCTCCAATTCATTGTGCGTTATTTAGTCACAACGGTTCAACCTGGGGTGAACCATTAAATTTACATCAATAAATTGTAGTGTTCTACCTCCATTTGTGCACAAACCATTAGTAACCTTCCATTCTCTATGTCCCATCGATTTTGGCACTAATTGCAAGCGCTACCAGTAACGCACGTCTGAAAGAATTAATAACCACACATGCAATTACCCTGAATTTAACATGAGGCTTTCATCGATTTTGTAGGAGCCTTCCTGTCCTTCATCATTTCCGTTTTTTTGTAATCGACAATCGATGGCCAGTCGGATGGATATTTGTATTCTGATTGTGGCGAGAATTCGTATTGCGTGAGATGTATCTTATACATTGTTGCAGGACATGTGCGGAGGTACCATTGTTTTAGGGTGAATAATGAAGAGACGATCATGAGCCAGAATGCAAAATGAACCTTTCGTTTTCGTCAACTTCGTTTGATGTCTTTGGAGATTTCTGTTTTGTAGGACTCACTATGGATAGTGTTCACTAATGTCCCGAGAATGTTTTAGTTCATTTTAAACTGCTCCACTTGAGTTAGGGATATTGACTTAAATTGCAACAAAATATAGTTTGAATGAGATTTTGTGCTGGAAATTCATATTAATATGATTTCAAGTTGCAGGAAATAAAATTAATTTTAGCCTGTAGGTCTGCAGCGTATACTGGGTGGTTAAGAAAAATCGAGTGAAATAACGAAATTTCATTCCCAGAGAATTCAAGCATTTTAATACTATGTATGGCCTTCACGGGCATCAATAACAGCTTGACATCTTCTTTGCATACTACACACGAGGTTGTTGAACATTTCTTGAGGAATTTGGTTTCATCAACGGGGCAGAAGCTCTCTCAGATCATTTGAGGATTCTGGGGTAGGTTGATGATTATCTAATCTTCTTTAGAGCGTATCCCATGCATGTTCTATGCAATTCAAATTTGGTGAGTGCGGAGGTATTAGTAAATGTGTAATACCAAGCTTCTCGAGCACATTCTCAACATTATCAAATTGAAAAGTTTTACGAATAGCAGCTTGAAAACTTGGCAAAACATTGTCAATGATATGCTGTGTAGATCTGTGCGACCGTTGAAACATATCCTGGCCTAAACCATAACATTACCCCTCGGAATGGATGGACTTCTTGGACATAGTGACGATTACGGGGTATGCGTGGGATTTTCCATAACCTTATTTTTCGAGAATCTGAAAATCGTCCATATCTGGATTTATCAGTGAAAAGGACACTACGCTATTGATCGTTCCAATTGATATGTTGCCGTGCCCATTCCAGTCTTTGATGCTTATGGTCAGTTAATGGAACTCCTCTTAATGGACGTCCAGAACCTAGATTCACCTCTCTCAAACTTCGTCTGATGGTTTCGATGGAAAGTTGGACCTCATCTGCATTTTGAAGAGTTAGGCCACCCTGTAGTATTGTGATAGCCCTATTAGCCTCAGCGTTTGTTAATTTACGTCTTGGCATTTTCAGAAAACTCGTTTCGAATCGAAGCCGTTGATAAACTGACTCCATTTCAAAATAAGAATATTCATGAAGCATATGCAACGAATCAAACTTCAGAAAAATCAGATCATATTGATTTCTATTGGATCGATTCAAGTTGTTATTGAGTTTTAAATGATTCTACAGCGATTTTCTCGAAAATTACATACTTTTCGAAACGATTGAATACGATATCCCTAACTTTTGTGGAGCCGAATGTGGAGCAGTATATATTCATAACATAATTGTAAGTACATGTAAAAAAAAACTAGTAGATCTAATCTGATAGGTGCAACTCAAAAGAAATTGTAGGAAGTTTCCAAAGAATCAATAGGATCAATGCAATTAAAAAAAATATATGTAATGCAATTTTTAGTAAAATTTATTTAAGTAATTCAAAAAAATGGAATATAATATAATAATTGGAACAGTAGTAAAAATCAGAAATATTGCGATAATTGGTTATTCAAATGAACAAAAATAAATAGAGAATGAAACAATCAAATTTAAAAAGGTAAAAACAATAATTTGAATGAAAAGAAAATAATGAAGAAAAATATAACAATACAATGAACGTGTTCAATTCGATTCATTTGATTCTAAATTGATTAGGAAAGGAGATATTTTCATAAGGAAATCGTAACAAACTTGGTCCCACGCTGTTATGTTTCTTCAGGGTATTACTCCTTTTCTTGAAATTGAGGGAAGTTTCAGAAGGATTGATTGGATCAATGGAAATTTAAAACAAAAAATGTGTAATGCAAATTTTTGTAAGAGAAAATAAGGAATATGATGCATTAATTGGAACATTTGACTTAGACAAAAATAATGCTATAATTGATTGATTTAAATGGACATATACAAATGAAAGAAGCTGTTTCCATCTCTAGATAGTGAAAACAGCTCAAATAATTTCTCAACAAATATGCCATTACCAAGAATATCTCGCCCACACCTTTTTTTGGTTTTCTGCCGTGGTCTATTACTGACTTTCCTTTTTTGTATATACCTTCAAAAAATATCCTATACTCCGTTCTTTCCTAAAGAAAAGCGTAAGTGAAAACAATATTTTCAATAAATCCCAAATTCCTCCCATTATGTATCACAACTTATCGAATTGTTGTCGGTTGTAACTAACATCCGTTATCAGCTCAATGTTTATTTTCGTTCTGATTACTCTCGTCAGACACTGTCATCAAATAAAAAATATGTCTCAATCAATTTTCAAATTTCGACTTGTTTGCCGGTCCGATGCATGGCTGAATAGATAAAAAAGCGAGTTAAAGAGATAAGTTACTGGATCTTCATTTCGCTGATAGCCATATTCCCATTAACAAGGGAAAATAACCAGCTCCTTGTCCTTATGAACGATTAATTAGCTCAAACGACAAACTGAACCAGAGAAATTTAGTCGATAACATAGGTCAAAGTTGAGGACGCAAAATTTGTTTGGATTTTAATCCGAGAGTGTAGTAAACACATGTTTCTTTCAATCTTACAGCCTTGTGCTATTATTTCTGAGGTTTTCGCTGAAATGTTTCTTAATATTTCCTTCATTTTTATCAACTCTTCCAATGCTTTCGTTTCGAGCTGAAAATAGAAAATTTCACAGTCGATATAGAAATATCCAATTTTAGATATTTTCCTGTTTCACCGTATCAAAATAATATTCGTGTATCTGCTTTAACAAAAATTATAGAACCTAGGTCATGTACGAATAACGGTTGTGATTAACCTAAGCTATCATATTGTAGTTGTGCGTTCACATGCTATCTATTTTTAAATTTATCGCCGAAATTTTGACCTTGGACTCCAAGAATGATAAACGTTGTTTTTCATTTCGTGGTCGCATTCAAAGGGAATTATTCCGAATCTGGACATGTTAATCCGATATTGAACTTTTTGTCAGGAAATAACGTACTTTTGTGAATATAGTATATTGCCTGATTATTGTTCGCATGATAGGAAAATCATTTATAAAAGACAACTCTTCAATTGATCATCTCAAACAACTAACAAAGTGTTATCAAAACAATAATAGAGAGAGACAGAATTTCTGGGCATGAACTTGAAGATTTACAGCATGCATTTATCGCTAATGGATATAATGCAAAAAACTTCAGAAAAGAAGAAGAAAAATATTCGGTATAAACAGTTTGTACGATCATGAGAGAATAAGGGATTAGAAACATTAATTGAATGGTTTTTGTAGATGTGAATAATTTTAATCGTCAATAATATTCTTTCGGAGAAGAATAAAATTTGAAATTCAATAGCGTAAATTGTTGTTTCCGAATATCTCTCAAAATATGAATAAATCGGCATATTCCTCGGACAGATTCACTGTACAGGGTATCACAAATTGTATCACAGAAATCGAAGTCATTATTGCCGGCAATATGGAAATTCGAAAACTACGAGAATTATGATATTTTAAAATGTTTTATTATAACGGCAATAATGACTTCGAATTGACAGTTGTTCTGAACAGAGATCAAACCACGGAGAATTGATTCAAGTATTCAGTTGCAAAATAATAATGACACCATGCGTAGAGACATATTTTTCTGTAATTCAGCCTACTTAATACTCAATAATTCAAATTTCACATACAAACTATATTTTTCATGATATCTGAATGAATCTGAGGACGATATTCGATGTATGATATATTTATGAAACGGGAGAAAAATGGCGATTCTTTCTAAGCCATTTCAAACTATTGTGTCCATAAGAAAAAACACAACTTTATGTTATAGCTCAGCAAGGAAACTTCTTGGGAAAAAAAGTACGCTACTGGATTGCTATGAAAAAAGTGCCTGTATAATGTTTCCATTTCAACATCCTAGCACAAACAGAAACGGAGATAATGGCCAAAGTTGAAATCACCCGAATTGCTTGATTTTGGCTGTTTCTGGTACTTCTAGACTAGATAGGTAAAAACGTTGAGGGGTGTACTGGGCTCGATTTCCGTGAAAACACCATTAGTGAAAAACGTTCCACTGTATCTTCATTTGTTTCGAAGATATAACAAAATTTTCAAATTTTTTCGATTTCGAAGATGTGCCATAACATTTTCATTCTCGAAAATATCTGAACAAGATAAAAATTTTAACGAGCACTTCTTCACTGGGAATAAGACATTATTTCAAATATTTTTTTTTATGATACAAGATGAAGAAAATGCGTTCGCATTTAAAATAAAAAAGTGGGTTTTTTCCACAAGAAAAAAAATTATAGTTTCTTATTCAAGGTGCAAGGTTCTTGAAAGTTTTAATCATTTTAGAAAAAATGTTATGGCACATTTCCTAAATCGATAAACAATCAAGATTTAAAAAAAATTGAGATATGGTGAAACGGTTTTCACTAAAGGTGATTTCACGAAAATCGAGCTCAGGACAGCTTTCGAAGTTTTTACCAATCTAGTCCAGAAGTAACAAAAACAGTCAAAATCAAGTTCGGGGTGATTGTTTATATTTTACTCAATAGCTATCTCAGTTAATATTGGTCGTACAAAAACGTTTGAATGGGCAAATTTGAAGTATTTTTCATGGGCATTCAGAATTCAGTACTAAGAAATTCATAAAGGCATGGAAAACCTGAAAATTTGTTGTGAACTATTGTTATTCAAATGGTACACCCTGTATTTTATTTTTCTAATCGGTTGAGCTCTTTCTTTTGATTTCAAATATATATATGAGGTTAATTTTGGCAGCGTTTGGAAAATATGGGTTCTTTCGTCTTAATCTAATGCAGCTGTGTAAGGCCACTCGAGAATGCTGTGATTTCTTTATATCGAAGTTCTATTCTATGGCTCCTGATAGTCCCTACTTAACCTCCTTGGATACTTATTTATGGGGATATTCGAAATATAAAGTGTATAGAGCTCCTCCGCAAAATATTAAAGAGAATAATATCAGAATAGAGGAAGAAATAATTGAAAACCTCAATATATTCCATAAATGGTAATGAAAACCCTTAGAAAATAAATTAAAAGATATCGACTGTGTGCAGACGTATATGAGGGTCATTTGAACACTTAATTCAACTTTTAGTTAACATGTAAATAGAAAAATATCAGTTGTTTTTTATCCACGGTTCCTTTGATATAAAGAAATCGCATCGTTATCGTGTGGCATTCCACAGCTGCCTTAGATTTAGAAGAAACTATCTATATTTTTCAGAAACTCCGGAAATTAACCTCAATAAAGTATAAATATACAGTGCAATCGCGTCAATATGAACACAAATACTTCTGGTTTGTTCATATTGCAGGAATTGTTGATATTTGTGTTATTCTTCTAAATGTTTTTCTAGGTTTTATTTTTTTATGAGTACCTGAAGATAAATAATAATGATGTCTATATAGATAGAAACAATTTGTTTATTTCAATGAAAAAAGCCTTAGGGTTTAAAAAAAACTTAAAGTTAATCATAGTTACTAATCTTTTGTGGAGAAATACGATGTTATTTCAGAGTGCGTCTTGTTCGTAGCAAATTTCGATAAAACTGTTTTTTAATGTATGTTTTTCAGCGAAAGTATCTCAGCCAAATCCAGAATATTCTGTTTTGCCCACTAGATTGCTATGTTCAAAGCTTGAACCGGTAAGGTTACATTCAGGCTAGTGAACGTTGATAATGGAGCTATGAATGCTGATAAGTATATAAAGAACATTCTTGAAGAGCATGTAGTGCCATTTGCCCCATACATTGGTGAAAATTTCATTTTTATGGACGATAATGCCAGACCCCATCGTGCGCGCATCGTTCAGGAGTACCTTGAAGAGGTTGAAGTCTCTCGAATGGAATGTCCAGTAAGAAGTCCAGATCTCAATCCGATTGAGCAGGTTTGGGACAACCTCAACAGAAGGCTGAGAAGTTCAGAAAATCGTCCAGCTACTTTCAATGACTTAGGAATCCAACTCGGAGAAATCTGGGAAGGATTAGATCAGAACATTTCAAGATCACTCATTTTGACTATGAACCGTCGTTGTATTAAATCACTTATCAGCATTTCAGTATTTTGAAAATTGTTCATTTCTCTTCTTTCACATAAGATTCGGTGAAATCCTGAATTTTTCTCCCATTTAATGTGTCTTCTTTCGTTCAAAACCTTTCCGAGAGAAAATAAAAAATAAGTTATAAAGTCTATGTAGAGTTAACTTTCATTAAAATTGAGATTTTCAGAAGGTGCGTTAATTTTTTCACGCAGTGTATTACGGAGTAGTTCATACTAACGCGTGTTCATATTAACGCGATTGTACTGTACATTTGAAATCAGAAGAAAGAGCTCTACCGAATAGGTAAGCTAGTTGAAAAACAATGATTCACAACAAATTTTCAGGTTTTCGATGCCTTTATGAATTTCTTAGCACTGAATTCTGAATGCCCATAAGAAAAACTTCAAATTTGCCCATTCAAACGTTTTTGTACGACCAATATTAACTGATATAGCTATGGAGTAAAATATAAACAATCACTCTGTACATGTGCAGCACAATATTTTTCAGCCATTAGAATCCATCGCCTCCTCTGGAACCACATGGAAACAAGAAGAAACACAAATCACAAAAAACCTGACACAATTCCGAACACCAAAAAAAATTGTGGAAATCAAAACATGCCTGTCAAATTTCACACACACCAACACCTCCTTAATCCACCTCCTGGAGAAGCTCCACCAGGACCTAGTGCCCGACGCTACAAGCTCTAAACACCTGCAGGTCCTTCCACCCGAAACCCACGCAAATTCGCAAGGCAACAGTTCGCAAATGACTGACGGCTCTCTGCTCCAGCTCTCCAAGCAACGACGCCGCCCCCCATCTCTCGTTTTTGCACACGTCGCGATCTCGCTCCAGGATACAGGGTGTACCACTTAAAAAACAAAAGTTCACATGGAATTTTTCAGGTAAACGATGCCTTCATGCAATTCTTAGTACTGAATTCTGAATGTCCATAAAAAATACTGCAAATTTGCTCATCTGAATTTTTCTGTACGACCAATATTAACGGAGATATAAACAATCCCCCTGTACAGGGTATCCCAAATTGCTTGATTATGTCTATTTCAGCTACTTCTGGACTAGATAGGTGAAAACTTCGTAACATGTCCTGGGCTCGATTTTCGTGAAAACAGCATTAGTGAAAACAGCTTCACGATATCTAAATTTTGTTGTTGTTAATTTCGATTTCGAAAATGTGCCATAACTGTCTCATTTTTGAAAATATCTGAAAACGATTAAAACTTTCTAGAAGTGCTTTTTCACAGGAAATAAGAAACTATATCAAATTTTGTTCATCGTGGAAAAAAATTTATATTAAATGAGAACGCATTTTTTTTTTCATTTTATTTCATGAAAGAAAAATTTAGAGATAAAAAAAATTTTAAATGATGTCTTATTCCTGGTGAAGAAGTGCTCGTTGAATGTTTTCATCTTTTTCAGATATTTTCGAGAATGAAAAAGTTATGACACATCTTCTAAATCGGAAAAATTTCAAAATTTTGTTATATCTTCAAAACAAATGAAGATATCGTGAAACGGTTTTCACTACTGGTGTTTTCATAAAAATCGAGCCCAGGACTCCTTTCAACGTTTTTACCTATCTAGTCTAGAAGTACCAGAAACAACCAAAATCAAGCAATCTGGGATATCCTGTACAGGGTGGGCATATTTCGATGTTTTAGCACTACAACTTTTGAACCAGAGGAGATAGACAAAATCTGATACCCCATTCTCAATCTCTTTTTCGGAAAAACTAACAAGAGTTTTATTCATTTTTTGGCTACCTTCTTTCGTTTTCGAGTTATAAGCGAAAATTGAAAAAATGGCGATATCGAAAAAAATTTATATCTCCGCTAATACTGATGATGAAGCTCTGAAATTAAAACATTCTACAGGCACTTTTTTACGTAGAATCCTGTGGCATGCTCGTCTTTTCTGCACCATTTTCAATTACTAAGCTATGATCCAAAGTTATGTTTTTTTAAATAGAAACACTATATTTCTGTCCCATTTTCTGAAATCTTAATTTTTTTCTGATTTCAAAAATATATAACATCGTAAGGTTTGTATCAATATGAGTATAGAAATTCGTGAGAAACCTATTTTCATGTGAGTCTCAATACTTTCTATGGTTTCAACTGTTGATGAGCACAGAAAAATTGAACTTTCTATAACAAGAGCATAGAAATGAAAAGACTACTAGAAAGAAAGTGTGATAATTATACGATACTAAATTTTTCTGTGCTAATCAACAATGAAACCATAGAAAGTATTGAGACTCACATGAAAATGGGTTTTTGATCAATTTCTATACTCATATCCATACAAACCTTACGATGTTATATATTTTTGAAAACAGAAAAAATTAAGCTTTCAGAAAATGTCACAGAAATATAGTGTTTCCATTTAAAAAAAAACATAACTTTGGATCATAGCTTCGTAATTGAAAATGGCGCAGAAAAGGCGAGCATGCCACTGGATTCTACGTAAAAAAGTGCCTGTAGAATGATTTAATTTTAGAGCTCTATCATCAGTATTAGCCGAGATATAAATTTTTGTCGATATCGCCATTTTTCCAATTTTCGCTTATAACTCGAAAACAAAAGAAGGTAGCCAAAAATGAATACTACTCTTGTCAGTTTCTCCGAAAAAGAGATAGAGAATGGGGTATCAGATTTTGTCTATCTTCTCTGGTTCAAAAGTTGTAGTGCTAAAACTACGAAATATGCCCACCCTGTACATGTGCAGCACAATATTTTTCAGCCATTAGAATCCAAAGCATCCTCTGGAACCACACGGAAACAAGAAAAAACATATATCACAAAAAACCTAACACAATTCATAACACCAAAAAAAATTTCAAAAATCAAAAAATGCCCCCCCAACTCCACACACACCAACACCTCCCAAATCCACCTCCTGGAGAAGCTCCACCAGGACCTAGTGCCCGACGGTACAATCCCCAACACCTGCAGGTCCTTCCGCCCGAAACCCACGCAAATTCGCAAGGCAACAGTTCGCAAATGACTGACGGCTCTCTGCTCCAGCTCTCCAAGCAACCACGCCGCCCCCCATCTCTCGTTTTTGCACACGTCGCGATCTCGCTCCAGGATACGCGACCCAGCGTACGATCCTCCACGTTGCGGTTGGTCAAGATCCAGGACCCGGAGGTGACGTAGCAGCCACTGTCAATGTCCTTAGCGTAGGTCGGGCACGATTTGGACGTAGCGGTATTGGCAGTTTAATCGCGTGCGAAACCGGTCTCAAGGCCGGGAGGATTCGCATTGTGGCTGGAAATTCGCTTTCGGTTTCTGTTGCGACCGCCTACATGGCCGGATTTGGTGCTGGTGGATCGGGAGGTGACGGTCGATGAACCCGTGTTGTTGTGACTGTGGTGCTACCATAGGCAAGTGATCTCAGAGGTGAGTAGTACTACACCACTTCCAGTTGTGATTCAGGAATCGTCAATTGACATTCAGAAAACATCACTTGTATTTCAGATTAGTCAATTTTATGTCAGAAAATATCGAATGTAATTCAGATTTGTCAAATGAATTTCAGAAAATATCAAATGAAATTCAATCGACTTATCCGAAATACATGTGATGTTCTCTGAAATTCAATTGACTAATCTGAAATTCAATTGGCGCTTTCTGAAATTGAAATGACTAATCTGAAATACACATGACAATTTCTGAATAACTCTTGGAAATGGTGTAATACTGTGTAGTTATAGCTTGATATCATTCTACTAGGCCCGGTCTGGACTGGCTGATCAGCGATCGCCGAGGGCCTCCGGCTGAAGCAGGCCTCCCAGAGCATAGCGGCACTGAGGAGGCCCCCGAGCAAAACGAATAGCTTTGAATGAGACCCCAATAACTATTGAACTTGCCGATTCGCGATATTTTTCTGATGAACGAACAAAACCTGAACAATGAAGGTACATTTGTTAATCTCGAACATTAAAGAAATATTCCTGAATTATATGCAAAACACATGAGGTTTACAGTAATAATTCGATTCAACATATCATTCAATCACACCCTGTGCTAAAATTTTTTTTTTTAGAGTTTTTTATATAGCGTCAAGCTTTCCGGCATTTCTCTTTGAACTTCGCCACATGATCGTTTTATTGGGGGCTCGGCGGCTTATTTGACGTGTTGTTCTTCAGGCGGCTTGCGGCTTATCTGTTAAAGCAGAAATTATTGTCAATTCTCCAATCAGGATTTTTCTATGAAGAAGGGGAAAATATTATGAAATCTTTTTATTTTTGACATTAAGAGAGTCTTCCGAACTCATTGGCTGTGGTTTATTAGGAATTATTTCGCCTAACGCTTCGCCCACAACTGCGGTAGGCATCTTCAGAGGATTCTTGGTCTGAGGTTGTAACTCGACCGCTGAATTTCCGAAAGTGATGCACTCATACCCTGATTAATGGCGGGAGATGGTAGTGGGTCTACGCGGGCGATGTTGATTGGTCCATTGCTATCAAGTCTTGATTTTGGTCTTTTCCAATACCGGCAACCATACGCTAAGTACCAAAGGAGTTTCTTCCCTTCTGTTCATGTTGTTCTTATGTTTATATATCTCAATGGCTTCCATGTTCATCCTAGGATAGAAACTTTTGAAGTTTGAATTAGCCTCTGTCTTTGAGAAAACAATATTGTGTCCATCTGTTAGAGCATGTTCCACTAGTGTGGATTTCTCTGTCTGATTGAGTCGACAGCATCGTTCATGCACCTTAATTCTTGTATTGATACTTCGTTTCGTTGTACCAATGTAGACTTTGCCGCAGTCACAAGGTATCCTGTAAATACCAGGTTGAGAGAGTGAGTCGACTTTGTTTCGGTGGTTCTGATCATTTGGCTAGCTAGGACACAGGGTTTATAGAAAACCAACCCACACTAACAGATATCTACACAAGCAGTCCAATCGTCACCCTCAACAGAAACGAGGAGTTATTAAAACACTCGTAGACAGAGCCCGACGATTGAGCGAGCCGGAATTTCTGGAGGATGAACTTGAACATCTTGAACATGCATACGTCGCTAACGGATATAATGCTAAGGAAATTCAGAAGGCAATAAGACCCAAACTTTCCACACGTGATGATAACACGACACTACTCACCCCAATGGAAGAGCTATTTTACCATAGATCCCCAAGATCACCGATAGAATTTATAGAATACTGAAGAGGCACAATATAGAGACCGTCTACAAGCCAACTCAAAAACTTGGCGGAATGATCAGAACTACCGAAGACAAAGTCGACCCACTCTCTCAACCAGGTATTTACAGGATACCTTGTGACTGCGGAAAAGTCTACATTGGTACAACGAAACGAAGTTTCAATACGAGAATTGAGGAGCATGAACGATGCTGTCGACTCAATCAGACAGAGAAATCAGCACTAGCGGAACATGCTCTAACATATGGACACAATAATTGTTTACTCAAACGCAGAGGCTATTTCGAACATCAAAAGTTTCTATCCTATGATGCACATGGGAGCCATTAAGGTATATAAACATAAGAACAACATGAACAGAAGGGAAGAAACTCCTTTGGAACATAGCGCATGGTTGCCGGTATTGGAAAAGACCAAAATCAAGCCAATACGAAGTGGGAGCGATGGACCAATCACTATCTTCTTCCGTCATTGATCAGGGTATAAGTTCGGCCGACGTATTGAATAAAGCACATCTTTCGGAAATTCAGCGGTCGAGTTACCACCTCAGACCAAGAACAAAAAAGTTAGAAAAGATTAATGAATTTTTGTTAAATAATTTTTCAAGTTTTTTATCATATTTCTAGTTATTTTTATATCAGAATCTTTATTATTTTGTTTAGAAATTCTTGTCATTCAAGTTAAATATTATTTTATCACATTTTCTTCAATATTTTACTTTGAAAAACGTCACGGGAAACTTATCACAAATAATGTGGGGGGGTCCCCGAATTTTGCGCTACAGTGGCGTAGCGCAAAATTAAATGTATTTGGCCCCTGACAAAATAGTGCAAAAGTTTCACGAAGCAGACATTCTTCTATTATCTTAAAATGTTATCTACTTTTGTTCCAAAGAAATGTTCAGAAAAATGCAGGGACCTTCCATAATAAATTTCAATCGATTTCTTACATTATTCTCTATAAGTTATTGAGACCTTTTCGTAATTCTTGTTCATGGCGTAAAGCTCCTGATAACAGCTTTCCTCATAATACCCGTAAATAACGGTAGATATATCGCATAAACTAATATTCACAATGAATGCCACATTCAGAGAAATTGTTCCCCTAACATCCGCTGATACGTATCTGCAAACAATTCCAGTTTGCCGTTCTGATTTTCGTACGCAGCAGATAAACAAAATTTAATCGTTGCGAAAGGAATTCCTCCAATGTTATTCTATCTTTCCTATACACAAGGCTCCAGTCAGTCAACACAATTTTTGCGAATCGATGTCAATGATTCTGAGACGCTTTTATGCAAAACTGCATAAACAATAAACAGGAAAAGGGTTTTTTTATCTGATTAGAGTCTGCATTGTTTTCGCTGACATTCAGTAGTTGATACGCCGGTTTGTGATGAACTTAGTGGAGCTTTAAGCTCTTCGAAGTGTTAGTAGATGTTTCTATATAATTTGAGGATATTAGTGCAGCTCAAATTCAATGAAGCAAGGTAAAAAAATTTGCATTTTCATCAACTTCAATCTTGACTGACAGATCGCGTATTCTTCAATTCGTCGTTTATTTGTCAAATCAGACACTATAATATACTAGTTATTTATAATATGAGTGTTAAAAGTGACGTTTTATCTTGTGAGTGAAAAAGTTTTTGAAATGAGCGGAGCGAATTGAACAATTTCACGAACAAAATAAAATCACTTTTAACACAAATACCATACAATGTTTTTGTACAATTGACCTATTTTGATAATAAAATGGGCAAATTTGCAATGACGATAAACTTCAAAGTGCATTTTAATATTCAGATAACCAAAAGGTTGTTGTGAATGGCAAACGTTGCCAACGTTATGGTTACTATGAAATGAGAAAAGACTCTGTCATTTGAATTTCGTTCCTGTCCAATTTTTGTCTTAGGTTTTTAACTGCTTAATATGTTTGTCGAGAGTTCAATTATTAATAAAAGTGACGATTTGGTTGTTCCTCTGGATATTGAAGAGTCTGCAAGAAGAGCAAATATGGAACTCCTACCAAAAAAATCTGTTCAGCAGTACGATATTGCATATAACAATTCCGTGGCCTGGTGTTAATTGAAGAATGTAGAAGGGAATTTCAGTGAAACTATTTTTCTTCCTACTTAGAAGAAAAATAAAAAATATGGATTTCATCAACTTTGTGGAGCAAATTTTCAATGATAAAGTCAATTGCCCTTGTTTAAAATGGAGTGGATGTTAGTAAATATTTTAAGGTAATAGCATATTTAAAACGGAATAGTGAAGGATATCGTCCCAAGAAATCGAAAATTCTCACTCGTGAACAAGTTGAAAAGTTCATAAAGGAGGCACCAGAAGAGAAATATGTACTTGATGGTTGAGGTTGCAACTATTTTCGGATTATTTGGAGCCTGTCGGCGTGAAGAATTGTGTAATTTATCAGTGGAAGACATCGAAATAATAAATTAATAATTGGTTATACAACTTATAAATACAAAAACGAAAGTCAGTCGTTCTTTCAGTATTATTGGGAAGTATGTAGACTATTTTCATAAGTACTTTGCACTGCGCCCTTCTGTCATCAAACATCGTCAATTTTTCTTGAAATACATGAATAATAATTGCACTGCCAATCCAGTTGGTATTTATACAATTTGGAAAATTCCATCTATTGTTGCCGAATTCCTCAAACTGCCAGAACCAAAGCTGTTTTCGAAGATCCTCTGCTTCATTGCTAGCAAAATCTGGAGCAAATATTACGGATATAAAAAAACATGGTGGATGGATGTCTAAGACGGTAGCCGAGGGCTTTGTTGATCATTCCATTGCATATCGAAATGTCATTGCTGAAAGAATTCTCCCAACCGCAACAGATTTTGGATCATCATCATCCAATATTGTCCCTAACGTCACAGGGCATTAATGTTAGTAATTGTTCTAGTTTTACGATTAATATTAATGTTCATAAGTAATGATTGTTAAATATTGATAATAAACATTTGTAATTGCTGAATTTTTCTCATCTGATTTCATCATAAGAAAATGGAGTGCAAAAAATATTTTTAACACTAATGTTAAAAATAATTTCAAAACGCTGCCACGTGAACAATCAATTTAAACATTGTTTGCTGTCATTAAATGTGTCACTTTTTATGGCAGTTGTACAAAATTCATTTAATTCCGACATTTCTCTCTTCAATAAATCAATCTACAGTAGTCAGTACCAGTTTTGTTTTATTTCGAGAATTAAATATAGTATATGAACTATATATACTAATGATATAAAAATAATGATCTTCCCGACATAATATTATAATCGATATTCAGATATCTTGCTTTGATTTTAAATTTTTTTGGGCAATTCTGACTGATTCATCATGCTTGTTGAACATCAGAAACCGTGTGAATGCGTCACCTTTGAAAAGATCCCAGACAACTGTCAATTTTATTCGAGTTTTATCTGTATGTTAACTCGGGAAGTCTATCCTCTTATCAGAGCTTTATCTGTTGCCGATTTCGGAGTAGAAAAAACCCACGCATGAATTCCGAAAAATAAATATTGTCATTTAATATGTGCTGTCTGATGTTTACCTAGCTTTATTTAAAGGCTGCAGATAATCTTGAGTATTGAATTTATAAAGTCATTGTGGGATTGATGCACACACAATACCACCATAATTGTTGTCTGCAAACAATTGATCGAATCGAAATTTCTGCTATCTAAGTCAGAAAATTTCCTCGGAATCTCGGAACTGAAATATTTTTTCATTCTGGTAGTGGAGGATTGAATATTCAGTCTGAACAACTCTTCGAAATCTACTGCTCCATAAGAGTTAGGGATATCGTATTCAATCGGTTTGAAAAGTATGTAATCTTCGAGAAAATAGCTGTAAAATCATTTAAAACTCGATAACAACTCTCTATACTCAAACTCTCTAAACTTATTTTCATATAAATGCTGCCATGTCATACTTGAATGTGTTACGAATTGAATAATGAAAACCAGATGTCTCTTAATCTTATGATTGTTTCACTATAAGTCGATATAACAAAATTTTTTTTTGTTCAAAATTGCCCCGCGATTTAAAGTTACCCCATTTTATCGGTACATATAAAAGTATGAGTGCAGTCTTAACAGCCATATAACTCCATCTATAGTCGCATTTAGATGATTCAACACCGATAACTGGCAATATTCAAAAAAGACAAAAAGGTGAAAAATTCCAAATAAATGGTTTCTTCGATTGGGAGTCTCTCAAATGTACAGTTCTCCGTCTTCGTGGAATGTCATTGTTGATAACCTATATCGAAATATATGGAATCGGGACAACGAACCTCTTTGTTTTATGGGGACTTGATAAAGCAGGGGAGTGCAGAGAAGTTGTGTGATAATACTCGAAGAGTTCGGAGAATCTTTCAAGAAAGATGGAAGTACCTTATTTTCGGGTGACTTGGGACGATTTTGAAATTCAACTTGTCATATTTTAAGAAGAGAGACTTATTTTCACCTGAAAAAAAGTTCAAACATGTTAAATGGTCCACACTATTGATTAGTAAATATTGCACGGTTCAGAATTCTGATAAATTAAAATAGTTATTTATGATATGAGTGTTAAAAGTGACGTTTTATTTTTTGAGTGAAAAAGTTGGTGAAATGAGCGAAGCGAATTGAACAATTTCACGAACAAAATAAAATCTTTTTTAACGCGAATACCATTCAATGTTTTTTGTACAACTGCCCTATTTTGATAATGAAATGGGCGAATTTGGAATGACAATAATTTCAAAATGCATTTTAATATTCAAATAATAAAAAATTGTTGTGAATGGCAAAAGTTGCCAACGTTATGATTACTAACAAATGAAAAAAGACGCTGCCATTTGAATTTCGTTCCTGTCCAATTTTTGTCTTGGGTTTTGACAGCTTAATATGTTTGTCGAGAGTCCAGTTATTAATAGATAGATAGATAACGGTACTTTATTGACATTATCAAATGGCCATCGACCTAAGTCCTTCAGCCCAATTATTAATAAAAATGACGATTTGGTTGTTTCTGTGGATATTGAAGAGTCTGCAAAAAGAGCAAATCTGGAACTCCTACCTGAAAAATCTGTTCAGCAGTACGATATTGCATATAACAATTTCTTGGCCTGGTGTTAATTGAAAAATGTAGAAGGAATTTCAGTGAAACTGTTTTTCTGGCATACTTAGAAGAAAAATCAGAAATATAGAGTTCATCAACTTCGTGTAGCAAATTTTCAATGATAAAGTCAAACGTGTAGATGTTAGTAAATATTTTAAGGTAAAAGCATATTTAAACTGGAAAAGTGAAGGATATCGTCCCAAAAAACCGAAAATTCTCACTCGTGAACAAATGAAAAGTTAATAAGGGAGGCATCAGATGAGAAATACTTGATGGTTAAATTTGCAACTATTTTCGGATTATTTGGAGCCTGTCGGCATGAAGAATTAATTTATCAGTGGAAGACATTGAAATAACAAATAAATCATTGGTTATACAAGAACGATAGTTCTTTCAGTATTATTGGGAAGTATGTAGACTATTTTCGTAGGTACTTTGCACTGCGCTCTTCTGTCATCAAACGGCGTCGTTTTTTACTGAAATACATGAAAAATAAATGCACTGCCAATCCAGTTGGTATTAATATATTTGGAAAAATTCCATCTCTTGTTGCCGAATTTCTCAAACTGCCAGAACCATAGCAATATACAGGACACTGTTTTCGAGGATCTTCCGATTCATTGCTAGCAGAATCAGGAGCAAATATTACGGATATAAAAAAACATGGTGGATGGAAGTCTACGACGGTAGCCGAGGGCTATGTTGATCATTTCATTGCATATCAGCACCTCAGAGGTAAAGTGTGTTAAGTCACATTTTTCCAGACACGAACTATCTACCATATTGGATTCACATTAGTAAATTCTAGCTAGTGAAACACATTTTTGACTCCCTGGTATATCAAGTCACTAAATAATGGCAGTAAACATCATGGAACTGAAAAATCTCTGTTTTGTCTAATTTTGATATTGTGACTTAACACACTTTACCTCTGGGGTGCTGATATAAAAATGACATTGCTGAAAAAATTTTCCCAACCTCAACAGATTTTGGATCATCATCATGAAATATTGTACGGTTTCTACAAGTACTTACTGATGGTGCTGAGAATTCTAATACATAATGTGTTGCGAAGCTCCCTGACGTCACAGGGTATAAATGTTAGTAATTGTTCTAGTTTAACGATCAATATTATTGTTCATAAGAAATGATTGTTCAATATTGATAATAAAAATTTGCAATTGCTGAATTTTTCCCATCTGATTTCATCATAAGAAAATGGAGTGCTAAAAATATTTTTAACACGCTTCCACGTAAACAATCAATTTTAACATTGTTTGCTGTCGTTAAAAGTATCACTTTTAATGGCAGTTGTACAAAAAAAAATATACTTGTTCCAAGTCACCCACCGATATCGAATAAAAATTCCTCCGCATCCACACTGCTATTTACTGTTAAAAAACAGAGGGTATTCCCAGAAATTATTGACATTATCCCTCCATTGTTTGATATGCGTGCCCGTTCTAATTTTCCTCGGTTTTTCCGAATGTTCTTCATTCATTGAGTTCATTCGGAGGTAATCACGCACTGATCTAATTTTCTGCCAGCGTACCTGTCAATAATTGAATGTGCTGCCTTATCGACGATTCTCGAAGATATCAGAAGTTCTACCAATTCCATTTTCTTCAGTTCGAGACTGAATAATGCAAAAAGAAAAGAAGTAATTATTGAGCCAATCATTGCGCATATACGCCTTCGATATCGACTGAAGGGTTGAGAGGTAGGAGTGGCAAATAACAAGGCAAATATTTAGGAATATTAAATTTATCAGACCTTTGAGAATTATAAAATGTGAGAAAAAAAATAATCAGAATGAGACACATTGGAAAAGGAAGAGATTACAACAAAATGAAAGACAAAATAAATTGCGGGCTTTTAAGGGCAAAAAAAGGTTAATTTCGATTTTAAGGCAAAATTTCGAATCCTATAAAAATTTAAGGTAATAAAAGATCCACAACTTCTCGTAATATTCTTCATCTACATAACCCCAACATTATGTGTATAATTCAAATAGTTTTAATCTGTTATTTTTATCTTTAAAAATTTTTTTCAATTTTTTTTCAATTTAGTGAAATTTCCTACAAGCTGTAATTTTTTTAATTCAAAATATATATTTTTTGACCTTATTTTTACTTAATATCGAACAAGCATCCGAATTTTCAATAGAAGTGCTTCAATATTTCTGTTTAATGGATTCATATTTTTTTTGTTTATGAACGTTACAGGGAATCTTAAGTTTTTCGAATAAACAAAGTGTGAATTTTGTCCATTTTGAAACATGTTTTCTGCAAGCGAAGTTCTCTGCATTTTCTGGGAAAATTAAACATGTTATTTTTTTTATACCAAGAAGAGATTTCAATGGACAAGAAGCCAACTGACATTATCAGAAAAGCAGATATTTTGACGTGAGGATTTCAGATTTCAAATTGGACTGCTTTTTCGATATTAAATCAAAATGAGGTTTAGAAATTCCGAAAAAAAATTTTTTTTCAAGGTGTTATTTCCTACAACTTGGCCATTCAAGTTGACTCATTTTTCATTTCATTCTCGTTATATTAGACTTCTTCTTTCAATGGGTTTCATCCCACTATTATATTTTTTTTGTTTGAAAAATTATCGACCATGTTCTAAATGATGTTATCAGGTACAAGAAGTGAGTTGCATGAAAGTTTATTCATAAGAAGAAGTTCTCAATTAATGACATACAAATCAACTGAAATTCATTATGGAAAATTTCTGCTTTCCTAAAAATTTTTAGGGTTTTATTCATTAACAAAATGATTGAAGACATTCCATTAAATCTGCCATAAAACTCCACTCTCTTGGTAAATTAGAGGTCCGAAAAGTAGTCCATTATCGACTTCAATCATGAGCGAAAATGACGCATACTAGCGTGTGTAATTCACAAAGGAAAGACATACAAACTGCACAAACATCATGAAAAATATATCGACTGCCACATTTCCCTAATTCTGTCAGATGAGTGGTGGATAAAATATATCGATATACAATAAACGCATGACATTCGGAACAAATGATACACCATGTGATAAATAGGACGGTCGTTACAGTCTAAACATATTAGCGAAATGGGGAATACGACTTCGAATCGACCAAAATGATTATTCTTTCTGCGTTTTCGGATTATTATGAACAATCGAATGGATATTAGGTATTACCCGACTTCAATTCATTATTGACGTGGAATGAGCTACAATAATCGCCTCACAATTTTGTTTGCGGTTTGGTTGAATTATGAGATCAGAGGTTCAATTAATGGCTCTATAATTATACACCAATTTTCCTTTTTTTTGACATAACTTCTTCAAGTTCATCATTCGTATTATACAGCTGAGGTTTTTCTGACAGTTGAAAATGGGTCATTATCCTTCAACTCTCAATTAAATTCCATAGATCCATGACCTCATACAATTCAGAACAGACCAATCTTCCAGGAAATTGAATCCAGAAACAGTAATTAAACCTTTGCTGCAAATATTCCATCAGAAAATCCAAATAACTCAAGAATGTTAGAACATTATCATCATTTTACTTCGCATAATCCAACGCAATCATACAAAATAGGGTTCTAATTTGAAAATTATGAGCAAATCTTGATCGAAATTTTTGACCCAAAATTTGGAACACCCTGTGACGAATTTTTCAAAATTCTAGAAATGTACAATATTTTCACAATCTTCGACTTCAAAAATTTGAAAATGGTTTGTGCTCAAGATATTTAGAATAGGAACAACAAAAATGAAACCGAATACTTTCATCTACCTTTTTTCTCCAGTTTTTTCCCGAAATTTTGGAAAGTGATCTGACGAATGCAACGATTTGAGTACGAATGTGTCCATAATTGCACCAAATTCGAAAACAAAAAAACAGATAAAAATTTTTTCAACATTTTTTTTCACTCCCTGTGTAACTGAGAATTTTCTAAGCATTTTCGAAATCTTCGTCAAAAAATATTAGGAGCATACGTTCAAGACTTTTATCCCAAAATGAATATTTTTTGAGATATTCAGGAAAAACGAATTTTACTTCAATTTCCATTTCGAATGTGTTTTTCTATTGGAAAATAATTAGTGGTCAAGTGAAATTTTGGAAATTTTTGTTATCGAGAAAATATGTTTTCATAATTCAGACGAGTTCAGCTTAGGATAATGTCCTCAAATTCTTAATTCTGGAGAATTTCTTTTTGTCATGGCAGGTAAATTCGAATTTTCAGTAATGAAATTGTTACAAATTCTATTAAATCTAATTAAAAATTATTATAAATTATTTTGTTCTGCATTCCTGAGAACTTTTCACGTTGACTTCACTGATACTCACATTGGGAACTTCAAACCAATTATTGCTTTCGCATAACAGATGATAATTCAAGAACTTAACTCGTCTGAACTATAGAAAATATTTTCTTGATAGCAGAGATTTCCAAAATTTCACTTCAATATTTGAGGAAGCCTCCTCCTTAAATACCCCCCTTAGGCAAGCTTTTTCTTGAAATTACTCAATTTGTGATTATGACGACCGTTTATTGTCTTATACATAATTTATAGGGTAGTTATTTATAATTTATTGTCTCATCCGCGTCTCCCCAAATACAGCAAATGTTCTTTACTAAATTCCTTTCAGAAATCATGATATCACATATTGTCCTAGGAATATCGAATTCTGGAACTTTATCAGAAGAAATAATAGTTAAATTCTGTTGCAGATGTATTTTAAGTATTCCATTTAAATTGCAAAATATCCTTTATATTCACTGAATGGTTCACACTTCTTTACGGAAAACAAATCATTATTTTTCCTAGGAATTTATTCAACAAAGAAGCAGCGACAGTGAGTCTATTCTAATCGGAGGAAATTCCTTTTGGACCTTGACCAGCTCGATGACTCTATGTTTCGGACTCTTAATCGCTAATGATGTTTATGCCACCGTCTATTCGATTGTCTGACTTTTAAAAAGACAGACGATGAAGTGATTTCACTAATTTCAATTATCAGGAGACAACGTATGCAATTTGTTGGACGCTAGGGAACTTCCTAAGCATACTGCTAGATCGTTAAAAATCGATTTTGTCGTGAAACCAGACTTAATATTGGATCATTTCGTGAAGATTATCATGGTCTTATCGGGACACCTCTAGACATTACTTTGAAGTCCGAAAAAATGGATTATTGAAGTCATAATTCGATTATTCAATGACAGGCTTATCGCATTTCATCTTTACCATATGGAAAGAGGCGTGCATGATAAGGCATGTTTTCATCTGGTATATTCCAAACTCATGTTTGAGAAATCCACAAAGTAGTTCGAGAAAAGGTACCTAAAGTGACCATTGAATGAACTTAATCGAATACCGTAAAACGGGGTAACTTTGAACGATTTGTTCTTCCAAAAAATATACAGGGTTATTCACGAATAAGGCTTTATAGAATATTTTTAGGAAAAACACAAGATTCAAGATTTAAATTCTAAAAATGAGCTTCAAGTAGAAAGACGACTTCTCGTATATTTTTTTAAGGTTCTTGGACTTCCGGTTTTCCGGAAGTGACATCAACTTTCTTTTTCAAATGGGAAGACTCATTTTTTATTGCATTGATTCTTTTTGATTCCAAAAGTTTGAGTTTTCCCGAGAAAATACTCTTTAAATGAGGAAATACGAAAAAAAAATCTCAAAATTGAACTCTGTTGAAATACAGACACCTTCGAGCTTTTTTCATTAAAAATTCTCATTTTTGAGAATCTCCGAGAAGAAAGGCTGATGCTTCTTTTCCGATAGCGTGATTTAGAGAATATGATACAGGAAGTCACAATATCTTTGTCAAAGTTAGAAGTGACGAAACATAAAAAAATCGATTTTTTCAAATTGGAACCCCATTCTTTTGAAGCATTTTCGAAATCTTCGTCAAAAAATAAAAGGAGCCTACGTCCAAAACTTTTATCCCAAAATGAATATTTTTCGAGATAGGTATTCAGAAAAAACGATTTTGTCTTCAATTTTCAATCTCATTCCGAATGTGTTTTTTACTGGAAAATAATTAACGGCAAGTGAAATTTTTGGAAAACTGTGTTGTCGAGAAAATATTTCCTATAGTTCAGTCGAGTTAAGTTCTTGAATTATCATCTGTAATGCCAAAGCAACAATTGGTTTGTAGTTCGCAATGTGAGTATTAGTGAAGTCAACGTAAAAAATTCTCAGGAATGCAGAAAAAAAATAATTTTTAATGCTTTTGAAAGAATAATTAACAGAACATGTAACAATTTTATTACTGAAAATTCAAATTTCCCTACCATGACAAAAAAGAAATTTCACACAATTGAGAATTTGCGGAAATTATCCTAAGCTTTAAAAATTAGAGAAAAACTGAACTTGTTTGAACGATAAGAAAATTTTTTCTCGATAACAGAGATTTCCAAAAATTTCTCTTGACCGCTGATTATTTTCCATTAAAAATCACATTCGGAATGAGATTGGAAATTGAAGACAAAATCGGTTTTCCTCAATATCTCGAAAATTATTCATTTTGGGGTAAACATCTTGAACGTATGCTCCATGATTTTTTGACGAAGATTTCGAAAATGCTTCGAAAAAATAGGGTTCCAATTTTAAAAAAACGATTTTCTGATGTTTCGTCACTTCTAACTTTGACAAAGAATTCGTGACCTCCTGTATCATATTCTAAAAATCACGCATTAGGAAGAGAAGTATCACCCTTTCTTCTCGGAGATTCTCAAAGATGAGAATTTTTAATGAAAAAACCTCGAAGTTGTCTGTATTTCAACAGAGTTCAATTTTGAGATTTTTTTCGTATTTCCTCATTTAAAGAGAATTTTCTCGGGAAAATTCAAACTTTTGGAATCGGAAAGACTCAGAATTCAATGGAGAATCTATTTATGCAATAAAAAAATGGGTCTTCCCATTTGAAAAACGAAAGTTGATGTCACTTCCAAAAAAAGCAGAAATCATAAAATAAAGAAAAATACATTTTTAATTATTGGAAAGATGGAAAATCAAACCTAATACTCACCACTTTGACGAAATTCATCATATTGAAACTGCTCATCCCAAACGTTTACCACATTCACAGAATAACAAGAACAAATTTTAAAAAGAAATACCTATTTGGTTCGATGAAAAATGAGCCTTTCCTTTGCTTACAGATTTTATAAAATGAATAAAACCTATATATAGCTAAGGAATGAATCAATAAGTTTGTCGGAACAAATTTTATATGTACCTATGTATATGAATTTTTATATATACAGTGTGGACTTTTGAAAACGAAACAGCAATGTTGAAAAAATGCTTGGACTGTACGATTTTTTATCGTTTCAACCCTTATTTTTAAGAGCCCAACCCCTAAATTCAGAATAGAGCAAATGGGGAAAGTGGTCCTCCTTTTGAAAGGTTTTCCTTTCTTGACGTGAACAAATTGAATTTTTTTCATTCGATTTATTGGTTTTCAAAATTTTCACATCTAAAATTTAAACAACACGGATTGTAAATCAATCCAATTTATGACTCATTTATTTTAGTTTTGATGATGATCCATAAATGTCATAGATATAGCGGATTGTTCACAGCAATTTGAATTAATTTCTTTATGCTGAATGCTTGTCTGACACCCTGTCTGTAGTAGATCAAACTAAGAGCGGCCAAAACATGTTCATTGTTCATCCCTTCACGACCTCAAATGCCAATGTCCAGGCACCAATTGCGGTCCGAAAAGTGCGCTAAAGGTGATTTTAATAGCCGTGCAATACGCCTTCTCATTGTCCATAAAATTCCTTCAAAGAGAGGGTGTTTCTCCACCTGCGCAATTGCTCTCGCAAAATACAAGTCCCACCCTCTCTGTACGGCATTGGCAGCATCAATTCACGAAGACCATACTTTGGCGCAGACGTAACGTTGATTTCTGAATTATTTAGCTCGTTTTCGATTGAAGATTGAAGGTGGAAAAATGAATTTCAAACCCTCGAGGAAATTGTTTGTTTATTTACCCCTTTATTCTGCGATAATGCTACGTACTGAGTTCAATTGGGGTGGAGAAGAAGTGTTTCAACACGAGGAGGAACATTTATAAATGGAGAGAAAAATGGAAAAAAACCAAAAAAGCCGACTTAGAAAAGTAACTCCAAAACAAAGTAGTATACACTCAAGAAAAACAAAATAATCTCGTTTTTACCACGCAAAGATGTAACCCTTTTCAAATCTAAATCAACATACAGCTTCCTCTGAATAACAAACAATGATAAGAATAATTTTCAAAGGTCTCTCCTAAATGAAATGAAATGGAAATTATTAGACTACTTAAAAGTCAAATTATAACGATTAACGATAATATAACAGTTATCAGAATATTTTTTAGAGTTCTTACCCTGAGTAAAATGAAATAAAGAAAATTAGACTTCTCGAAAGTGAATCAAATTATTACGATATTATTTATAATGTTCTCACAATTATTTGAATATTTCATTCTATACATAGGAGAATTCTTGCAAATATTTTGGTCATTGTTTGTTATTAATATAGATATGTGTTGATTAAGATTTTTGGGTAGGTACCTATCGACAGTTTTTGCTTAGTTAAAACCTTACTATTTTTTTTTTACTTCTGACTGGATCTCAACTTATTCGAAGGTCAGCTATATTTTGAATTGTTTTTTTAATACAACCGAAATATTAGACAGAGAGCATTCAAATTTTTAAGGTTTTTTTATAAAGAGAGATATGAAAAAATTATTATATTTAAGTTAGAAATTTCAATTTTCACTCAATTTTATATGGCACATGAAAAATTCAAATAATAAACTTGGGAATCAAATGTTTACCTATTTTAACAATTAATTTCAAATCACAATGTTGAATGAATATATCACAATACATAGTCCGATTTCGAAGGAAATTTGTAAATATTGTGTGAACCAGGAAGATATGGTAGTGAATTCGCAAAGACTAACTTCATTATCTTATTAATTCAAATAGTTTGTTATAGATATCGAAATTTGAGTCGAGCGTGAGATTATCATGCGAATAAAATTTTCTAATCGAACCCAATTATGGATTTAATTTACAATTTTGCAGCTTGGACTTAGAAATCATTCGAAAGGTTGATCATATTTAGTTGATGGTGGTTCATTAAATACTGAGAGCTACTGAAGTATCTAATCCAACCAAAAATATTTTCATGTGAAATATTGCAATGATGAGGCCGTATTTTAATATTGTCAAAACTTGACTTGGCCGTTTCTCTTTCACCACGTGAGCAAGAGGTGACAATTTCATTCGTTGTTCATAACTTTTCTGTTATCAATAGATCTTATAGTTACGAAACGGCAAGTCACTTATTTTGAACAAGGCAAAGAGTTTGTGAAATAAGGATTTGTTAAGATGAAGAGTGTAGAGTTAGCAGCTTGGCTCTACATGAGATCTGATAAGTTTTTGACAATATCAGAAATACGGTCTTGTCTTGACAATATTTTACAGTAAAATGTTTTTGGTTGTATTTCAATTCGTTTTGTACGTTGCTTATGACAAAATCCTTTCATTTGGTTCATTTTTTTCCCAATAATAATTAAATAAAATATAATTATTGCGAGATCTATTTTAAGTCAAACTAATTCACAATTAATGTTCAAAATCAACAATGTACGAAGTGGAGAAATATACCTTTATCTACCTAGATTCAAGCTGCGATGGCGATGTATTTGAGAGCTGCCATCACAACCATTGTATACAGAATCCTGTCATTATGCAATGATCACAATTAAAAATTGCACAATGAAAACTGTGGTTGAGGATATTACAGGGAAATTGAATTTGTTGTAAATACATATGAGGCGTTTTTAGAGCGCTTCATTTTATCCCCTTATTCAAAATGTGGGGAGAATTTTCCTTGAGCATTCTTGAATATTTTTTTCAACATTCACATCAAGCAGTCCTCCGTATACATCAATTTACAGACAACTACCATCAAAATTGGAGGAAGTCTCATACAAAAATGTATACATCCCCTGGTTCTAAAGGTTGGGGGGTGAAAGTTTTAAGTTTAAGAATTTTTCCGTTGTTTGTGTACTGAAACTAGCTCACATATCAGATTTCAACTTGATAGGACATCGGGAAGTACCCTAAACAGTTTTTATGATCAACAGTGAGTGAGTGACGAAATCGGGGGTTTTTAGATATCCATAAAATCAGAAATATACGAGCTATGCACTTGAATCTTTGCACGTTTGATAAGTTCACTACTGACATTATATCCTGAAAATTTTGTTCATTCACTATATCCATTCAGGAATGTTTATCATTGACACTATAAGTTTATGGTAACTGAAATAAGAAACATAAGTTTGAGACGTAATGACTTCTAAATATCTGAAAAATACAGCGTCAATAGTGGTCCCAAATTTTGTTGTGGATCATTATTCATTTTTAAATTAAATTTTTCCGAAGGAGAAGTTGTCAACCGCTCTGATTTTTTGTTAATGTTAAAATCGCCAGCCAAGATAAATGGAAATTAATTACCATTTGTACCAAGTATTTTCGACCCTTCTTCAGTGTACTCCAGTAAAGTGCGATGAATAAAATGCTCTACCTCGTCCAATTTTGGATTCGGAGAAATGTAAATTGCTACCAAGACTATGTGTAGGCCATTTTTAAGTTTGCATAAGCATGCACAAATGAAGAGTGGAAATTCAAAAGGGTCTAAGTGCCACTTTCACGAAATTTTAGATTTCATTTGTTATGGGGTCTATGTGCCAAGGCCAATAGCCTACGAAACGATTCATGTGCCATACGCTTCAGGCTGTCATCATTTCTGATGAAAAAAACAATTTTTTTTAACTTCTTTCATCAGTTTGAGGGCGGGTTTCACAAAGCTTTAACTGTAAATTAAAAAAACCTTACCTAAATTCGAATCAATCGAATCACCCGTTTTGAAATTTCAACGAATCGGGATGGCTCCAATACATTTGACGGTACAATCAAAGTTTTGTGAAACCGACCCTGAGACATGTTTTATGTAATATCTCAGTTCGATTTTTTTGGCACTTAGACCCTTTTGAATTTCCACTCTTCAAATATTTCCAACAAATGAGCGTCTAACATTAACATCGATAACGTCTTCAATATTTATTTGAATATTCGGAGTCATAATATTAGTATAACATTATTACTATTTTGGTAAATAGCTACCCCACTTTTTGGGACAGTATCTCGTTTGAATTGAACAATACAATTGAAATTAGGTATTTCAATCGGATTATCACGCGTCATGCATGTTTCGGTAAGAAGTAACACATTGGTTTGTCTCGTAACTGAATCTTGTGAATCGTATTTGTGACTATGTAGACTTTGGCAATTGAAAGTCATTATTGAAATGCCATTTCTATTACTAATGAAATCTAAGACACTTTGAACTATCGTCTGAACACTATTTAAAGACAGTCTTATGAATTCTTGCAACAAAGATGCAGTCGATGCAGCTTGCCTTCGATTATGATAAAACTTAAATGCAGAATTATCATTTTTTGTTGTAATATACAATTTATCAATATAAGTCACTCGAGAGAGTGCAACATAGACGAGTTCCTGAGAATGTGATTTGCTATACCCATATACTATTTCGTCAAAAGTTCCATCCACCTTACGACTTATGTATAGTTAGAGCAAGAGCTGAAGTTAATGGAAAATGTTTGCGTTTTGCTATACATTTTCTATCAGATGTTAATGAAATATTTGCCGTTCGTAATTCAATGGGAACAGCGAGATTGCCGACTCCATTTTGCACTACTAGACTAGACAAATACCGTGCCGAAGTCTGCCGAACTGAACCAACGATACACGGCTGTGTAAGGTTTTTTCGTTACAGAATTTCTACATTCGGTCACCGCGCTCAAAGCCTGAGATAAAAGCTATGCAATAACTTAAAAAAAAATTAAATTGTTGGAAAAAAATGGAAACTTTCCAATTTCTCCGAACTTCCCCAACTTCAACTTAAGTAGGGTTGTCAGAATGACAATTCTCGTAATATGTCTTAGTTTTTGCTCCAGAAAAATATTCTGTTTTCTTGTGTTATAACATGTTTGGTTTATCTATGGGAGATGATTGCCTTTCATTGGGGTCCCGTAGCGGTCTTCAAACATCTGTAGTGCCGAAAAATCATCACCTATGGAAGGTCGTATCTGGTTTGAAAAAACCCTCACGACCAGAGAGCAACAATTTGTGGATTTTGAATTTGAATATCGAAGGAATTTCGAAAGGAAAGTGTGATTACGTCTCTAAATTAGCTGATGAACATGGTATCAAAGAGATTCTTCTGCAAGAAACCCACACGGCAACAGAAAAAAAATCCTCGTGAAAGAGGACAGTTGAAAGGTTATGTATTAATTGATTTTTACAAGTTTAGCTTGTTATGTTGGAAAATTATCAGTTTCGTAACTTTCAACAGATTCGGAAAGGGGAAATTGATGGAGTTTTTTTTTCATTTCTTTCAAATTTTGTGACATTTCTGTCATAAATATTTATAAACCTCCGAACATTATTTGCCCAAGAAATCTTAGTGTAGATGTTTTTTAAACTAGCAAATGCATTTCCAAAATGCATTCGATTTATTCTGAATAATCGGTTTCTTTTCTGCTTTTGTCTTTTTTCATTTCAGATTGAGAATTGCGAGTCGTTTTGGGAAGAATCTGTTTATCCGAGCCCATCGACGGATAACATGAAGATGATCACACTGATGTCTTTCAAGATTTTCCTGATATTCGATATTTTATGTTATTTTGTTCACGGGGAGGCAGGTTTTTTCGGCTGAGGTTTTTTCCCCTGGCTGTATAGTATCGTATGATACTAGTGTTGATAGTATCGTATGATTCTATAGTATCATACAAAGAATGTTATGATACCCCGTTCTTTTTTTACCTCAGCTTAGGTACTTTTTGTTTCAACATTTATTGTATTATTTTAGCTCTCTTTTTAAAGAATATATATAGTAGGGCAGCATATTCCCCTAATTCTTTATGCACTTATTCGTATCGAAACGAAATCCTCAAATCCCCGTCTCGAATCAAGAAGGCCCGTCCGAACCACCGCGCATGAAAAGCGTGGGTTTTTTCTATGGCCAAGGCCAACCAGTACACGCACCGGTTGCTGTGTGCGTTTTATGGCGCTTTTGAGATGCGTCTTCTCTCTACCTTGACGTAATAGGCAGAGCCAGCTCACTGTTTACATCCGCAATAGATCTGTTATTTGAGCGAGCTTCGTACGCGACTCCAAAAGCCGTGAACTTCACTTGCTTGCATGCTGGATCGTTGCTTATTTTAAATGGGCGTCCTGATTTATTTTCGTCTGTGTTCTATGTGCGCTTACGTTGTGCTTATCTCTACTGAAAGCTCCTCGGAAGTCGGAAGTTGCCATGGGGTGTAAATCTCATTTTCTTCTTGTTAAAGTCCAGAGCAGATATGCATGAATTATAATTTTTTTTAAATTCTTAAAACAATCTGGATTTTATTACAAATTTTCCATGAAGGGTGTTTGTTCTCAGACGAGATACCCTGTATATTTCTCATCCCATGAAGATTGGAAAAATTTGCTGAAATACGTCGAATGATTTTTTTGGGGACATCTTTTAACGTATATTCAAGGCTTGAAAGAGTTGAGTGATACTTCATTTTGAAGATCTTGGAAGCCTCTTTACAACAGTGCTTAAAAAACCAAACTTAAATGAACCGTTTTCTCAAAAGACCGAATGTTTTGGTTATTTTAACAATGTTTGAACCCACTTTTACTGAACTCTTTTTACAAATTTCAAAAATCCACAAGAGTAAGAGATATCGTATTCAATCGTTTTGAAAGTATGTAATCTTCGATAAAACCGCTGTAAAATCATTACAAACACTGAGGCTAATAGGGCTATCGGAATGCTACAGGGTGGCCTAACTCAGGTTGTTGTAGCGGAAAGGCTCCAACTCAGTTAAAGTGTGATATCTCGACTTTGGAATAGGTTCAGGGAGACAGGTTCCGAGTTGGGAAGACCAAGGCTTGGTGGGCGACGAAAACTAACACCTGCTCAGGATCATTTCATCACCGTTTCGGCGAGAAGAAAGCCTACATCTACGTGTAGAATGCTACGGAATATTCTTCAAAATGGAGATGGGGTCCAAGTTTCCATCGAAACCATCAGACGACGTTTGAGAGAAGTGAATCTAGATTCTAGACATCCATTAAGGGGAGTTTCATTAACACGTGACCTTAAGCGTCAAAGACTGGAATGGGCAAGGCAACACATCAATTGGAACGATCAATGTCGTAGTGTCCTTTTCACTGATGAATCCAGATATGGACGATTTTCAGATTCTCGAAGAATAAGGGTATGGACAATCCCTTGCATACCCCGTAATCGTCGCTATGTCCAAGAAGTCCATCCATTCCAAGGGGGTAGTTTTATGATATGGGCCGGGATATGTTTCAACGGAATATGACCGCCTTACACTATAGGGAGCATGTCATTGACAATGTTTTGCCAACTTTTCAATTTCTAGACGATAACGCTAGACCACACCGTGCAGCCATATAGTTGAGAATGCGCGCGAGGAGCTTGGTATTCCACATTAACCAATACCTCCGCATTCACCAGATTTGAATTGCATAGAACGTGAATGGGATATGCTCCAATGCTTGATTTTTTCTAACCCCCCTGTATACGCTGCAGACCTTCAGGCTAAAATTAATTTTATTTTCTGCAAGTTGGAATCATATTTATATGAATTTTCATCACAAAATCTCATTCAAACTATATTTTTATGCAATTTAAGTCAATATCCCTAACTCATGTGGAGCAGTGTATTTTATAATGCTTGTATACAAAATCAGATCTGCGTTTTCGAATGTTCAAATTTTCCTCCATTGACTTCCCAAAAAAATAATCATAACTGATAACTGAAAAATATTTCCAATCACTATGAGAAGAGAAATTTACGGGGGTGGTTTGTCTGAGAACAAACACCCTGTATATTATTGAAACTATAATTTTATATGATATAATATAATAAAATGTAATATATAATATTTTTACAATTTTATGAATCATTATAAGTGATTTTTCACTTATGACTATTTTTGTGTAAATCCTCTCACTAACCCTCAAGGTTTTTATTGTTTTTTTTTTTGTATTTATAAAGTCAACTCTTCATCAAATATAACAATATTAATAATACAGATTGAACGGTTATCTGGAATGAAATTGATATTTTTTCAATCAATAAATCATCTGAAACTGAACAACTAATTTTTAATATTCTCCATTTTTTTCCCGATAAAACCAACTTAATTTTTTCGAATGTAAATAAAAGTCAAATGTGAGCTTGTTAGAAGGCTCATAAAATATGAGGATTTTTTCAATATGCAATTTAAATAAAAATTATTAAATGCACTATATGCTGAGTTGTATTCTGCAAAAAAAAAATCACGTCGATAGAAACACCAAGAAAAATAATAACTGCTAGGCTCACTCGAGAATGCAAGAAAAGGTGTTGTATTTTCTGAGCCAACAGAAAAATATGTTAATTGCTGAATTGAATGAAAGACATGTTACTGTTATAAATGCAATTTATTAGGTTTAAGAAATGCAACCCTTTCAAGAACCTACACCTTTTTAAAATATTATAAATTAATATCAGAGTTTTTTCATAGCTTTTGTAAATTTTCTCTCATTACGCTTTCAACTGTATTTTTTTATTTTTATAATTAAATCTCAACTCTGCATGCCTAAAATGATAATAATACATGTTCAGTCATTGTTCGGTTTAAAATAATAATTTTTTTTAACCAACTCAAACTGAAAATGGTCGATTGATTTTTAATATTCCCCACTTTTTTTATCCCCTTGACTTCAACCCTACCATCCCTACCCAAATTTGATGTGAGGGCTGGTTAGAAGGCTCATTGTATCCCCAGGTTTTTTATCGTGCAATTCTTTAAAGAAATTATTAATAAATAAATCAGTATGGAGAGTTAAATTATTAAGAATACCTTGTTTTACTTTAAGGAAAAGAAAAAGCAAGATTAATTATATCTGGCAGGTGCACTTGGAATAGCAAAAAAACGATGTTTTTTTTTTTCTCCTCCTTCCTCCAGAAAAATATTCAAATTTCAGAACTAAAAAAAATAAATATTACCATTTCGAATGCAATAAACCTGGTTCAAAAATGCAACATGTTTCTTAACTACGCCTACTAGTTATTATTCTTCCTCATAGTGTACAAAAACTTTATTCAGCATACAAATCGTTTTCATTTTTTTATTTTTCTAATTATTGCATGTTTAAAACTCGAGGTTCTGATAACATCCCATTTTTCAAAAGCCTTCCAACACATGATATATGTTTACACTAGAAAAATTAAAGTTAGTTAGGGTTGCAGGTGAGGGGATAAAGGGAAATATTTAGTTTCCCACTCCCTACTGAGTTATAACCCCAAATTTTCAGTTTTGAATTCTTATCTACAAAACCAAAAGATATAGACACATGGATTTAACATGAATGGTACCAATATTTTTTTTACCCCTTGGGGGATGAAACCAACAACCCCTGATATTCATGAATTTTTGAAATCCAGAATGTTTTCTTGAAGTAAATTCGTATACGAAAAATTTTCAAAAGAATTGAATATTTATTAATCCAGTGATATTTCTGAATTCAAGAATTATGCTATTGTTTATTGTAAACAAAAGTAGATCAGATTCGATTGAGATTTCTCAATTTATCTTGCGAAACGTCCAAGAAGTTTATCGGCACAAACCAACCTTCAACAAATAACGTAGATATAATATCATTAGTTGCTCTAAGAAATAAAACTTGAGGTTAAGGACATTCTAGAAGATCCCTTTTTCATTATTCCCTCATGAATTGAATGTAAACTTTTTACAAGCCGCAAATTCCTCATAATAAACACTAACAACTTCTTAGCTCACAGGTAAGCCTCGGTCAATCCTTCAACCTTTCCACAGCGTCGTAAAAAAGTTATTAAAAGAGGGTAAAAAGGGTTTTTCGGAAAACATGCACGTATCTCAGAATTGTCGGTGCCGAAAGGCACAACAACATTGTGGACCCAACTCGACAAAACGATTGCGTCAAGTGCATTGCTGTCTGCTATAAAAATGTGGCCAATGATCCACACACAGGCAAGCTCAAGTTCCTGTCCTAGGACGGCAAAACCAGACAGACTTCAGTAAACGATGCAGTCGAAAATTGTGAAATGGAAAGAGAGCGAAAAAGGATGGGTGTATAGCATATTTATCTATTTTACCATGATTGGCCTAGTGGTCCAGTACTTCAGCCGTTCTTAGATCATCTGAAAAAGGCATGTTGCGAATTGTAACAGAATTTTTTGAAATATGGGAAAATATCTTCATTTGAATTTCTTCGAAAACTATGAAAAATCTACTCACATTGAAATTTTAATAATGTTGAAATGATCTCCCAAAATAAATTAACGTTCTTTGAATTTATTCGAGTGAATGAAATCTTCAGTAGGTACTGAATTCTCTGAATAGATTCTATTTAAATATACAATTTTTTTCATTCATGAATCGAGATCTATTTGCATTTACTTACTAAATTAAAAATGTTAATTCGGATGATCATTATATATTCTTCTGTGGTTATTATAATTATTGAAATATGATGGTCAAATTCAATAGAAAAAGCAATGTGAGAAGTGCTGATTTTGATTGAAAATATCCTTATTTTCGGGAAAATATCTATCATTTTATGTATATTATTTGGGTTCAGAACGAAACATTATATAATTCTATACAAAATCCAATACATCATGTGTATGCTGGGAATTTTAGCAGATGTTTATGACCATACAACGTACAACTCAGCGTTGGAATAAATCAAACCACAGACTTGACCAAGCAAAAAATCAATACTTTAGCTTCTGAAGTTTTTTTTTTTTTCATTACAACTTCATATGTTCGAAGTTCACCTAGTATAGGTGGATATTCTACAATATTCAGACCAGGTTTCATGAACTTTTTTGTGACTGATTTTTAAATCTTGAAAAGTCTTTGTAACATTGAAAATGTAAGGAATTTTCGAATACTAAATTTCATGAACTTTGGCATTATGAAACTTTCGTGAATTCTTGATTGCCACTGATTTATGTAAAATTTCGTGATTGATTTCTAATTTCTCATATTGACAAAAAATGTTGTGGCTGATTTATAAATCGCGACTGATTTTTTGATGTAATAGCAAACTTCATAATTTCTCTATTAGCTCCACAAAAAGGGCATTTACAATTGAATCATATCCTAAAGTTGGACCTTGAAAAATACTGTAAAATTTCATGACTGATTTCTAATTAGTCACATTGATAATGTACGAAATTTCAGAATATGATATTTCACAAACTTAATCAAACTGAAATTTTCGTGACTGATTCCTAAATAGGACTGAGTTTTCAATGTAATAGAAAACTTCATAATTCCTCTATTAGGTCCACAAAAAGCTCACTCACAGTTGAATCGTATCCTCAAGATGGATGAAGCTTCTCAAACCTTGAAAAATGTTGTAAAATTTCGTGACTGATTCTTAATTAGTCACATTGACAATTTTAAAAATTTCAGAATACCAGATTTCATGAATTTTGTGATACTGAAAATTTCTCGACTGATTTCTAAATTGCGACTGATTTTTTATTGTGATTATGTAATTGGATAATTCCCTACCAACCCAACAAAAGGGAATCTTACAGTTGTATATCATGTTCCAAACTTTAAGCAATCTTGAAAAAAATCTTGTAATATTTCATGACTGATTTCTAAATAGTCACATTCACAATGTACGAAATTACAGAATATGATATTTCAAAAACCTAGTCAAAATAAAATTTTCGTGACTGATCTTTAAATCGCGTCTGATTTTTCAATGTTATAGAAAACTTCATGATTCCTCTATTAGGTCCACAAAAAGGGCACTTACAGTTGAATCGAATCCTCGAATTGAATGAAGCTTCCCAAACCTTGAAAAATGTTGTGAAACTTCGTGACTGATTCATGAATTTTGTGATACTGAAAATTTCTCGACTGATTTCTAAATTGCGACTGATTTTTTATTGTGATTATGTAATTGGATAATTCCCTACCAACTCAACAAAAGGGAGTCTTACAGTTGTATCATGTTCCAAAATTGAAGCAATCTTGAAAAGGTCTTGTAATATTTCATGACTGATTTCTAAATAGTCACATTGACAATGTACGAAATTTTAAAATACGATATTTCATGATCTTTTTAATACTGAAATTTTCGTGACTGATTCCTAAATTGCGACTGGTTTTTTATCGTAATAGGATAATTTCCTACCAACTCCACAAAAGGGGCTATACAGTTATGTCCCAAATGAAATTTCGAGACTGATTTCTCATTAGTCACATTGACAATACACGAAATTTAAAAACACCAGGTTTCATGAACTTTGTACCACTGAAAATTTCTTGACTGATTCCTAAATTGTGACTGATTTTTTATTGTAACAGGAGAATTCTCTACAAAAAGGACTGTTACAGTTGAATCATGTTCCAAAGTTGATACAATATTTTTAAATCGTGAAAAATCTTGTGAAATTTCGTGACTGATTCCTAAATTGCGACAGATTGTTTACTGTGAAGACTATCACAGATGCGAAATTTTGTAAAATTTCGTGACTGATTTCTAAATTGCGATTTATTCTTTACTGTAATTATGAAATTGGATAATTCCCTACCAACTCAACAAAAGGAGTTCTTACAGTTGTATCATGTTCCAAAATTTAAACAATCTTGAAAAAAATCTTCTGATATTTCATGACTGATTTCTAAATAGTCACATTGACAATGTACGAAATTTTAGAATACCAGATTTCATAATCTTTGTAATACTGAAATTTTCGTGACTGATTCCTAAATTGTGACTGGTTTTTTATCGTAATAGATTAATTCCCTACCAACTTCACAAAAGGGACTATTAGAGTTGAGTTATGTCCCAAAGTTGAAGCAATTTCGAAAAATGAAATTTCGAGACTGATTTCTTATTAGTCGCATGGACAATATCCGAAATTTCAGAATACCAGGTTTCATAAACTTTGTACCACTGAAAATTTCTTGACTGATTCCTAAATTGTGACTGATTTTTTATTGTAATAGGATAATTCTCTACAAAAGGGATTCTTACAGTTGAATCATGTCCCAGACTTCATACAATATTTTTAAATCGTGAAATTTCGTGACTGATTTCTAAATTGCGACTGATTTTTTACTGTGAAGACTCTCACATATGAAAAATTTCGTAAATTTTCGTGACTGATTCCTAAATTGCGACTGGTTTTTTATCGTAATAGATTAATTCCTTACCAGCTCTACAAAAGGGACTATTACAGTTGAGTTATGTCTCAAAGTTGAAGCAATGTCGAAAAATGAAATTTCGAGACTGATTTCTTATTAGTCACCTCGACGATACACGAAATTTAAAAATACTTGGTTTCATGAACTTTGTACCACTGAAACTTTTTGACTGATTCCTAAATTGTGACTGATTTTTTATTGTAACATAATAATTCTCTACAAAAGTAACTCTTACAGTTGAATCATGTCCCAAAGTTGATACAATATTTTTGAATCATGAAAAATCTGGTAAAATTTCGTGACTGATTATTTACTGTGAAGACTCTCACAGATAAAAAATTTTGTAAAATTTCGTGACTGATTTTCAATTTGTCACATACGTGTTTTTTGTGTTTTTTTTTTATGTCGTTTATTGAAAATAGTATTTTCTTCCTTATTTAGTGAATTTCGTATAATTTTTCGGATTTTTTTCTGATGTCTCTAGGATCCTAGCTAAAGATACTCAATCTGTAGGCGATGCACGTGTCCTAGGATAGTGCGATCATCTAGCATCCACTCCCCACCCCCCTCGCTGCAAACGCAACTTTCCCCACTCCCAAACCGCGACACTTACCCCTCTCCACCCGCCCCCGCTTGTTGCGTGAGTCTACGGTCCAAAATACACCAGCTACGCCGCACAACCCCCACTGTCTACTTCTTGGGGTGGCCGATTACCATTTTCAGAATTCGTGCGATCGTTTTGACGAAAAGTCGTACATTGCGTAAAAAAGTGCGCACACAGTGCGTGAGTGTGCATTCCGAGCAGATCGCATTCTACATCGATGCTATCATTTCACTACAAGTTTGGCCCACTGCAACGTCATAACACAAACTGATGGACCAGCTTTTGATTAGTTTTATTTTCGGGCGATTTTAGTTTTTTTTTTTTTTTGTTATTTTCGTACTAGTGCCATTTCCGAAGAGCGTGATCGAGGATTCTGTGAGTATTTTTAGATTTTTTTATTTTTGGGTCATTGCCATAAGTTTATTTTTGCACTCCTTCAACAATAATTCTTTTTCGAAGTTATCAGGAAGTCGAAAGTTATTTAATCTGAACGCCACCCACGTATTGTCGAACATCTGTCAATTTCACAGTGCATGTTTCCTGCTTTCGATTCATTTCGAAAGGCCCCCCTCAAATTTCGACATGCATGAATCGCGAATTTTTATTATTATCGTTTCGCTCCCCTGCACTTCCAACATTTTTCAATTTATTTCGGGTTTATTATCCCTCTTCCTATTCATTTTTAATCAAGTTTAAGTCAATTTGAAAAATAATGAAAATCAAGTAACATTTTTAATTTAATTTCTAATTGTTTAAAAAATTGTTTCGAAATGTTATTATTTTTATTCAATATTGATAATAATAATAATATACTTCATTCGTATAACAAAAATCAAGTAACATTTTTAATTTTATTTCTAACATGAAAAAGTCAATAGTGCTCAAAAAAATTGTTCAGAACTGTTATTCTTTGTATTTGATGATTATAATTACAATAATAGACTTTATTTGTATAATAGAAATCCAGTTACATTTTTAATTTCATTTATACTCAATTTTAACGTAAAAAATTAAAAATTGTTTTGAAGTGTCATTTTTCGTATTTAATATAAATGATAAAAAAATTTATTCATTCACAATGTGTATTAAAAATATGGGGAATGGGGACCACACATTTAGTGTACTAGTTTCAGATGAACCCTCCGCTGTTATATTTTATATGTCTTTGTATGTTTACTATTCTGGAAAGATTGGCATGAAGCCCACAATATGGTTTCATTCACCAATGAATTCAACACTCCAATCAGTTTTGACTGTTCGTTTTTTACCTTGAGCAGTTATATAAATCGTGAATATAAAGAATCTTATGTTTAATTAAAAGGAAATTGTGAAATATAAATTTTTTAACTGATTTTTCGGTAATATTGTGCAATAAATTTTTTGTCGATCAAAATTGATAAGTTGATAATCTTGCGTATTTTCCATTTTATTTAATTTATTCACAACACCTTCTCGTTCACCAGTTTTGTCGACTTATGAAAAAATTTTGCTAATTTGAACTTTCTTAAAAATATACCACCCCTTGAAACTTTCAACTTGCCTAAAATCTACCACTAAACTGAAATAATGTAGCAGAGATATAATACTGTGAATCTTCTGATTTAGTTGTTTTATTTCGCAGATAAGAATTTTTTTAATACTGATTTACTCGAAAATTGCACATCTCACGAAATTTTCTAAAATAACATAATATTCATTAAATAGCATTCAATTGACTTTCAAGTATTGAATTTTTGGAATGTAATGAATAACATAAAACAAGTTAATTTTTTTAAAGACATTCAAAAACCTGTGTTTTTCAACCGAGACGGACAGACAAAAATTACGATAAAAATTATTTTTTCCGAACTGAAAAATCTTCTATGTAAATATGATTCAAGACTCACCGTGTAAGTTTAACATTATTATAAGTGCTTTTGTGTTATTTACTTCATAATTTGAAGCTCAATTTGCACTTCTATTGCAATCTCAATGCCGTAAAACTGGTTTCTTGTCGTAGCATTGCTTCTATTAGTATTTCTTTTAGATGAAAGTTGTCAATGTTTCGCATTATTCATACGCATAAAAAAGTAACGGGATGTCAAATAATCGATTTATGGTATATTAATATTTGGACAACAGGAAATCCATTATTTCAGCTTGACTTTCTGCATACAATGCGGTCATATGAATTTGACGAAACCCATTAATTCCCTTGGGGTGAATTAGGGTGTCATCACATCCTGTCCCTCACCGCATTATTTAAACGTATATCTTTCGTTCCGAACAATGCAATTCTCTAATTTCGAATTTGAAATTCGTCGGCAATCACCAATCATATCAAGGAAGTCCGCTCCATTTTAAAATCGCGATTTTGGTAACCAGTTGCTGATTTTTCGAAAGTTATCGCATCGTTTTATGGGATAATAGGAATTTAATACACTTTTAATACAAAAAACATAGTTTTTATTCGAGGCAATCTAGGAGCCTGTTGAGCGAGTTCGATTCTCCACAAATCGAGGTTCAAAGTTGCTTTTGAGATAGGTTTTCTTAATTATTTAATTTGGGGCCAGTCCAAATGTTGGTAATTTTATCACTATTTTTGCAGGAATTTAATTCTTTCTAATAGAGTTATATTAAGTTCAAGTTTTGATGTGTCGGCCTGCATTGATTTTTTGGTAAATCCTTACAATTTTTTAATTTAATAAAATCGAATTTTTATTATATCTTTGTCAATTTTTGAAATGAAAATAAATAAATTTCAAGATAGATGGACAATGTCATTTTAATTTTTTATATTTGTCGCCCCCTAATTTTTTCAATCAATTATCAATGCTAATCGAATAATCGACTGTTCATTTGAGAAACTAAAGGGCGACAAATAAAAAATGAAAAAACACAAATTCTACGAAATGGTATTTTAAATATATTTTGGAATTTTCTTCTCAAAAATTTGCGCAGGCATCGAAGAAAATACTGCTGTCAGATGAAATTACAAAATCGGCCCTACAAAAATGATTTAAAATATTCCATTTCATTTTTTTATGTTACGAAGTTTGTCTGAGTATTTCTTGTTATCAATGGTGAGGGGGTGAACTCTTCATGGTAGAAATAACACTATAACTCATGTATGCGTGAACCGATTTTCTTGAACTTGGGTTTTGTTTAAAGGTCTATAAAGGCTGATTTCAGAAACATATAAGAACAGTATACCGAGTGTTTCAATCGGAAACTAAATGCAGTTTTGTGAAACCTGATTCTATTTACGCTTTTTTTTGTAAAATTTAAAATTCAAAGCTTTAACTCTGGAAAATTGAAAAAAACCAAACAAAATCTCATCATCTATCGACCTGTAGAACCGCAGAGTGATATCTCTTGTCATTCTTTGGATATAGACATTTTTATACAGTTGGTCGCCCCCCTTAATCTTACGGGAGAATAATATCTAGTCTAGGGTGTTTAAGCATATTAATATCACATGCTCCGGGAAATTTCCAGAAAAAATGTCTTATAAACTATGAATCGCAAATGTTTCGTTTTTCAGATACAGGGTGTTGAAATTTCATTCGAAAATTAATCTCTTCTCAATATGTCTCAAACTTTTAGAAACATTTTTTCGCGATTTGGTTAGTCACAAATGGGTGTGAAAACCCATTTTTTTTTCGATTCATCGTCAGATTGGGATTCTTGATTGACATGCAATCACCAGGTACTTATAGCTGAGCGTTATCTTCAGCGCCCTCTATCAATTAATTGTACACTTTCGTGTACAATTTTCATTCTGAATGTATCCAGATGATTCGTGAAAATTTCAGTACAACAGTGTAGCCTTCGAGTTGGCTTATCTCAGCCAAATCAAAAGTAGGTGTTTTGCCTTGAGGAAATTAGTAATCTTCATTTTGCCACCGTAATAGCACGTTTCTTACCCTTCAATATGCTCGACATGCAAAGAGATTCAGATTTCCAAGGAAAATCATTGGAACTCAATTATTCATATACATCGCGGTTAATCAATATTTGCCAATTCCGTTCAGATGTTGTATTCCCATATTTAATGTTAAGAATTCATGTTGAAAACTTCAAAGGAAAATTCTACATGTCGGTAATTCAGTGAAATTATTGTTTGGAATCGGAGATAGTTTGCAAAGCAAGGGTACTATTTTTTTTTAAATTTGATTGACTAGAACAAACAGATTCTTGGAATTTGTGAATATTGCATTTTTTGTACTGCGAAGTGAAAAGAACACTTGCATGAACCCAAAAATACTTTTTAATATCCCCAACATTTGGCAACTCTGTAGAATATTTTTGGAATACCTCAACTTACCACTTTTATTTCATCCACATGTTCTCTGATGCGTTAAATAAAATGTTCGAGGCTTGAATTGAATTTTTCAGGATCATTCAAATTTTAGCTATGAAATTTTTTTTGAATTAACGCTGAATATTTAGAAGCAAACATTCTTGTTTCAATCCTAATATAACAGTATAATTTTATTCCTATATATTTTAGTGAGAAATTCTATGAAATCTCGAATATTTCCACGAAATTTACCTTGAATATAATTAATATCATGAATAGACAATGAAACCATCAGGTTGAGCAAAGAAGCAATCCATGACGGGACGCTTATTGATTACTATATTGTTGAACTAACGTAACTCGACAATATTTCTTGTACGAAAAATTATTAAGAAAAATCCTCGTTTAAATTCAAAAAAGCATACGCATAGGGAGATTTGCCTTCGAAATAACAAATTTATGGATTATTCTTGATGATAATTAGTAAAAGAATAATGGTCTAATTGAAGTTCTCTCTAATCACAAATTGTAAATTATTTAGTAGGTAATTTTTAATGAAAAATCGAAGCAATTGATTCTACTTTTAGTTATACCGCTGAATATATTCCTATTTGCAAAAATTAAGTAAAGGGGTGAGAAATATCTTATTCAAAAAAGCATATGATAAATTACTTTTGAAATAAAAAATCGACAAGTGCGTGGATTTTTCTAATAATTCTTCCTACAAGAATTATTGTTGAGTTACGTTACTTTTTTGGCACGTTGTATAAGAAGCTAACACATTTGTTGAAGTATAAAAAGTCTCCAACTCTTAAAGCTTACAATTTTTTTATTGATAAAAAATTGTCTGGTTCAAAAATTTTCAAAAAATGCTATACATAGCTTCAATTTTCCCAAATCACTTAATCTCCTAGAGGTTTAATGGAATCCTGTTGTATATAAATATGAGGGTTGAAAATTTGAAATATTTTTAAATGACTTTCTGGTATTTTTTTTAATTGTATGATTCAGAATTTTTTGACGTTCTATCAAGTGATAGTGAAACTTAATGTTATTGCATGAATTTGAAGGAGCAATTCCTCGATTAACCCTTCATCAACGCGCAAAAATATATCCCCTACCGAAACAGGGCGAGTTTCAGTTGGTCTTTTTTATAAGTAAGAAATAGAGGACTTATATCATTCGCAAAAGTTTCCTTTGTTCTTCGGGACCCATCCTTCAGGGTTCTATCGCAATGCAAGTTTTTATAAGGGCGCTTTCGTCCAATAAAAACCCCTATCCTTCTACGGGACGAACGGGTTGAGGGATCCATAAAGAATATTCAAACTAGTATCTAATTTCGGTTGAATTCTACCAGTTGATATCACGTAGTTGGATTGTCCCGTTGGAGAATCGCTGTTCAGTGCCAATTCGTGCTAAATAATTTATGTTGAGGGAGTCTAAATGGCTATCTGTAAGTTTTTTACCGAAATTTTAATTGCAACGAGTTTCTAAAAAAAAAAAATATTTTGCGTAGATATTTAAAAACGTTATTTTCGAAATTGAAACGGCGATTTCAAAACTTGAATTTAAATGATATATTAAATACTTCTGAAAATATGAATTATGCGATAATATTTTTTTTTTCGTGAGATTCGAATTAAGGAATGGATTGAGTCTTTTTTTTGGCACAAAATTTCTTTCGACATTTCCAAATCTTTTTCAATAAAACTCAGGGTTTCTTCTTAGTATTTTGTTGTAGTTTCAATTATCTTTCTCACGCAATTGGTGAATTTTTGTTTCTTTCCATTATTAACTTTGAATAAAACTTCATCAGGATCATTCAGGGAAACAAGTTTCCTGGAATTTTGACAAATCGAATGAAATGATCGTTCACTTTTCGATGCTTTTCCCAACAACTTTACATGTAGAGTAAAAAAAAAAGAAAAAACAATAATTATTCAACGAAAATAATTGAATAAAATTTTTTTATTAACCATATTAGTTCGTGGGTAATAGAATTTCAAGTTTCTGGATGTGAACTGGAGAAACCTAAATAAAAATTACTAATATATTCACAAAATCATAAAATTGAGGAAAAAAAAATACAAAATGTACAGAGTGGGCAAAATTGGTGATACCTGAACTACAACTTTTTAACCGTGAGGGTAAAATGAATGACACGTTACAGAGGTCTTTTTTAGGAAAACTGATAATGCCATCAACTGCATTCCTCTATCTTCTTTTGTTTTAGAGTTATAAGCTAAAATTGAAATTTGGGAGATTTCAACATTGACCATTATCTCCGTATCTGTTTGTGCTAAGATGTTGAAATGAAAACATTATACAGGCACTTTTTTCATAGCAATCCTGTAGCGTACTTTGTTTTTTCCCAAGAGGTTTCCTTGCTGAGCTTTAACATAAAGTTATGTTTTTTCATATGGAAACAATAGTTTGAAATGGCTCACAAAAAAACGCCTTTTTTTCCCGTTTCAGAAATATATCAGATATCATACATCGCCCTCAGATTCATTCAGATATCATGAAAAATATAGTTTGTATTTGAAATTTGAATTATTGAGTATTGAGTAGACTAAATCACAATTATATGTCTCTGCGTATGGTGGCATTATTATTTTGCGATTGAATACTTAATTCAATTCTCCATGATTTGATCTCTGTTCAGAACAACTGTCAATTATTAAAATTCCAAGTCATTATTGCGGGCAATATGGAAATGTTCGAAAACTAAGAGAAATATGAAATGTTAAAATGTTTTCAATTTTGGCCTGTAATTCGAAATTAAAAAAAGATAGAGGCATGCAGTTGATGGCATTATTAGTTTCTCTTAAAAAAAACACCGTAACGTGTCATTCATTTTCCTCTATCTCTCACGGTTAAAAAGTTGTAGTTCAAGTATCACCAATTTTGCCCACCCTCTACATACTCTGACAAAAAACACTTCACACACCAATATATTTTTTTATGATTAAGGAGAGATTTTCATTTAAAAGAGATGGAAATTTACTCGGTACTTTTCCAACGTACCAACGTTTGATGTTGTTCCAAAATCGCCCTTATCTTGAAATTTTTTTTAACCATTCATTCCTCACTTTATCGTATCGGAAACGCAATCGGTACTTTCAGGAAATAGATGTTGAGGAAGAGCCTGAATTTCGACCGTTGCAGTTATCGAATTCACCAAAATAATGGTGAAAATCCGTTATCTCAACGGATATCGCGCGTACTATACGAATGTGATAACTGCGTTTTTCCTAAAACGTCGGTTTAACGGAAAATTAAACTCGAATTTTAAATTCACACATCACTTATAACGTACTAGCTGACCCGGCAGACTTCGTACTGCCTCAATCGATAAATAAAAAAGCAACGGTAATATTATAATAAACTATTATGGTATAATACCTTGAAAGTGGACATAAAATTGTCCTGTACAATTTGTCTAGTCAATGAGGGCGAAAATTAGGCATTACTTCCGAATTCTATCAAGATAGATAGATAGATATGAGTTTATTCAACAAATACAATTTGTGGTAAACTCTGAGAAAAAACTGTGAGTTATTACAATAACTGTTTACAGTTGAAAATAAATTTAATTCTAACGACAGCTCCCTCTAACAACTTAACTTGAAAACTCAACACAGATTTTGTCCATATTTCACCCTTTGTAATGGATATCCTCCTAATCTTCTTCCAGTCTCTGTCGGCAATTTTCATCAATATTTGGTCTATTGTGTCGTCAACTTCGGTTATTTTTGTCACTTTCGGTTATTTTTGTCACTTTCGGTTATTTTTGTCACTTTCGGTTATTTTTGTCACTTTCGGTTATTTTTGACACTTTCGGTTATTTTTGTCACTTTCGGTATTTTGTCTCTTGTATATTTATTTATGATCACTCATTGACGTTCATATAAACTTTAATTAATTTTTTTTTTATTTTTTATGAAGAGTTTATAATTCTATGAATTAACGAGCGATCTTCTACCACCATCCAGTTTTTTAACTCCCTCTTGAATTTTTTGAAACTCCTCAGTTCTTTTATATGCCTTGGTATTCTTCGGTAGAGTCTTGAAGCTAGATAGGTGCAGCTTCTCTGTCCTAATCTTTTTTCCGCTTTCGGTCTTTCATAGTTGTCCCTTTTAGTTCTTATCGAGTACTTGTGTTCTTTCAAGACTACAGGTATCTTTTTCTGTTGGACGTTTGTTATAATCTTACTCGCATAAATTTGTCTTATATCTAATGCCCTTGATATCTGATATATCTCGCGACTTGGAAATGTATAGTCTTTTCCATACATGATTTTTAAAATATACTTTTGCATAACATCCACGCCCTGTTTATGCCTATCATATACTCCTCCCCAACCGATGATCCCATATGCTAGTTGTGAATGTACCAATGCCTCATAAAGTATTTGTAGATGTTTTATAGATTGGATACTTTTTCGCATAATTCTGAATTTGAACGCAATCCCTCTCAACTTCTTGACCAAGTAAATCATTTGGTGGTCCCACTTCAAATGCTCGTCTATGTAAATACCTAGATATTTTGTGGCGCTCGTATTTGAAATTTCGAACTGATTGTCCACTTGGAGAATTCCTAGATCAGGACGTCCCATTTTTTTGGAAGAAAAAGTCATATACTTTGTCTTCTGTTGATTCAAGGTAAGTTTATTTTTTTGGAACCACTTCTTCAGAATTGTTAGATCCGTTAGTGTTTTTTGTTTCAGATTCCTCCAAGTTTCATCCTCGTAAATGATTAACATGTCATCCGCAAAACTTATTATTTTTCCAGTACTTTTCAGATTGAATATACTATTCAAATATATTAAAAAAAGAACAGGACCAAGTACCGTTCCTTGTGGTACGCCATAAGTGAGTATATTTGTGCTACTTAATTTACCATTTATGTTTGTTGTTTGTTTTCTACCCGAGAGGAAACTTCTCAATAGATTATTTGTTTGTCCTCTGAAGCCGTAATCTGAAAGTTTTTCCAATAGTTTTTGATGGTCGACGGTGTCAAATGCTTTTGCTAAATCTATTACTATTGCTAATGTTGGAATATTTTTGTCTATATTTTTATATAAAATTTCAGTTACGCTCCTTATAGCATCCTCAGTTGACACCCCTTGACGAAATCCGAATTGACTACCCGAAATAATATTGAATCTTTCCATAAACGTGACCATACGCACTTTAATTATTTTTTCAAAGATTTTAGCTATATTGGATATGAGGGTAACTGGTCTATAGTTGTTTATATTCGATTTATCTCCTCCCTTGTATAGTGGTTTGACTATCCCCATCTTCAAAATCTCTGGAAAACAAGCTTTCTCAAAACTATTATTCACCAAATAGGCGAGAGGTTGTGAAATCTGGTGTTTCACTTGTTTCAATAATTCTGAACGAATTCCATCCGATCCAACGGATCTTTTTGATTTGAGGCTGTCAATAATTTTCTCGATTTCATTTGAGTCTGTAGGGTTCAAAAAAAAAGTACTGATATTTTTATTTTTTTCTTCCGTGAAATCTGTTGGCTCCGATATTTCGCCGGCATATCTTTCACCCAATCCGCTGAAATGATTATTGAAAGCGTTACACATTTCTTGATCATCTTCTATAACCGTGCCATCTTCAGCTTTAATATATTTGATCTGTGTTTCTTTCCTTGAAGTATTTTGTACACACTTCCATAGGGCTACTGGTTCATTCTGATTATTTTCTATGAGTTTACTGAAATATTCCTGTTTAGATCTCAATATTGATTTATGTAATTTTTTTTTCAATTCAGAGTATTTTTTCTTTAGTTCATTATTATTCGGATCATTTTTGATTTTTCCGTACATTTTCTGTTTTTCATTAATTTCTTTCAATATTTTCGGAGTAATCCATTCTTTTTTACTTTTCCCCGTGTTTCTACGGATTGTAATTGTATTTGTTTCTATATGTTTTTTAAGAATATTTATGAAGTATTCGGTTCCATTATTCACATCATCATTCTCATATACTTGCTCCCAGTTCTCAAGTGTCAATGCGTTTTTTAGGTCGTTATAATTAGTATACTTCTTTTCATTCCCCAATTTTATATATTTCTTTTTTATTTTCAGGTTTGTACACATTAATATTGGAAAATGGTCCGTGATCAAATTTTGTAGAACAACACCATAGACGTTCGAGTCTCCTGGATGAATTCCTTTCACGAAAATGTGATCAAGACATGTTCTACTGTCAGGCCGTGTATAAGTATTTATAAGCGACGCGAAGCCGTAAACGTTCAATATATTTTTGTATTCTTCTACGCTAGGTTCATTATTTAATAAATTAATATTCATATCTCCAGTGATGATATGCTTTGTATAATGTGCTTTTTGATCCAAATATTTTGCCAAATTTTCATTGAGTTCTGTAATGGAATATTGCGGTGATTTATACATTGCCGTCAATTTAATTTTTTCTTCTTCGTGTTCGATGTTCAGTTCTATTGCTGTGATTTCTCCTAACTTCATGATTTGATGATTGAAAACAATATTTTCTTTTATATATACAATCGTACCATCATTTTTATTATATTTCCCTTCATTGTAGATATGTTCATACCCCTTCAATTTGAAAACATTGATATCATTTACTCTAAATGTTTCTGTTAGGACAATTATGTCGATTTCTGTCTTGGTCTCTTCCAAAAATAGTTCAAACTCATCAAAATTTTTTTGTATGCTCCTTATATTCATTTGTAAAATATTGAACATTTTTTTTATCTCTAAGTTCTTGATTTCATCAATACTTTCAATGGTGATTGTATTAAAGTCCTCGTTCTGATATTGTTTTATGTAAGGGTCCATATTTATTACAGAAAAGCCAGATTAACCCATAAACAATCATTAAATAACCTACCTAATTTTATTTTTTTTTTATAATTTTTTTTTTTTTTAATAAACATTGAAATATTTTGGAATATTTGATATGTTTTTATCAGAAATCACTTACGGTTTCTAGTGGAAAACAATCCCTTTCTGATGTTTACTTATGCCTCAGCTTCATTCCAGCATTTTTGTTCTTCGGGGGAGATTTGCTGTTACCGGAAAGTATTTTTTTATGAGTTGCCAGATGAGGTGTTTTGTGGAGCTTCTTGTCTTGCTTACTTATTTTTTCTTCTTTTGCTGATTCTTCTGATTCCTCTTTCGATATCAATTTATTTTGCTCTTCTTCGACATATTCATTCCTATAGCTTATGGTGGGTGTACTTGGAGCACTATTTATAGTTTGTACTTTCTCACTTGATTTTTCTAATTCCTCAAGAGTGTACGATTTTTCACCTATTATCAGTTTGTTTCCTTTCAAGTAGGATTTCTCGGAATATTTTGATCTTACTTCTATCAAAACTGACTTTAATTTTTTCAGTTCCTGCCGTTGTTTCAGGGTTAAATCATTTGCTATAGAAACTCCTGTACCTTTAAGTTCTTTTGTGTGTTGATATATATATTTTTTACTTTGATATGAAATGAACTCTACTTTGATTGGGCTATTCCCTACCTTGCCAAGGGTATAATAATCGTTTATTTCCCTTGGTTCAATTTGTATTTTCAGTAAACGATTTATTTCCTCACAAAGGTACTCTGCGGATAATGTTTTGCTTTTATTCAGACCAAATATTATTATGTTGTTTTTATTACAATACTGCTCTGTTCTCTCGAGTCTTTCCTTCAAGATCTCATTTTCTTTTTCTAATACTTCATTTTTATTTTTGAGTGTCTGAATCTCTAACAGCAGTCTTACTTCTGTTGCCGAAACCCAATTTTTGATCTCGTCCTTCGAATTTTTAATTTCTAGCAATAGATCTTTCAATGATATATTTTCTTCTATTTCGTTGTCTGGCATCTCAATCAAGTTTGTCTTCTGGTGTGTGGTACTCCTTATTCACTTTCGATTTCGTCCCCTCAATTATCTGCTGGATGCATATGGATCACATGTACACACAAGATAACCTTTGTTTTCGGTCAATTTTCACCTTTGTAGGTAAAACGAGTGTATTTTATTTCAAATACAATTTCACTATGAGATGAAGAATTTCTTTATCTACGTTTCTATATAAATTTTGTTATTTTTACTCTTCTCCAAACACTTCAATTTCGATCACAAATATGGTAAATTCAATTTTCTGTCGCTCGGCACGATAACGATAAGATTCTCTTCGATTTTCATAAAATTTTGGATATAAGCTATATTTGTCTCCCATTCCTACCCTATGCCGATTTATGCTTATTATTTTTAAGGGGTGAAAACAACCCCTTTATCCAAAATTGAAAGAAACTTGTTCCAACGTAAATCAAAGTAATTTTTGGGCCTCAGTAGCGTTTTATGAAGTTTAATGAAGGTCTTCATATACTTCAAGACCGTATAAACCACCCCCTTTCAGCATTAAATGTGCAAAAATGGGTCTCTATTAATATAATTAATTAATTTCAATCAATTTTATAACAGTATTTCGGATCAATGTTAGTTTTAGTTATTTTTATTTTTCAACCCCTAAATTCCCTATCTGTTCAAAATAACAAATGGAAATATCATTTAAACATTTCATTCATTCAACACTTTATTCACGTGAAATTAATACTTCTTGTGTCAAAAAATTAATCTGATTCTGAGTGGCTGTCGCTACTGTCAATTATTTCTTCATCTTTGCCAAAGATTGTTATGGCAGTTAACACCTGCACATTCCCCACATGTAGCGTTACAAGAAAGACTCAGTTTTCTGCAAGTGCATGACGCATTGCATCTTTTTTTGCAGTTACAAAAAATCATTTTCACCAATTTTTGTGGTGCAGGTGTTTTTTGCATTTTTGTGGGCTTCAAATATCTATTGGTACTATTCCAACCGCAATCAACTGAATTGAGAGCTTTTCTACCAAGCTCTTTGAAGTTGATGATTTTAGGCAAGCAATTATTTCATCGGCAGCCGTCGATTTTGGAATTACCGGTAATGGTTGTCGGAAGTCACCAGACAAAAGAATCAATGCGCCCCCAAAACATCCGTTTAGACAACTCAAAATACACAGTAATTGTTTACATATGTAATAGTAGAATGGAGATTTGTTCAAAACATTTCGTCATAAAATTTTCCGTAGTGTTCGGAAGAAAGATAGGTGTAATGACACATGGACTCAGATGCTTCAATATAATTAGAAAATGAAGTTCACCGAATTAATATCAAATATAATACTTTCACGAAAACGCTAGTAACCGTAGCGACACATACTGGCGTTATTCGCAAGAAGGAGAATAATTTCCTATTTTTTTCCATTTCATCAAATTTTTCATGGTTTTAATGCATTTTATGTTAACCCCGCCGTAAAAGAATCGAACAAAAAATCTTTCATAACAAACAGTTCATCCAATCTTGAGTTATGAATGGTGTAACCAACATAATGGCCGACTTAGTTTTATATCATTGGGAAAAATTGGGAAGAAGTATTGAATACGACTATTCGTTTTTTTCAATGGAAATAAATCACAGAAATTTTTTTTAATGTTCTATATTCTTTAGTGGTCATTTACTTGTTTAACTACTGAGTGACATGGGAAATGCTGGACCCTGAAAAATATGTTTCTGAACTTATTTTTCAGTAGGTTTAAATCGTTCAATATTATTATTTTCTCACTCCATCTTGTGGAAGACCATTCTTCAAAGGTTCAAAATTATTACAATAACAATCAACAAAAACGCAAAACCTTCTGTCTTACATCAACAAAGAAACAATAACATTTTTAGGAACAACATTTTCTTCATCTCTGCCAAACCACCAAACATCTTTGAAACAACATTCTAACCTTTTTTTGTCCTTTTCAGTCAAGATGGAAACGTTGCAAAAGTACTGCCTACGATGGAACAACTACCAAACGAACTTAGTCAAGGTATTCGACGAAATGCTCAAGAACGAGAACTTCGCAGACGTGACCATAGTCTGCAACGGAGGCAGCCGATTCAGGTGCCACAGGATGCTTCTAGCAGCCTGCTCCATCTTCTTCCAAGAGATATTCATCAGCGTGCCCTGCGAGCAACACCTGGTGGTACTCTTGAAAGACGTAAAATCGACTGACATGAAACATATCCTCGAGTACATGTACACTGGTGAAGTTAATGTTGAGCAGGATGAGATATCTTCGATCATCAGAACGGCTGAAGAGTTGAAAATCAAGGGTTTGATTGGGGAAGATAAGATGGTGAAGAAAGAGGATGAAGCAGAGGTGTTAGAAGAAGCTCCGATATCTAGACCATCCTCTAGCCACGTCCAATCAGTAGTCCACAGCAGTAGCAACATGCATTCCCCACCCCACTCCACCAATTCCATGTACAAGAACCCCTACACTAACATGTATTCCAAAATGCACCCCAACGAAAGGTCTAACATGCCATTGTGGCATGTTCCAGGCTTGCCCATACCTCCATCTTCAGAAAGCCCTTCTTCTAACCATTTCTCAGGACCTTCTCCACCCACCATGATGCCAGCTTATGAACCGCACAACCCTGAGGTTTACCACCACAGGAGGAAGAAGTTCTCCAGCATGATGATGCCTAAGGACACCCCGATCTTAAGAACTGTTTTGGGACAAGGTCAGGCTGATTCTTCTCAACCTGTGAGCTTGGTTATGAATCCCACGGAGTCTAAGGAAGGGAATGCTGACCATGAATCTATGAAAAAGGTGAGGGTCTTTTCTATTTGAACCTGCAGTGCCAAAACCTTTCAAATTCCAAGTAGTCTGCTTGAATGTTTGAAGAAGGAATGGTACTGCAGTTGGGTTGGTTAGCCATATTGATAGGAATTCACTCAAAATTGTGTTACCACAAAGTTCAGATTGTTCTAAAGGACATTTTATTGATCAGGCTTGCTGCAAGATACTTCCCAGAAATCCGCTGGTCCTTCAGCCCTATTTTGTTCCATCCTCACTTTCTATGAAAGCTGAATTTACTGAATACATGATCATTTCAGTATAGATCAAGCAAATTAGACTTTTGCCTGGAATTGGTGGAGTTCTGGAAACTGTTTCAATCAATTATTTAAGCCTCTAATAAGAGTTTTGCCCCAATTTCCCAGAGAAGCGTATGTCGTGACATTCAAAAAACTGTTTTGGTTTTCCTCGAATAGCTCTTAAACTAAGCACTTAATCAAAAACATTGTTGTATTCAAAAGTGTTCCGCATTGAATTCTGCTTCTAAAAAGTATTACGATATTATTTTTTGTACAAGAAGTTTTCTAGGAATCATACATCGAAATATGGCAAATTTTTACACTTTTCGAAAAAACACATTTTTCATTATGAAACATATAATATCTTTGGAACTACGAGCGTTAGAACAAACTGTTATTGAATGAGAGTTGAAGACCATCACAATGTGATAGATACGAAACCCGCCCCCTCCCAACCACAATGTAAAATCGCACAACAGATCATCCTATTGAGGATGATGATCATTTAATCGTAGCTAGTGTTGTTGAAGTTGCTCAGCAGTCCCATAAGTGTGTGGTAATTGTTGAGGAGTACACTGACCTTCTTGTAATTTTGACTGCTTCAGCCCCTATGAGCACCAAAATTTTTTTACTAAATCCTGGCAAAGGCAAGCAAGACGATAAATTGTCTCTTCTTCCTTGCACTACAAGTTATTCTCTGTTTCGAAAACAAACATATTTTTTCCTCATGTTTTAGTGTCTTGGTGAAGAACACGTGAAATTCCTGAGGATGTTAAAAATCAACTGAATCAATCATAATAACAAATGTGGGACTCATAAACTAATAACTAACAATACAAGTCATTACTGAGATCAATATATTTCATATTATATACGTCCTGAGCGAGTGTTGTCGAGGTGCTGCTTCAGTTGGAGACACAGAGGCAAGATTAAATGAGGTTTTGGTTAACAATTTTTCGAACATCTCGTACCACAATACATTTAATTGCTTGAAATAATTTTTATAAAGGGCTGCCATGCATTTCTTCCCTGCCTCGTCGACCTTATCGGCAGAAGCATTAGATTTTCTAAACAATTTTGCTGCTTTCAGCAGGTTTGTGTTGATTTCAAACGTCTTCAGGAATTTCATTTTTCCTTTACCGAAAGAGATGACTTAGTGTCGCAGCCATTAAAAGCATGATGAATAATATGTTGTTTTTCGAAAAAGATCAAAACTTGTTGTGCAAGAGAGAAAAGACAACATTGTCTTGCTTGCCTTTGCCAGGCCCTAGAAAAAAATAGTTGGTACACATAGAGGCTAAAACAATCAAAATTATAAGATGCTCAGTGTCCTCCCCAACATTATCCACGAACCCATGAAACTGCTGAGAAAATTCAATAGCACTAGCTGGGATGAAATGATCAGCATCCTCAGCAGGATGAGCAATTGCGCGATTTAACATTGTGGTTTGGAGGAATGAGGTTGCGTTTTTATCACAATATGATGGTCTACAGCTCTTATTCTATGACATTTCGTTCTAAAGTTCGTAGTTTCATGGGTATTTTACGTGAAAAAAAGTGTTTTTTTGAAAAGTGTGAAAATTTGCCTTATTTGGACGTATGATTTCTTTAAAAATACTTGTTCAAAATATCATGTCGTAATATTTTCTAGAAGCAGAATTTAATGCTTAACACTTTTGAAAATCATATTGTTTTTGATAAAGTGCTCAGTTTAGGAGCTGTTCGAGAAAAACCTAAAATAGTCCGAAAATTTCGAGGTTTTTTTAACGTCACGACATACGCTCCACTAGGAAACTGGGGCAAAGCTCAAACTACTCTTGAAAGAGGCCTAAAAGAATGATTAAAACAGTTTCCCGAACTCCACCAATTATTTCCAGGCACACCATTTTTTGAAGCTGATTTGCTTGGCCTAGTAATGATTATGATACACACATTGACTTCTTCAGTTAAAATTTCACAGAAGAATCCAAAAATCAGCATTTCCTTGACCAAAAACTCAAAATAAAAAAGTTGGCTAGTAGATTAAAAAGGGTAACTCTCTTCAACCAATTGACTGCAACCAGACCAAATTCTTGTTTTTTCAAAAGTAAACATATTAATGTCATGACATTAATATATTCTGGGATAGTTCTGCCAGAATACCACAAATTTCTTTGCCTGAGCAAGTCTTGGAGTATCTCTCCAGAGCGTTGTTCTATTTTCTGCTTCTCATTGTCGCACCGCTTTCTTATATTGGTCTTTTACCAGGCCACAGAGAGCTCTTTTCATTTCCTTCAATACCACAATACACTATGATACCCACAGTAGAGACTTTTGTTGGCTGTAGAACATAAGGTTCACTTACAAGGGGCTTGGAGACCTTTAATTTAGACCCATAAACTCCTTCTGATTTTGATATATCAGTGAAGGAGAGACTTGAAAATCAAAAGATGACCATGCAGCTTAACCATCTGACTGAAGTAGTTGCGGAAGGCTTGAGTATCATTATAAAAGCAGCAGTAAAAAAAGAGTCCTTCACAAGTTCTTAAAAAAAATATTCCTATCGATTTGGCGACCAACTGCACAATCAACAATTTCAATACTAATATAGGTGAAGCTTCAATTTCGAACATACCATCGTAATACCAATATTCGCATAATAAATCTGCACATCTTCAGAATGCTTAAGGTTCGGGTGCTACAGACTGTATTTCTTCATAACATAAATGCTAAAGATTGCCCTATTCTTTGACCTCCTTTATTTCAGCGCATGGTGACGGAGGAACCAGAAGACAACCAATCCTCGAACAGCGACTACCATAACGAGGAAGACGTGAATCCAAGACTAATTGTACCGTCTTCTTCACCCTTAACGTACACCTCTGAGATGAGGTTAGTTTCTTCCGGGATTGCAAACTATGTACCAGTACAGAAACCTGAAAGCAACAAGAGATATAAACAGTATTCTAACAATGATTTGAACGGAGCTCTAGACGATGTGAGAGCCGGAATGTCTGCCTTGATGGCTGCAAAAAAGCATAACGTTCCTTCGAGAACCCTCTACGATAAGGTTAAGAAGTTGGGGATTAAGAATGCCAACGCTAATTCCAAACAAACCAAACGTGGATCTAACGGGAGTCAATTGGATTACATCTCAGATGATCGCTCGATTTCTCCTCGTGTTAAACTAGAGAACGAAGAACATTTGTTGAACAACAACTCCTCCGTTACCAAAGCCTTTCTGCAGCATGCTGGAGAGGACGCTCTCAAAGCTATGGCCTTAGCAGCCGCTGCCCACGCTTTGCAGAATCCAAACCACGTATTCTCCGCAGCTTCTAGAAGTCCATCCATAAGATACATGCCTTACAATCGCTTATCACCGCATTCCCCAGCTAACAGCGACAATCGCAGCGGATCACCAGAGAGAGAAAGAGACTATGAAGACGACCAAGTCGAGGATTTGTCGATGAGCAGAAGACAAGAAGGTGTTATAGTGCCTCCTATGAACCAAGTGTCCCTGAAATTCAAAGAAACAGAAATGAGGAGCCGAGGAGAAATGTTAATTTCGAAGATACAACGTAAGTTGAGACTGATGCTGAGACAGGTCGAGAAAGATTCAATTCCGGTCTTATCTTGTGTTAGAAATATTCATTGGAAGGTTTCATTCAGCTGCTAGTATGATGTTTAAGTTATACTCTGGTTTATTCATAACGAGATTTGAAATGGTGTATGTATGAGCAATCTTAGGCTGAAGAATCTATTTTGAAGCCTTTTAGAATCTCCATGAATTGTACACTTATTTATGAAGCGTGTCTAGAAAGAAAGTGTGGGCTATTTCTACATTGTCACCAACTCTTTCAATGCAAAGAAGTCCAACAATTGCTTCTCGACATTGGACATGTGGGCCCTTCCTTTCAATTTGAATAGCTCTCCCCAATTTTTTAAAGACTTTCAATACCTAGCTGCATTTATAGTCTCCCCTGAAGTCTTACTATTATATATCTTCCTTCAGCCTTCTTGGAACTTCGACCACGAGGATCTCTTGTATTTTCCCAACTTGTTCACTCAAATCATAAGGAGACCGTCAATGACTTTGGTAAATCCAACGACATACTATGAAACGTAAAATACCCATGAAACTACGAACTTCAGAACGAATTGTCATAGAATAAGAGTTGTAGAGCATCATATTGTGATAAAAATATAAACCCATTCCTCCAACCTATAATGTTAAATCGTGCTATAGCTCATCCTGCTGAGGATGCTGATCATTTCATCCCAGCTAGTGCTATTGTATTTGCTCAGCAGTCTCATGGGTTCGTGGATAATGTTGGGGAGGACACTAAGCTTCTTATAATTTTGATTGTTCTAGCCTCTATGTGTACCAACTATTTTTAACTAGGATCTGGCAAAGGCAAGCAAGAGGATGTTGTCTTTTCTCCCTTGCACAACAAGTATTGATCTGTTTCGAAAAACAACATATTATTCCTTCATGCTTTTAATGGCTGCGACACTACGTCATCTCTTTCGGTAAAAGAAATTCCTGAAGACATCTGAAATCAACACAAACCTGCTGAAAGCAGCAGAATTGTTCAGAAAATCAATGCTCCTGTCGATAAGGTCGACGAGGCAGGGAAGAAATGCATGGCACCCCTTTATAAAAATTATTTCGAGTAATAAAATGCATTGTGGTACGAGATGTTTGAAAAATTGTTAACCATAACCTCATTTAATCTTGCCTCTGTGCCTCCAACTGAAGCAACACCTCGACAACACTCGCTACGGATGTATATAATATGTAATATATTGTTCTTAACAATGAGTTGTATTGTTAGTTATTAGTTTATGACTCCCACTTTTGTTATTATAATTGATTCAGTTGATTTTCAACGTCTTTAGGAATTTCAGTTGTCCTTTACCAAGACACTTAAAACATGAGGGAACAATATGTTGATTTTCGAAACAGAGAATAACTCGTAATGTAAGGAAGAAGAGACACTTTATCGTCTTGCTTGCCTTTGCCAGGCTTTAGTAAAAAAATTTTGGTGCACATAGGGACTAGAGCAGTCAAAATTACAAGAAGGTCAGTGTTCTCCTCAACAATAACCACACACTCATGGGATTGCTGAGCAACTTCAACAGCACTAGCTACGATTAAATGATCAGCATCCTCAATAGGATGATCTGCTGTGCGATTTTACATTGTGGATACGAGGGGTCAGGTTTCGTATTTATCACAATTTGATGGTCTACAACTCTCATTCAATAACAGTTTGTTCTAAAGCTCGTCGTTCCAAAGATATTATATGTTTTTTCGAGAAGTGTAAAAATTTGTCATATTTCGATGTATGATTTCTATAAAACTACTTGTTCAAAATATATTATCGTAATACTTTTTAGAAGCAGAATTTAATGCGGAACACTTTTGATGATAACAATGTTTTTGATCAGGTGCTTAGTTTAGGAGCTTTTAGAGAAAAACCTAAAATAGTCCGAAAATTTGGAGGTTTCTCAAACGTCACGACATACGCTCCACTGAGAAATTGGGGCAAAACTCAAACTACTCTTATTAGAGGCCTAGATAATTGACTGAAACAGTTTCCAGAACTCCACCAATTATTTCCAGGCAAAAGTCTAATTTGTTTGTCCAATGTTCGTGTATTTCACTCTTTGCTGCAAACTCGACGTGTTTAACAAGAAAAATTCAAGCGACCATAGTTGTAAACTTACTGATCTCGTTCTAGTCTTGCAGTGAAGCTATACAGCAGTGTAGCCAACGTAGTGAAAAAGCCTCAGTACACTTTCCTTCTAGACATAATTCAAACATATCAAACAAATCTAGCAAACTCAGACATTTATTTCGTTTACCACCTAATCGCAATTTGACTTGGTGGTAATTGCACAACCTTGACCCAATAGGCTCGCTCTTCAAAGCAACAAACATGAAGTTTGTACTTATGTTTACAATAATACTTGGATTCGATTCAAACTACTCAAGAAGCGAAGTTGTTAACGACCTAAATATCTGGGTGTGCTTTAGTAGAACCATGATTTCAATCGAATTATTGTGCTAATCATACATTTTTGTTCGACTTTATTATTGTTCCAACAGAATGTATTACGACAATCATGAATAATTGTAATTGTAAGCATTTCGTTCATCGAGTTTCAATCTTCATCAACCTTCGAACTTGAAGACTTTCCCTAACACGATTGAAACTGAAAAATCCACGATTCTCTAACATACATTTTTTTCAGCACATGAAAGAGGAACCGCTTGAAGACGCTGCATCGCCGTACTCTGATCACCACTCAACCAATGGAGAAGACGTTAAACCAGCCATAACCGTCTCATCTCCTGTCCAGCATTCTTTCCCAACCGATATGAGGCTAGCCTCCTCTGGTATTGCAAACTACGTCCCAGCTCAGAAGCCCGAATGGAAGAGGTACAAGCAATACTCCCGAGAGAATCTTAATTGCGCCATTCAAGCTGTAGCCGATGGAAACATGTCTGCCTTACAAGCTGCTAAGAAATACAACGTACCATCCAGGACTCTCTACGACAAGGTTAAGAAAATGGGGATTGTCACCACGAGAGCTTTTAAAAGAGGCTCTAACGGCAACTTCCGGTATATAGCTAACAGACAAACAGATTCACCTTACCACACATCAGAAAATGAGGAATCCCCCACCAATAATAACTCAAGGAACTTTTTCCAACGTGCCATTGATAACCAAGGAGAAGGTGCACTAAAAGCTATGGCGATGGTTGCTGCCATGCATGCAGCAGCTTCCCAACACAAATCCCAACCTTTAAACCATGGTTTTGACCCAGCTCCGAGCCCAGCGTTGTTGCGATACATCCAAGAGAGGGTCCACGCAAGATCTCCATCAGTTGAAGAAGACACCAACGGAAGATCATACACTCAACAATGTAGATCTCCCTCGGTTGGTGAAGATCATCACTCAAGTGAAACCAACGGTAGATCATACCAACAACAGCAAGTTCCGCCTAGATCTCCATCAGTTGATGGTGATCATCACTCGGAGATGAGCGTAGATCAAGACGATGACCAAGTTGAGGATTTATCCCTGAAGAAGCGACAAGAAGGCGTAATAGTATCCCCGTCGCACCAGGTGGTTCCACAAGATGTTAGGAAAGAACCAAACGAAGAAAACAGGCGAGAAAGGTGCCTCGAAGAAGTTCGTCAAATGAAGATATAACCTCAAGACTGCTGAAATAGTTTTAACGGTACCAGTGTTAAGTTTTATTCTATATAGTTTATGTTTTTGTATTATACCAACGGAGGACGAAGTTGCTGGTGTCTGCGACGTTTAAAATCGTCGTAACAGTTTTCAGTGCAATATGTTTAATCGTCGTACTCATTTAGCTCTTAAGTTTCTAGGTTAAGTTTTTTTCTCGGAGTGCCTGTAAAAGCTTTGTACTGGACCAGCTCAAGAATATTGATGAGTTCCTGTTCAGGATGCAACTTATAAGACTGATAGATTTAAATCGATTCATTCAAGACTGATAAACAAAAGTTAATATTTAATGGTCCCAGTACTTTGCGACATCAAGATGTATTTGTATATAATTTTGCTAAAAGGCGAGACTTGCTGAGGGGTGCTTTATAATTTTGGAGCTGCTGATTGGCCCCTGAGGATTTAAAAAAATTCTACAAGATCAATTCATAGCTCAATGAAAATATAAATAAGTTGGAAAAAATCACTGGCCAATTGAGCAGCTAGGCAGATACGAAAAGGTACCATCTGACTATTCTTATCTGTCTATTCTTCGAAGAGTTAAACACTCATGTTGTACATTTTTTGTGATTAATATTATTTTTTAAGGTTTGGTTATGGGTATGTAATTTATTTACATAATTTTCGAAAATCGTTGATTTTGAACGTTTTGAGGGCACCTCTAAACCTGTATCTTCACAACTCTATTCGGGACCAATTTGCAAGAAAGTGTTCAAATAAATGTGCCCCTGGATGAAATATTCCCTTAGTTTAATATAGTAATAGTTGAAGATGAATTCGAAATATTCACTTTGGAAATATGTAAAGAAAATTGAGTTGATATTGCACATTCAATGTTTATATTACACTGTTTTCAAGTTTGTTATGAACGTATTGGATCTGAACCACTCGTGAAATGTTTGAATTTTAGCAATAGTTACAAATAGAATTAGCCATCTTGAATGCCATAGCTGTGATCTTCTAGACTGACACTCAAATTCACCCTGTATATGTTTCATGGAAATAGACTGGTTTGGTCTAGTCACTTATTAATCTGATATTCGAGTGCAATTTTTTAACACAACAAAATAGACACCCATATTAATCATATATTTTCAATTTTACCTGCAGTTTAGTTTCGTTTTGAAAGACTGATTGCCATACGGAATTTCTGAATCATTATCGTGCCTTCAGAGGATTTGTACAAAATGGTCACATTCCATCCATTTTTAAACGTTTTGTTGTTCTTAATACTGAAATTTTCGAGGCTCATTTGGGATATTTTTGAAAATATATGTTCCGATGTCACAATTATTTTTAAGACTGATATATTTGTTACCTTAATTGTTAAGGCTTCGTTAATAATATTCGAATTGTTTCAAAATGATACCCACAGTTTGTGTTCAGTTTTTTAGGTTCACTGCTGATAAAAATAAGTTATGCTTTACGTGAATCAACTACCTCAAACGTTGAGTTTATGAAATGTTGTACATAATCGTGTCATTTATATTTTATATTAAACTACTACTTTATTACAAGGTATCCGTGTGTTCTTTTACATTTACATTATTTAGACTGCGTATTGTTGAATATTATTTTTTTAAATATAGGTTATTTTAATGTTATTGTTAGACATAGTATATATAAATTTCTATATATATAGCACTGCACGTATGTATTGCCTTCTCTTTGAAGTAACTGAAAATCGGAATAGATATACATATTATTATATATTCGAAATTATTTTGTGTTTTTTTTTCATTTAATTGAGATTCCAACCACAGAAACAAGAGGCTTGCTTACATGTTACAAAGTGCAAGGGTATCCAAAAAATTTCAGAAAATGGGTACTCAACCAATTACGACACCTTCTATCAAGTGTGGTGAAGTAGCTCAAACTTGATTTTTTATTCATAATAATAATAATTAATAACTAGCGAGGAAAAAAAAAATTTCAACAATTTTTTTTTTAATTTTTTTGTTCTCGAATTTGATAGAGTATGCAATTCTTAATACATTCGTACTCGAATCGTTACATTCGTCAAAAACTTTCCAAAATATCGAGAAAAAACTGAAGAAAAAAGGGAGATAAGAGTATTCGGTATCATGTTTGTCGTTCGCCTATTCAAAATATCTTAAGCACAAACCGTTTTCACATTTTTGAAGTTGAAGATTGTGAAAATATTGTACAATTCTAGATATTTGAAAAATTCGTCACAGGGTGTTCCAAATGTTGGGTCAAAAATTAGGATAAAGATTGGCCCATAACTTTCGTTTTTCAAATTAGAATCCGATTTTTTTTATAATTGCGTTGGATTCTGCGAAGAAAAATGATGACAATGTTCTCACATGTCGATGCTCCTAAAATTATTAACTCTTTTGAGTTATTTAAGATTTTATGATTTTATGATTAAGTCAAATTCATGAAATATGTTCTATATCAACAATGATAAATAACTTCAAAAAGAGGTGTGTCACTAGTGAGTTATTGGAATAATTTATCTTCCATGCCCAAGGTCATTGTTGATATGAAACAGATTCAATGAATTTCACGCTACGTACGACATGAAATCAGGAAATCCTGAATAACTCAAGAATTATTAATTTTAGGAGCATTATCATGTTAGAACATTATCATCATTTTTCTTCGCACAATCCAAGGCAATCACAAAAAAATAGGGTTCTGACTTGAGAAACGAAAGTTATGGGCCAATCTTGATCCCAATTTTTGATCCAATATTCAGAACACCCTGTGACGAGTTTTTCAAAATTCTAAACATGTACAATATTTACACACTCTTCGACTTCAAAATTGTGAAAACGGTTTGTGCTTGAGATTGTTAGATAAGGAATAACAAACATAACACCGAATGCTCTTTTCTCCCTTTTTTCTCAGTTTTTTCTCGATATTTTGGAAAGTATTATGACGAATGCAACGATTTGAATACAAATCTATCGAATTCCAGAACAAAAAAATAGAAAAAAATTTTGCCTGTATAAGTGAAAATTCTCAGGCTGCAAGAATATTTTAGCTCGGTAGATAATGTCGAACAACATCATAATCCCAATTTACAGATTTCAAATAGGTCCAGTTCTCCAGAAACGCCTGATAGGCGTCGAACTTGGTACACCCTGTATACTTCATTTCAAACATTCCGCCCGACAAGCTGAATGTAAACTTGCCCTGACTGCAGCAGCATCTAACGATCAAATTTAGAATCCTTTTCAGATGTAGTAGTGCATCACCTCAATAGATGTCGCAGTGTGTACGAGTCATGAGAATATTGATTCATTTTCTGAAGTGTAGGTGCAATTTAAATACCGCCATCTGTAGGACGACACCTAGACCGATAGAAGTTAACCTTCAAATTGTATACCAGTCCGAGATTTCTGTTCCGGAAAAATATCGCATCAATTAAAATTCAAAATGACGTAAAGTATCACCCGATCCGAGATGAAATCTGATTGGCTCTGAAAAATTGGATGATTGTGGTCTGTTTGGTTTTTGTGATCAAACAAAGTGGCGTGTTGCAGGGAATATAATAAAAGCTGATGGAAATCGGGTGGCCGAAATGGACGATAACAATATCAACTTTCCTTCGAACGATTTCTACTTGAATGACCTGTCTGAGATAGATGGTAAAAAATCATTCCTCAATTCGACTTCTGTTTGTATCTTTTATTTTTTTTAGATCTTTTGACTCAATGCGAGAGTGATTTGCTTACTGGGGATGATCTGTTTGGTGATACTGCTCTCTCGGAGCTAGACGACTTGCCCTTGGATGATTTTAAGTTCGAACAGAAAACTTTCGCAGGAGCTGCACCATTCGAGAATATTTTTGTTCCTCAAGCAGTTCAAACCTCCAAACAGCAACAAATCACAAATAAAACCAGTCTCGAACCTAAAGAAGTACGATTGACACCTACTGTATCAAGTACACCGAAGATATTCATTAAATCTGAACCTTCGAGTACAGAGCAACGAAACTCATTCGTCTACTCTAACATAGCAGTGCAGAACAGTTCCCCTGTGTTAATACAGAAGAACATCAAGAAATCCCCGAAGCCTACAGTACAATCTCAACCAGTACTCATACAAAATTTTCATCAAATTCCAGCGGAGAATGTGCAACAACTTTTGCTTCAAACTAAAGTGATCAACGCAACATCGAAGCCAACTGCTTCTCCGCCTAAAACGGTGGTTTATACAACTGTTCCCCACAATGCAGCACCTACAATTCATACGATAGTGCCTGGTCAGACTCAAATTTTGACTACAGGGATACCGTTAGTGCTTGATACGAACGAAAACAAGATTCCTATCAATCGTATCCCGACGAAAGCACCTGTTTTTAAGGAGGTTAAGAGGAGCGCTCATAACGCGATAGAAAGGAAATACAGGACGAGTATAAACGATAAAATAGTGGAATTGAAAAATATGGTTGTTGGGGTTGATGCTAAGGTAAAGTATTTATGAATCTTTATTATGAAAATAGTTTTGTTGTATGAGGACCTTTATATGAATCTGCTCAAATGACAGGTGAGGTTAACCTCACCTGTCATTGTCACCTGTCATTACCTGTCATTTTCACCTGTCATTGATTATAAATACAGTGTCCTAGAAGACAGCGTCAAGCTAGAATGGGGTAATGGGCTGAATCAAAAAATATTTAAAAAGATCTAAGCTGGGAATTTTCCATATTATATCGCATTTTTTATTATTCGAGAAAATACAACCTGTGACGATTCTTGTACTCCTGTTGTTACAATTTTTTACTTTCTTCAAATTTTAATTCTCGTATGTTATCCTGAATAGTGCTTCTGTAACCTGTAATTTTCGATTTGAAGCCAATTGTTCCAGCTTGAAAAATAATGGCACTTTTTGCTGAAACGAATATTCGAAATTAATATTTCGTCCAACTTCAACTGATTGTATTGAAAAAAATTGTATTACATTAGTTGGGCAAGTTGCTTCAAAAGTTAGCACATTTAATAAGGTTTCTAAAATGCTATAACACTTACTACATTATTTCATAGATCAGTTCAAAAAATGGTCTTTCTCGAAGAAACACAGTTTCGAACAATTTTTTTCGAACTTTGCAAAGATGATTTTAGTGCGTCTAATACTTTAAAAATCCGGATTAATCAACATTTGAAAAAGGTGATAACATGAACCTACATAATCTATTTGAATGGCACGTGAAAAATCCAAATTTAATGAGACAAGACAGATTTCGATATTGTGAACTGGAAAAGTCATAGGACCTTTTGAGTTTCCAGAAGTCTTAAATGCTGAAATTGATTCAGATTTTCTAAAATCTTTAGTCAAATTTTATGGAAGACTCTTTTCTGAATAATCTTTTTTTATCACATCTCCCCAGTAAAAAAATATTTCTCTGGAAATAATAGTTATTGAAACACAAATAGAGGCCTCACTTTAATGAAGGATCCTGTAATAAAAGATCCTTTAATGTTGGTCGGATATTTGAGCTGTCAAAACGACTTATTTCCTGTCAAATTTATTATGACATTTCCTTTATTTTGACAGTTGTGAGAAGCTGTTTAACCTAGATGATTGCGAGAACTGTCAAAATAAGGGAAACTTCATTTAAATTAGGCCTCTATTTGAGTTTCGATAACTCTCTCATAAGTGGCATGTATTCCAGTAAATTTGACAAATGATTTCGTGGAAGATCTAAATGAATTTCAGCATTTAAGTCCACATATTCAAGTCAAAACGATATTGAGATCTACATTGTCTCATTAAATTCGAATTTTTCACAAGCTACTCTACAAGTAGTAAAAAGTTGTAGTTCAGGCAATACAAATTTTGCCCACCCTGTACAGGGTGGGCATATTTCGATGTTTTAGCACTACAACTTTTGAACCAGTGGAGATAGACAAAATCTGATACCCCATTCTCGATCTCTTTTTCGAAGAAACTAACAAGAGTTGTATTCATTTTTGGCTACCTTCTTTTGTTTTCGAGTTATAAGCGAAAATTGGAAAAATGTCGATATCGGAAAAAATTTATATCTCCGCTAATACTGATGATAGAGCTCTGAAATGAAAACATTCTACAGACACTATTTTTACGTAGAATCCAGTGACATGCTCGTCTTTTTTGCACCTTTTTAATTACGAAGCTATGACCCAAAGTTTTGTTTTTTCAAATGGAAACACTATATTATTTCTGGTCCATTTTCTGAAAGCTTCATTTTTTCTGATTTCAAAAATATATAACATCGTGAGGTTTGTATCAATATGAGTATAGAAATTGGTCAAAAACCTATTTTCATATGAGTCTCAATACTTTCTATGGTTTTAACTGTTGAGCACAGAAAAATGGAGCTTCCTATAACAAGAGCATAGAAATGAAAAGACTACTAGAAAAAAATTGTGGTAATTATACGATACTAAATTTTTCTGTGCTTATCAACAATTGAAACCATAGAAAGTATTGAGACTCAGATGAATATAGGTTCTTGACCAATTTCTATACTCATATTGATTTATTGATACGAACCATATATTTTTGAAATCAGAAAAAACTAAGATTTCAGAAAATGGCACAGGAATCTAGTGTTCCTATTCAAAAAAACATAACTTTGGGTCTCAGATTCCTATTTAAAAATGCTGCAAAAAAGACGAGCATGCCTCTGGATTCTACGTAAAAAAGTGTCTGTATAATGTTTTAATTTCAGAGCTCTATCATCAGTGGTATAGTGGCAAAATTTTTAGTGCGGCTAAAAAGTGACATACCAATGGAAGGAAGGTGCATAGGTGCTGGCTGATGCCTCAAATAAATATATGAGGCACCCACACATTTTTCAAGATATTATTTTATTTACTTGCTCAAATGATTTTAATTTTATTTTTTCTTATTATCATTATTTTTTTTACTCAATGAAACCACTGTGGGAACGCCGTTCCCATGCGTTCCCGCTCCACTACACCCCTGTCTATCATCAGTATTAGCGGAGATATTAATTTTTTTCCTATATCACCAATTTTTCAATTTTCGCTTATAACTCGAAAAAAAAAGAAGGTAGCCAAAAATGAATACTACTCTTGTTAGTTTCTCCTAAAAAGAGATCGAGAATGGGGTGTCCAATTTTGTCCATCTCCTCTGGTTCAAAAGTTGTAGTGCTAAAACATAGAAATATGCCCACTCTGTACAATCAGTTGAAGTTGGTCAAGATATGAATTTTGAATATTTGGTTCTGCAAAAAGTGACATTATTTTTCAAGCTGGAACAATTGGTTCAATATTGAAGATCACAGGTTACAGAAGCAACATAGGAAAAGTAAAAAATTGTAGCAGCACTAGTTTGAGAATCTTCACAGGTTGTATTTTCTTGAATAATCGAAAATGCAGTTTAATCCGAAAAAGTACACCGCTTAGTTTTTTTTCAATATCTTTCTGATGGCCACTGTCAGCCTGTTAGCCGATACCGGAACACCCTGTATACAACTTTCTTCATTTCAGCTCAACAAATCGGCAATCCTCAAAAAAACGATAGAGTACATCAGATTCCTTCAGAATTCAAACACGAAACTGAAACAGGAAAATATGATGTTGAAGATGAAGGCGAAACAGAATTCCCTCAAGGATCTTCTGACCTCCGGCACCGATTCTTCGATGTTTTATCAACCGGCTGACACCCCACCTCACTCGGACGTTTCTACGTTGTCTCCCGAACATTCTATACCTTCGAGTCCGGAGTATTCAACTCTTATCAAAGACGAAAGCGAAGATGAGTTGATGCCGTTAGCTAAAGGAATGCTGGATCAGACGAAAATTACGCTTTGCATGTTTATGTTTGTTCTTCTGGCCTTCAATCCCTTTGGATTCGCCTTTAACCGTTTCTCTGGGAATGATGCTGAAACAAAGTACGATTCCAGGAAGTTCTTGAGTTTTGGTGAGTTTATTTTGCTTCGTTTAACGATTTAGGAACATTTACTTCCTTCAAGACTTATTGTCATCTCAGCATACCTTGGAAGCATTAATTTCTATGGGTCCATCACAGAAACAAAATATTCAAATGTAACCTAGAAAAGTATTCATTATTTTTTCCTAAGGTTATAGACTAGAAAATTGGAAACGCCTTCATATCTCCAATATCAAAAACCATCTACATACTATTTTCGGTTGCGTTAGACATTTGAAGTTCTAGATGGCGCTGCAATCGCGTTTACTGAATTTTCCGATGCAAAACTCTGTATTCTATCACGGCCTTCTAAATCCCCTGGCCCCGGCATTGCCAAGAGCGGCAACGCTGCACTGAGGGATAGCCACTGTCCATATTAAGGCGGAGGTAAAGAAACAAGAAACGTCAAGTCCCGCGTTTTTGTTGTAGCCTCCTCTCAGTTTAGTGTTTATTCTGCTCATTTATGCGAAAAAATGAATGAATTTTAGTTTCCTATTGCGATTTTTCGAGTTCAGTGTACAGTAAAAGTGTTTGAATAATTGGTCTATCCATCTATCTATTATCTAACCTATCAATTCAACTTCGACTTGAGGTCATCTGCTTTGAAAAATGGTCAAAACGTACTGTATTTCATAGTGTAGAAGTAAATATCCTTTTCCCAAAATGAAGAGTATATCAGTTGTTTTAGTTTTACTAAAGATGAACAGCGTAAGCTTTAATGGGTGGGGGCCATACCTCCAAATTTCATTCTAACGAATAATACTTTTGTTTGCGAGAAACATTTCGATTCTTTCTAAATGATTTCAAACTATTGTTTCTGTAAGAAAAAACACAAGTTTTTGTTATAGCTCAGCAAGGAAACCCCTTGTGAAAAAACAAAGTACGCTACTGGATTTCTATGAAAAAAGTGTCTGTATAATGTTTTCATACCAACATCCTAACAGAAACAGAGATAATACCAAAGTTGAAATCGGCCAAATTTCAATTTTGGCTTATAACTCGAAAACAAAAAAAGATAGAAGAGGAATGCAGTTGATGGCATTATCAGTTTCTCTGAAAAAGACCACCGTAAAGTGTCATTCATTTTCCTCTAACTCTCACGGTTGAAAAGTTGTAGTTCAGCTATCACCAATTTTGACTAGCCTGTACATACTAAATTGAATTTTGATAGAACAATCTGGGCAACAAGACAGAAAAGGGTTTTTGGTCTGCTCAGGGTGATACTTTTGATCTAGACATTGTTTCATATCAATTGGTATTAGATAACAAATAGTCATTCTTTGAAATTAGAAATGCTATACCATCTTGCTATTGCCTCAAACAATTTTTAAATTTTATTAGACATTTGAAAGAATAGATAGCGCTCAAATAACAGTAGTTGCTTCATTTCCAATCTTTCAAAGCAAATTTGTTTGAAATATTCAAGCTTCACAATGGCTGTGAACCTTGGAAATTTTTGTATTTGTTCAGTTTCATGGGTGTAAATATTTGAGCTGCAATAAAGTTGTGAAACCACCAAATGTCTGGGTGTATTATCGAAACTGATTACTCATTTTAGGTTTCAACTACTCATCCTCATTCGACTTGAGCAGCTTATTGCTTTGGTTGTTCAACAGTGTCGTTTTGGGTTTTTGTATGATCAAAATGTTCGTGTATGGTGATCCGATTATACTCAGTAAATCGAAGGAGTCCCAAACTTTCTGGAGGCATAGGAGACAGGCCGATATGTATCTAACTAAGGTATGAAAATTAATTCAATCTGTATAGGTACATAGTTCATTGGCAGTTGACCTTGGAATTTTGACACATGAGAGGTTATGACGTCTGTCAAAGCATTTTCGGGTTTTTAATCAGCTCTATGTCAAATCAGCCCATCCTATATAAGTCATAGTTGATGCACTATTGCTAAACTATAAGTTCAGATTCAAATGATATAAATTTTCTTACATCGAATATTATATTGATACTATTTCCCTTGAAATGATTACTTAACTAAGCGTCTTTTAAAGTTAATGGTTGCTTAAATTTCCAATTTGAAAAAAAGAATTTTTGATGTTTCGTCACTATTAACTTTGACAAAGAATTTGTGACCTCCTGTATCATATTCTGAAAATCGGAAAAGAAGCATCAGCCTTTCATTTCTGAGATTCCCAAAAATGAGAATTTTTAACCCTCGGAAAGGCGCCCCTAATCCGTCAGATCAAGTGCATGTTTTTTTCTAGTTTCTCACGGCGGTGTTTGTCGCTCAGGGGTGGGACTTTCTGTAGCTTCTTGATTTTATATCGCGATCATGTATGTGCGATATCAACCTCCTCAGAGTCTTGATGTTAGTCGAAAAGAGCGCATTAATCTCCTAGATCAATGGCGCTCGATAACGTATGTGCCATCAAATTTGATTTTTTTCAGTATTTCTGGATGAAAAAGTGGTGTACTCGCGCTCCCAACTCCCGAACAAAAGAACAAGTAAAGATATATTTCATCTTTATTGCAATTCTTGATATAATCTGTGAGTTGAAATGAGCCCGATGAGTCTTCAAGTATTTTTTTTTTCAGGGTATAATGGCTTCAAACTCAAGAAAATGCAACTTAATTAAAATCACTGTATGTGTCAAATGCATATTTTCAGGAAGTATCCTAGAAATTATAGTAAAATATACGAATATAAATATACAGATAAAGGGCAACAAATCTTCACTAGAAAAAGGAATGCTAAATCGACTGATATCGTACAATATAAAAGTTCCATTGTTCTAGTTTGCCCGGCAGTGGTTGTCAGGAGTGATAGACACTTGTTTTAGTTTCATATATAATCACAATTACATTTTGTTTTTATACAAATATCCTTGTTATATTGAAATCCGCAGAATTTATCTTTCTTTAATTTCTACCGTCAATTTTTATTTATGTTTTGGAATTTTCTTCATATATTATGTGTATTTGAATGATAAAACTATTTTTCAACGACCACCCCATTTTCTAGCAATTTTTTCTCATAAAAACATGAATTTCCTGACCTAATCTCACAGATGAGTTGCGCCCGAAACCTTTAGGATTAGGGTTGCGCCTGACCGAAGGTTAATGAAAAAACCCCGAAGTTGTCTGTATTTCAATTTTGAGATTTTTTTTTCGTATTTCCTCACTTAAAGAGAATTTTCTCTGGAAAATTCGAACTTTTCGAATCAAAGAGACTCGGAATTCAATGGAGAATCTATTTATGCAATAAAAAATGGGTCTTCCCATTTGAAAAACGAAAGTTGATGTCACTTCCAGAAAAACCGGAAGTCCTAGAACCTTAAAAAAAGTATACGAGAAGTCGTCTTCTTACTTGAAGCTCACCTTCAGAATTTCAATCCTGAATCTTGTGTCTTTCCTAAAAATATTCTATAGAGTTATAAAGCCATATTCGTTTGACAAATTATTTCAGGTTATGTTCCCATCCTCAAATATCTGAGTGGTCATTATAGAAGCACTTAAATTTAAGGTTAGTTTTAGCTAACAAGATGTCACTTAAACAGCCGATGCAAAGTAATTTATGTTAAGGGTTCATTTTAAGGGAAACTTAACCCAAATAGACCTGAAATTTTTTTTCTTTCATTTCAATGAGAATTGTGTCAGATTATAGTTTCAATGGAGCCTTTTCATATTTTTCATCTTGATGTGTACTTATTTTTCACGAAAAGTCAAAATTTGTGGTGTTCTTTTAAAGGAACGGTAGGTTTTTGAGCTACTAAAATTGATTCTATAAAAAACGAACATTGAATTATAATATGTCGTAATTATAGAAGCAATTTTTCGGATGTTATGCTATTTTATATTTAATACTTATAAAATATTGGTTTTTATGCCACACTTCACAATTTTTTTATTTTATTCTGGTAAACAATCAGATGGTCTACTCTGACCTATCTTGAAGATTGGTGTAAACTCTTTGATTGCTTAGATGGTCCTGTTTTTGTTGTTTTTCTATTAGTTTCCAGCAATCTTGTTGCGATGATAGCTAGTCTAGTTTGTTACTATTATTACTTGTTTGGTGCATGGAAATACGAATAAGAAATTAGTAGGCGCATGAGCAACATTATTGTTATTTCAGTTACAGAAAACTATTGAATTATGTACAGAAGGAAATTTTGCTATCAGGTGGTTCTGAAATCATATCCAGATTATCTGCATGATGTAGTATCTCATGCAGAGTCAGATTATTTTTCCAATAGTTATAACAATATATCCAGGTAATATAGTAGGTGATAATCCTACCGTTCCGTTAAAAGAACGCCTTCATTTAGGTAGCAAAAATCAGGATTTGAAATCATGGAGAAGATAAATTCGCCTCTTATATTATTCATCCGACCATAGATATAATTATTTTATTCGCAAAAGCGATGAAATAAATACATATGAAAAAATACACCACCGGACAAAATGAGGTATTGCAACAATTGATATATTTATGAAGTTAACATGGCTTTAAAGTGAATTTGAATACTGAAGCACTTTGTAGGTTATATTCAGTGTTGAAGAAAGCATCAATTTATGTGTTTATATTGACGCCTTCTTTGTTTCTTTATTTTGAGGATGAATAGAAAACTTTTAGATAGGTGTTCTTTATACGGAACGGTAGGTCTATTTGGGTTAAACTAAATGAGTTTGGTGCAAAAGGCTCTAAGACATAGTTTTGACAACGTCGTTTTGACATCTCATGTGTACCAACCTTACTCTGTTCTTGTTATGAAAACTTAAGAAAATTTAGCAACTAACTTGCTTTTATGAAATGGAACGTACTGTAGTAACGTATTTATTCTTTAATAGGGTGACAAGTTGGCCGCTAAACAAGAACTGCTCAAATGTTTGAGCATATACGGAGTCAATTTACCCACAAGCCGAATCGAACTGTTGCTTTCTTTATGTTGGCAACTCTTCCGTCAAATCCTTCACAGGTTGTGGATTGGCCGCTGGTTGTCCAGACATGCAGGAGGCTTTCTCATTGACGGGTACGTGAACTACACTCCCCTTCAATAAATTCCAGACAGGCAAAATTTGTGTCAAATTCGAAACCCTGTATCTATTTTCGTGGTTCTCCGATTTTGTTGCAATTTTCACCAGGTATAGTATTGGGTCTTGTTATATTAACCTGAAATATACTTTGCGAAAATACCTGTGGTTCATCCGTTATACAGCGTGAAACAAAATCTTGTTTTATACCCTTCATTTCTAAACACCCTGTGGTAAATTCGAGGCGGAAAATTCGATATAATTCAGTTTAAATTTGAAGCGTGACCCTTTCTTAACAAAATGTTTCGTGATTCACATCAGTATCTGCTTTTAAAAAAGATATACATTTTCAAAGAAAGTGTTGCATTTTTTCAATTTTTATAACAATTTTAAACATTACAATACCTTATTGACTAGTTAACATAAACAAACATCTGGAAATTAATAGCGTGTATTTCCACCTCGCTTTCTCATCGCTTCTTTCATACGACGTGGCATACTTTCAATGCATTTACGAATTGCTTCTGGGAAAGCAACAATTTCTGTTAATGCAGAACAATGCTAGGCCTCACGTCGCACGGGTTGTAACAGAATACTTAGAAGAGGCGAATATTCAACGATTGGTGTGGCCAACCAGAAGCCCGGATTTAAATCCAATTGAACATGTATGGGATATGCTAGGTAGACATGTTCGAAATCGACAGTCCAACACCTTGCCCGATTTACGAACAGCCCTTCTTGAAGAACGGGGAAATATTCCCCCAGAAGCAATTCGGATATGCATTGAAAGTATGTCACGTCGTATGAAAGAAGCGAGGTGGAAATACACGCTATTAATTTTGAGATGTTTGTGTATGTTTGCTAGTCGATAAGGTATTGTAATGTTTTAAATTGTTATAAAACTTGAAAAAATGCACCACTTTCTTTGAAATTGTGTATCTTTTTTTTAAAGCAGATACTGACGTAAATCAAAAAACATTTTGTTAAGAAAGGGTCACACCTCAAATTGAAACTTGATGATATAAAATTTTCTGTCTCGAATTCACCACAGGGTGTTTAGAAATGGAGGGTATAAAACAAGGTTTTGTTTCTCCCTGTATAACGGATAAACTACAGGTATTTTTGCAAAGTAAATTTCAGGTTAATATAACAAGACCCGATACTACACCTGGTGAAAATTTCAACAGAATCGCAGCACCACGAAAAAAGATACAGGGTGTTGAATTTGACAAAAATTTTGCCTGTCCGGAATTTATTGACGGGTAGTATAGATTCAGTTTGACATAACCTCGTTGCAGGCCTACTAGATTCGAAGCTCAGACCTCATGTTGCGAATTAGCCATGGTGTACCACGACCTTCATCAAATTCAGCTCATAGAAGGACCAGAAACCACCTGCCACATGATGGGGTTCACTATAGCGTTAAACGCCTTGAATTTAGCTGAAGCTGCCAAATCCAAGCTCCGAACCTCTCAGTACGTAGACGTTTTCATCGGGATAGCCTTGAGGATCAAAATGTCCTGTCCATCGATTCTGCAAGGTATCCAAAGGTGAGGCAGCTTGAGTGAAAGAATTAAACATTTTTTTTTAAACAATGATTTTGCAGGTATTATTTGGGCCTCGCTAAATTGGCTGCGTCCAATTCATGCGATCCGATCCCTTCGAGGCAACAGTGGCTGCTCACTCCGGAGGGATATAGGTTTTTCTTGACTCAGCAATTCTCGTTCGAGAATAAGCATAACGATCTGTTGTTCTCGAGTGTTACCAACCCGATGGATCCGTTGTCTTACGTTGTTAAGGTGAGTTAACGGATGAACCGAGGTAGCAAGTTAGGTTAAGTGTACTGCTCTACCATATACAGGGTGATTCGAGAAGACTCTTCGGTCTTACAATCAAAGGTTAACTTTCAGTTGAAGATATTTTATAAGTCAACTCAACCAAGAAGTTCTTAACCCGAAATTTCGTTTCGATATTTTTCTGAATAAGAGCGCGGATTATTTTTATAGAGATCACATACATATTATCATTTACGACAATTATGAAATTTTTTTTTTAAAGGTGCAGACTTTAGGGAACTTTATGTTTTTGGGAATTTCTAAACCAAGTACATAGAACATTTGACTGCTCACTCAGCACTAAATTTGTTGAGAATTGTATTTTTCTTTTATATGATCAGTTTTTGTTGCTTTGAGTATTTGATATTTTCCCAACACTTCTTCTAAAACAACCAGATTTTAACATCTGCCTACTCACTATATTACAGGCCTAACTTTATTGAAGGTTCCTGTAATAAAAAGTCCCTTAACGTTGGTCGTATATTTGAGCTGTCAAAACGACTTATTTCTTGTCAACTTTATTATGACATTTCCCCCTATTTTGACAGTTGTGAGAAGTTGTTTAACACAGAAGATTTCGAGGACTGTCAAAATAAGGGATATTTCATTTAAATATGGCTGTCCTTTATCTAGGTTAAGTACAGGAAACCTGTTTTTTTTTATTGAAGGCCATCTTAAAATCTTTTGTGAATGTGCATGAGTAAAAGCCAAAATGGGAGAAACTTTTTTCAAGTTTCGATAACTCTCTGATAGAAAGAAAAGCAAGTAGTTAAATAAAGTTTCTCCTCATTTTGACATTAACTCATGAGCATTCACAAAAGATTTTAAGGTGGCCTTCAATAAAAACAGGTTTCCTGAAATTAACTTAGATAAATGACAGGCATATTTAAATAAAAGATCCCTTATTTTGACAGTTTTCCCAATCTTCTGTGTTAAACAACTTCTCACAATTGTAAAAATAAAGGAAATATTAATTTAACAAGAAATAAGTCGTTTTGACAGCTTGAATATTCAACGAACTTCAAGAGACCTTTTATTACATGATCCTCTACTATTAGAGGATGCAGGCCTAACTCTTTAGTAGTAGTTAGTAATAAAAACTCTCCCATACTCAACTTGAATAAATTACAGCTATATTTGAACATAAGTTCTCCCAATCTTCTCACAACTGTGAGAATAAAGGAAATGTCATAATAAATTTGACAGAAAAAAGTCGTTTTGACAGCTCAAATATCCGACCAACGTTAAGTTATCTTTGATTACATGATCCTTTAATAAAGTTGGGCCTGCATTTGAGATTCAATAACTATTCACTCATGCGCATTCACAAAGATTTTAATGTGGTCTGTAATAAAAGGTCTGCCATAGTTAACTTGAATACATTACAGCTATATTTGAACAAAAGATACTTCATTTTGACAGTTCTCCCAATCCTCTCACAACTGTCAAAATAAAGGAAATGTTATATAAATTTGACAAGAAATAAGTCGTTTTGACAGCTCAAATATTTGACGAACGATAAGGGATCCATTTTTACATGATCCTTTAATAAAGTTAGACCTGCATTTGAGTTTCAATAACTCTATTCACTCATGAGCATTCACAAGGATTTTAAGGTGGTCTTTAATAAAAGGTCTCCCATACTTCTTTTCTCTTAATCTTTTCACAACTGTCAAAATAAAGGAAATGTCATAATAAATTTGACAGAAATATGTCGTTTTGACAGCTCAAATATCCGACCAACAGTAATCAGTATCCGACCAACGTTAAGGGATCTTTTATTATAGGATCCTTCATAAAGTAAGGCCTGTTTTTTAGTTTGGATAACTCTCTATTCCTATATTTTTCCATACAGGGTATCCCAAATTGCTTGATCCTGGACTAGATAGGTAAAAACTTAGGACTGGACTCGATTTTCGGGAAATCACAATTGGTGAGAACCGTTTCACGATATCTTCATTTTTTTTTAAATTTTGATATATTATCGATTTCGAAAATGTACCATAACTTTTTCATTTACGAAAATATCTGAAAACGATTAAAACTTTCTAGAAGTGCCTTTTCACCGGAAATAAGAAACAATATTCAATTTTCTTTGTCGTGGAAAACAAGCACTTTTATATGTAAAATACAAAAGCATTTTTTCTTCATCTTATGTCAAAAAAAAAAATTAAAGATAAAAAAAAAATTTAAAATAATGCCTTATTCCTAGTGAAAAAGTGCTTCTTGAAATTTTTTATTTTTTTCAGATATTTTCGAAAATGAATAAGTTATGGCACACCTTCAATATCATGTATCTTCAAAATAAATGAAAATATCGGTTTTCACTACTGGTATTTTCACGGAAATCGAGCCTAGGACTCCTCTCAACGTTTTTACCTATCTAGTCTAGAAGTACCAGAAACAGCCAAAATCAAGCAATTTGGGATACCCTGTACAATGTACATTCCAATAATTCTTCAGACTTCAGACCCATTGATAATATCAATCTGACAACTATTTGCTAATTCAAGGCAGAACTGTTTCATAATCCTACCATGTTTAAGCATCCTATTCGAAATATTGTCAAAAATGGCAAGTTTACAGTCCTGCTACCCACTTTTCAGGTTAGAAGGATTTAGAATTCGTTTCTACCAACACGAGAACATTTATATAAATGTTGTAAAACGACTTCTATGAGTTAACTGGTGTTGCTACAATAACCACCATTTGTAACTAGATATTGTAAAACTGCCCCCAGGATTTTCTCTTCCTGATTGTTTCTTGTCTATTTTTCCAGACATTTCAAGAATATCTACTGGAGAAATCTTTGGAAATTCTCATATCTCCTGGCAGTAAAAATGAATTCTCCAACAAGGATGGTTCAGAGGTCGCCGATGTCGAACATTATGTACAAATATTATTCGAGAACTCAGCCATGGATGCACAGACTTTGTTCAGCTCCGATACACTCAACCGTAAATATTCCTCAACATTCATTACTGATTTTCATCAATAATCACCATATCATTGAAGTTTCATGCACAATCATGAACCATATGAAGAACCACTTCTTGCACTAGTGGAATAATGAAATAACTTTGTACCACTAGTGAAATAACTTCAATCAGACACATTAATAATCCACATTTTTTTTCCACTATAAATTTTCGATTTTCCCCATTCCATTCACAGATTATCAAGACGAAATAGCCATCTGGTGGACATCTTTCGTCGCAATCGCTTGCAATTGGTTGCTAGGCGAAGAGAAGACGTCGCAGAAATTGTACCAGAAGATAGAGTACATCCCAGACGTCCTCGCCCTATCTGAAAATCCTTTACCAAAAGCCGTACTAGCTGCATACACCGCAAGGAGATCGTATCTGACCAAAAAAGACGTTTCCGCCAAGAATGTGTTGAAGCAGTGCGACTTGGCAACGCTGCTTTTGGAAGACAGCATCAGATATTCGAGTTGCAAGAATCAGAATAATATCGTGTTGGTGAGTTTAAACTCGATATTTTGTTTAGTGTTGTTTTTGTTTCGAAGGTTTGGATTTTGTTAACGTAAATTTCGAATTATTTCGTGTTTTAAAACTCTTTGTAACTATATTTGATTAAAATTTTTTTTATTGTATACATATTATGCAGTTCTGATTCTCAAGGGTGCATTGTAGATGCATTGCACGTTTTTTTATCTGTGCAGTGTCTCCTCAGTGCAACCTTGTGTTCAGATGACAACTATCACTGTATATACTCGAAACGTCTAGTTATCTTTATCTTGTGTCGAATAAGTCCGATCGCGTTTCACTAGATGGCGTTAGAAAGATGAGGTTGACAGTTTTGTGGTAAGTTGAGCAATGTGTCAAACATGCATCACGCACTGTGTCAAGATATAAAAGAAACAGGACCAATGACAACACTCTAAAGACGACAGTATTATCAACCAACCACACAGATGATGGATGCAGCACAAAAATAATCTTTCAACAGCATCTATCTATTAAAAAAAATTTGACTGTAGAACGTTATGCAGTACACTGTGTCCCATTTTGATTGACACTGCACTGTAACTCAGCTATTACCCTGTATCATTTTTTTTGTAAAACTTTTAAGGGCATGAACAGAAATATTCCAACTATGTTCACTTTTGGAGATGATGTTATTTCTCAGGCCCTGAACAAGATGGAAAAAAAATGAAAACTGCTTGATATAGATATTTTTACAAAGAAGTTAGTGGCATATTCAGAATTCAGAGCACTGTTTTTAAGATTGGGCACCAACTTGGTATTTTTATATGGAATACCTTGTATATCTTAACATCAAACTTTGCAATTTTTTTCTGAAGAATTTAATATATCACAACCTAATCTTTAATAAATTTTAGCTCAAAAATTATTATTTTTGTTTATTTAATAGTAGGCCATGAATTCTTTCACCCACGCACAAAAGTGCAACATGCATAAAAAAATATTAATATTAACTTTTTTTTGTTTTCAACATTTTTAAGTTCATTTCAAGAACATATAACATGCATGTGTGAAAGAATTCAAGGCCTACTATCAAAAAACAAACATAAATATGGATTTTTCTGATTAGTGAATCTGAAAGTCATTAAAGATTAGGTTGTGCATCAATGTATTCAGGAAAAAATTGCAAAAATTTGACGTTAAAATATACGGGAGCGTTCTATTTGAAAAATATCAAGATGGTAGTGCTCTGAAAAAATATCTTGATGTAAAAATATCTATTATAAGCAGTTTTATTTTTTCTATCTTAAACAGGGCTTTGAAAGTTTTACAAAAAAGTCATACAGGGTCGCGAAAATCGCATGTCTTTATCTTCAATGATAGCTGAGATACTGTGGAGTCTCAACCAAAATGGGACACAGTGTACAGTTATCCCAAATTGCTTGATTTTGAAAGTTTTTCGATTTAGAAGATGTGCCATAACTTTTTCATTTTCGAAAAAATCTGAACAAGATAAGAACTTTCAACAAGCACTTTTTCACTGGGAATAAGACATGATTTAAATTTTTTTTATGAAATGACATGAAAAAAAAAACGGGTTCGTGTTTAAAATAAAAAAAATGGTTTTTTTAACGAGAAAAAAATTGAATATTGTTTCTTATTTCCGGAGAAAAAGCGCTTCTAGGAAGTTTAAATCGTTTTCAGATATTTTCGTAAATAAAAAAGTTATGGCACATTTTCAAAATCCATAATTTTTAAAAATTAAAAAAAAAATGAAGATATCGTGAAACGGTTTTCACTAATGGTGCTTTCACGAAATCGAGCTCATGACACCTATGGAATTTTTTACCTATCTGGTCCAGAAGTACCTTAAACAGTCAAAATCAAGCAATTTGGGATAACCTGTACAGGGTGGGCAAAATTGGTGATACCTGAACTACAACTTTTTAACTGTGAGAGATAGAGAAGAACGGAGGTCTTTCTTTGAGAAACTATCAACTGCATTCCTGTATGTTCTTTTGTTTTCGAGTTGTGGGCCAAAGTTGAAATCGCCCAAATTTCAATTTTGGCTATAATTCGAGATATAACTCGAAAACAAAAGAAGATAGAGGAATGCAGTTGATACCATTATCAGATTCTCTAAAAAAAGACCTCCGTAAGGTGTCATTCATTTTCCTCTATTTCTCACGGTTAAAAAGTTGCAGTTCAAGTGTCACCAATTTTGCCCATCCTGTACATAAAAATTGAATGTTATAATTTCGATATTATTCTTGATCTCGAAGAATAACAGATATTGATGATGATGTCTGAATTATTTCTTTTTACTTGAAATTCACTTCAAGTATGTGTTAACTGTCTTGTCTGTTTCAGTATGTACAATTGCTGATTTGTGATTGGCTACTAGAAACTAGGACCTCCTTGTGGGAGGATACATTGGACAACGACCCAACTATAACAAGAGTACCAACACCTGTACTTGCTGCTTTCCAGAAAGATTTTTCATCTCTTAGAGTGTTAGCTCAACACGTTCCTGTGAGTGTTTTAATTATTTCTTTTTTATTGTTCTTATTATTTGTCATGATTAATCCGATTAAAATTAGGGGTGGACGATTCTTTTGAGGTCTTCATTATTAAATTGTAGTAGTAGTCCATGGGTGGAGTTTTATATTTAATATATACAAAGAAAAAGTCTTTTCCACTTTAAAATTATTTAATCCTTTCCGATAACATCAAAAGACTTTTAGTGTTATCAGAAAGGATTGAATAATTTTAAAGTGGAGAAGACTTTTTCTTTGTATATATTAAATTTTTATTGTTGTCGACAGGTTGCCTTGCCTAGAGTTTATTTATACGAAGCTACCACAAGGTTGATGGCTGGAGCATCACCCGGAAGAACTCAGCAATTGCTTGACAGGAGTTTGAAGCATCGACAGGCCAAACCCAAAATTATATGTGGAAAAGGTAGGTGCCATAATTGTTTTCGGTTGAGGAATAATTGAACGAATTAAAAATTTTGGAGTTTAAACTAATTTTTGTGTTTTTTATAGTTATTGATATTCTAGGAGATAGGACCTGTCAGGAATCTAAAGGGGAGAGGGAGCACGCCACTGCCCTCTACATGGCTTGTAAGCACCTTCCGGGACTTCTGTCATCGCCTGGGGAGAGAGCTGGGATGTTGGTAGAAGCGGCTAAAACTTTAGAAAGAATAGGCGATAAGAAAAAGTTACAAGATTGTTATAAACTTATGAAAACGTTAGGTACTAACGCTGTGACAAATTGAAGAGTACATTGTTATTTTAGGATTGTTAATGATAGTTTTATTTTGTTATTATTTATTTAACGTAAGTAGTGATATTTATTATATTTTTATACCGTTGTAAGTATTGATTTTTTTAATAAAAAAAGACATAATTATTTCATTCTTTCTTTTTTTTCAGTAGTCAATGTGAAGAAAATCACACCTGAATACTTTGTGGTTGGGATTGTACAAATTATTGAAATTTGAAATAACTTCCCGCAACAATCAAAGGAACAGAAAAATTTTTCTGAATTTTTTGGTGATTTTCAACAGGCTGTATCTCAGTAAAAAATGGTCGTATGAGAAATAAAAAAACTTACTTTTGAAGCTTGAGGACTCTTGTTTCTTAATCTATCGGTTAATAATTTTTCGGATACCAGTAGCATTGCAATCTTTTGGTAAATCAGGAGGAAAAAATTTTCGGACTTGTTAAAATTTTTATTTTTGCTCTACGCGCATAGGAAATTTTTTTTTAGCTAGATCGATGCGAAGGTCGTATAGCCTATTCATTCAGCTCTAATTTGCTTTTTACGACCCTCCAATATGACCATTCGTTTTCAAGATATCTCATTTTAAAGGAAATAGATTATTTTTCACTCAACTGCCGATATCTCCGGAACTACTGAGGAAATTTTCTAAAAAAATCTGTCATGGTTGATTAAAAATGCATTTTAATATTCAAATAATCAAAAGGTTGTTGTGAATGGCAAAAACGTTGCCAACGTTATAATAACTAACAAATGAGAAAAGACTCTGTCATTTTAATTTCGTCCCTGTCCAATTTTAGTCTTGCGTTTTTTAACTGAATATGTTTGTCGAGGGTCCAATTATTAATATAAGTGACGATTTAGTTGTTTCTCTGGATATTGAAGAGTCTACAAGAAAAGCAAATCTGGAACTTCTACCAAAAAATCTGTTCAGCTGTACGATATAGCATATAACAATTTCCTGGCCTGGTGTATATTGAAAATTGTAAAAGGGAACTTCAGTGAAACTGTTTTCCTAGCATACTTAGAAGAAAAATCAAAAATATGGAGTTCTTCAACTTTGTGGAGCAAATTTTCAATGATAAAGGCAAGCGCCCTTGTTAAAAGCGGTGTGGATGTTAGTTAATATTTTAAGATAATAGCATATTCAAAACAGAAAAGTGAAGGATATCGTCCCAAAAAATCGAAAATTCTCCCTCGTGAACAAGTTGAAAAGTTTAAAAAGGAGGCACCAGATGAAAAATACTTGATGGATAAGGTTGCAACTATTTTCGGATTATTTGGAGCCTATCGCCGTGAAGAATTGTGTAATTTTTCAGTGGAAGACATCGAAATAATAAATAAATCATTGGTTATACAACTTCCAATTACAAAAACGAGAGTCAGTCGTTCTTTCACTAATATTGTGAAGTATGTAGACTATTTTCATAAGTGCTTTGCACTGCGCCCTTCTGTCATCAAACTCGTTTTTTCCTGAAATACATGAATAATAAATGCACTGCCAATCCAGTTGGTATTAATACATTTGGAAAAATTCCATCTACCTATTGTTGCCGAATTCCTCAAAGTGCCAGAATCAAAGCAATATACAGGACACTATTTTCGAAGATCCTCCGCTTCATTTCTAGCAGAATCAGGAGCAAATATTACGGATAAAAAAAACGTGGTGGATGGAAGTCTGCGACGGTAGCCGTGGGATATGTTGATCATTCCATTGCATATAGAAATGTCAATGCTGAAAAAATTCTCCCAACCTCAACAAATTTTGGATCATCATCATTCAATATTGCACTTCCGGTTTCTACAAGTACTGATGGTGCTGAGGATTCTAATAATGTGTTGCGAAGCTCCCTAACGTCACAGGTCATTAATGTTAGTACCTAATTGTTCTTGTTTCACCATTAATATTAATGTTCATAAGTAATGATTGTTAAATATTGATAATAAAAATTTGCAATTGCTCAATTTTTCTCATCTGATTTCATCATAAGAAAATGGAGTGCTAAAAACATTTTCAACACTAATGTTAAAAATATTTTTAATACGCTTCCACGTAAACAATCAATTTTAATATTGTTTGCTGTCATTAAAAGTGTCACTTATGCTTTCGAAAACGCATTCGTGTTGGAATAAGAGCTCATTCTGCAACTTGTTTTAGAATACACTATTCTACTTCACACCAGCTAGCAAGGGATAACTAGGATATCAGTAATTTTATTATAGTTCATCATGTCTGTCAAAATGTATTTTGCTTGATTCCCGTAAACTAGGAAAAGTTTCCATTGATCACTTAATTGTAATGATCGTGAATATGAAACTTATTTTAAATAAGATTTCCAAATATTTCAAAATCTCTGAAAAAAATAGCATATTCCATTTGGAGGAAAAATTACTTTTCATATGGCTTGTGTTAAAACTGATATGTCTTCAGTCTTCTAAAAGTTCCCTTCTTTACAATATGGGTTAACCTTTCAGAGAGAGAGATAAATCTATTTCTAATAAAATCAACTTTTATTTCCAAAATTACAAAAGTGACTATTCTCAAAAACTATTTTCTGTCAACTTGACTTTTCTAATATTACAAAAAAAAAACAATATGTAGGCGAATCCCAACAGCTTGCCTCCAATTACACATATTAGCCTCCCAATTGAAAGTGAAACTTTTCCTTCCAATCAAATAATATACCATTTCTGAGGTGAGAACATTCCACCTTACCCTAACAACGACCTGGGCTCGATCGCACGTCACTGATTGTGGCACCTTGAATGGAGGTTGCACCGAAACCACCTCGTTAATTGGTTTCACCGAATCGGGGGGCAATAATTCACTTGGCAATAATTAATTCTCACAATGACAGCTCCATTAAACAAAACACGCCAGGCGTTTCGGCCTGAGCCATTCGCTCTACTGAAGGTATGTTGCCACAATTTTGAGTCGAATAACTTGAGGGCATCAGCAGCATATTCAGAACAGATCATACTCTCCTGGGAAGGTAAAAAACCAGGAACTCTGGTGGAAGGATCGGCAATATGATCTTTGTTGAAAAGAAATTGTAGCTTTCCATTCAGATTGCCAAATTTCCTTGTCGCTTCTATTCATAAAAATAATAATTTATTAATCCCTTCAGGCATAACATTGATGTATGGGATGAGTAAAATATGCAACTCATGATGCTTAAAAAAATAAATAAACAACAATACTTTTAAATCATCAATTCAACAAACACGGAATGAAATTTCATATCGTACCATCATGATAAATGGAAAACATGTATGGCCCACAAGAACTTTATCATAGACACATTTAAATTATGAGTATTTAGTAATAAAAATCGAAGGAAAAAAACACAAATAACTGTGTGGTCTGATCACTCAGGTATTCCCCCACACTATAATATGCTTTCTGCAGAAGGAATTGTTTTATTTTGTTCTTGGAGGAATATCATTCAAATTTTTAAAAGCAGGTGGGAGATTATTATAAATGATCGATATATTCTTTGGATTCAGGGAGCTAAAATAATACAATACATATTGAAACAGAAAGGTACCTAGCTGAGGTTGGTGCAATACAGGAAAACCATACAGGTCTGTAGTATGATAAAATGAGGAATGGGAAAAACCTCTGCTGAAAAAATCCTTGCATCGCCCGTGAAAAAAAACTTCCTAAGTATCAGAAAAATGACAGGCATCCTCATGCCTGTCTATGGACTCAGATAAACAGATTCTTCACAAAACGACTCGCAATTCTTAATCTGAAATGAAAAAAGACAAAAGCAGGAAGGAAACTAATTATTTAGAATAAATTAAATTATTTTGAAATTAACCAGCCATTTCAGAAATGCATTTGTTACTTTATGTATATCCTCGAAAACATCTTGAAATTTATAAATGGGACAACTATTTATGAGTTGTTCTATAGTCTCCTCATTTTCCCCACACTCACAACTAGGGCTCTCAACCGAATTCCATCTGAAGAGCATGCTGTTGCATGGTTGATGGCCTGTTCTGATACGATTTAGAACAGACCATATTCTCCTGGGAAGGTCAAAACCAGGAACTCTGATGGATGGATCAGCAATAAGATGTTTATTGAAAAAATTGCATACATTCCATTCAGATTGCCAAACTTCCTTGTCGCTTCTATTCATATCAATTAGAAAATTCGACCAAAAAGGTTTACGATACTTCAATCTGGGGACCTTATTATCTGGAATATGTGAGTATGGGAAATGAATTTGGAAAGGAATTAAATTCGTTCCAAAAATTCAAAGCTGTTGTCTCTCTGCGAATATGGGGAGGGACAATATTTGAGAGGACTGGTAACCAAGAGGTACGTGTAGATTTGATAGTACCAGTAATAATCCTCATAGAAAAATTTAGTTCGGAATAATTTTTTTTTACATGAACACTGTTCAACCAAACAGGGCAACAATATTCAGTAGCAGAAAAAACCAAAGCAAGCGCTGCCGTACGAAGTATTGTTGCATCAGCGCCCCATGAGAAACCAGCTAGTTTCTGAAGAATATTGTTGCGAGTTTTGAGCTTCAAACGCAGATCATCTAAATGGGTGTTGAAATTTAGAGAGGAATCAAGTTTGATTCCCAGGTATCTAGGATTGAAATTATGTTTTAAGGGAGAAGAACCGAAAGTTACACTCAATTTTCTATATTTCCGATGATTATTCAAATGAAAACACGAAACCTCGGTTTTATTTTCATTCGGGCACAAACGCCACTTTAAAAAATAATTTTTTATTATATCCAAATCTGCGGAAAAGGTACTTTCTATTGTTTGAAAATTAGATTGATGAAAAACCAGAGCAATATCATCAGCAAAAATAAATTTTTCGGAAGAAGTAGTTGGAATATCACACAAATATAAATTGAATAGAAGAGGTGCTAAAACTGAACCTTGTAGAAGACCATTATTTAAAATTTCGAAATTACTACTTTTATTATCGACAAAAACTCGGAACATATTTTCTAATAGTCTAACCATTTTTCCACATTTTAAATGATTATAGAGTTTATAAATTAATCCATCTTTCCATACTGTATCATATGCAGCTGATAAATCCACAAATGCTGTCCCTGTTTTTAAGTTTTTATTGAACAATTGAACCCTGATTCAATAATTGTGGCGAGGCTCAGAACCTGTTCACAAAAATTCCTATTTTTCCTGAAACCCCCCTGATAATTTTGTAATGATTCTTCTATAGTTGATTCTAATCTATATAAATAGAATCAATCTCTCTAAAATTTTGAAAGGGACGCTCAATAAACTAATAAGAAGGTAACTACTCGGATCAGAAGAATTTTTACACGTTTCAAAATTGCTACTGCTTTAGCTTTGCGAAATTCGGTCGGAAAATTGCCGGAATTCAATATATGATTACAAAAAGATAATAACCAAGATAGGGATTTTTTCCCGAAATGTTTGATGAATTCTGGATAAATTCCATCAAAACCGCAGCTTTTCTAGATTTTGTACATTTGATTGCTGGAATAAATTCATCCACATTGAATGGGTTAGAGATAACAGTTAGGTACGGTATGTTATATCGATTGAGGTGTTCAGTGGTGACACCAGCTTTGGAAAATGAGGGGAAAATTGACTCGTATAACGAATCTTAATTTTTTTAACCTTAGTGTCCTTAGTATTTCATATTCTAGTGGGGCTGTTTATATATATATCAAGCCAAGACTCCTCAGACGTAATCTACAAGGTTTTGACAATAGTAAAAAAGAAGAAGCATACGACGAAAATGCTTATTAGATTCTCCTGCAAATCCCATCTGTATTACCATCACAATATGAATTCGAAGAAATATCCGAATACAATCTTAAGCAATATATTTGATGTGATGTGAGGACTTTCCCGAAAGGAATGTTGAAGTCAACACATTTATTGGTTCCGGGAAAATGATATGAGAGCGTTCCTCCTCCAACTTTATATGAAAAATAAACTCGGGTCGGGAAATATTGAGGTGCACGAATTTCATTTTGGATTTTGAGCACGACATATTGTTGTTTTCATCAGACAGAATGGAAATATGCTCCTTGAAACTTAAAAAATTTTTGATGTCGATGGAAATTCATTTTGGGGGGATTATGTATTTTCTGAACCTTTCTTGGGTATTCAATGCGAGTTTCAGAAAAAACTACAAATATTATGAATAATATGATAGTAAAAGTAGAATTGGTTGTGTCGTTCCTTATTCATCAAAAGTTTTCGTTATTGAAAAATTATAAATATTTGTGAACTACTAAAACTGTGTGTTGGTACGGTCGGGGATGTAGCTCAGTGGTAGAGCGTTCGCTTTGCATGTGAAAGGCCCCGGGTTCGATCCCCGGCATCTCCATAATATTTTTATTGCAGTGTTAGAATTTTTTTCTCTGTTACATAAATTTTTTCTTCAAGGTACGGCCAAGTTGCTAAATCCAAGGGATGGAAATCTCATGACCGAGAAGGCCGAAGAATCAGAGCATCTGTACCTCTACCAACTCATCGATTCGAAAAATGGATATTCAACCGATTACGACACCCTCTATCAATGTGGGGTACAGCTTCATCGTGCATACTTATTAATTATAATGATAATTAATGACTTCATCAATACTCCATACCAGTATGACTTCATAATTTTCAAATCAAAATATTTCGAAAACGGTGCACAGTATCGAGTTTCATTAGGAATACCGTTTTGGTGTAAAATTGGATGATGTTTGATATCCTTTAAAATTTAGCCTAATAAATCTTATATCAAATAAGTTATGCTCAAAAAAACTTGGTACGAACCGTGTAACTAGCGTCCTTTATGGGAGTGGGACATAAAAACACATTCATTAGATGTATCAGCTTCCAAAACATATGAAATTTCATTACAATGTTGCTAGTAGTTCCAGCAAAATCGTAAAAAATGTGTAAATTTTTCTCTTTTTCAACGCCCTGTATCTTGAATATGGATGGCGTTATGAAAATTTTTCACAAAACAAACCCTTATTATTTTTCAGTTTTCTACCTATCCTAGAGAGGGTTGACCTTTTTTTATGAAACACCCTGAATATGGGTATTTACACTGAGCAAAAAAATTAACGCACATTATGAAAATCTCGAATGAAGGTGTTCCCAATGATAATTATTTTTATCAGATTTATGCATATGTTATCCACTTTCAACGTTTTTCTTCAATACAGATGTTTTTCCCAGCAGGAATAAAAAAGATGATATCGCACCCTCGCTACAAAAGTGACACAACTCAAAATTTACTTTTTTCGGTTTATGCTATGAATTAGATCAGAAAACGAGCCTAGATTGAATCATGGAAAATTTTTACCCACATCAGAGGGGTCCTCCATATATCATAAAGTTACCTACATATCAAAATTGGTGTCTATTTGATGTTTCCAATTAATGAGAAAATATTTAGCATTTGAATATTTTCGACTTTTGATTTTGAGTTGTGTCACTTTTGTAGCAAGGGTGCGATATTATCAGATTTTGAATGTATTGGCTCCATTCTAAAATCAGTTGTTCTCGATCAATTCTAGTGATCAATAGTTTTTCTTTCGTTTGATTTTCTACACTCGATCGCTATGCAACGCGAAACACACAATTTGACCCAAGAGGAATATGCCCGAGCCGTAGTTTTGCGAGAAGAAGGGTGGACATACACAAGAATTGCAGAAAGGTTTGGAGTTTCCCATACAAGTGTGTCCAGAATGTTGAAGCGATTCAGGGAGACAGTTATGAATGTCCGGGGTAACAACTGCCATTCAAGAATGTTACTTGAGAGTTTCTTCGTTGAGACGAAGGTTTGCTCAAGAAAACCGCTTCAGAAAACTCATGGAGTGCAAATTAGTACTCAGACAATAAGAAATCGCCTCAGAGAATTTTATTTAAGGCCTCGTGTCGCGGCAAGAGGTCCAGCTCTTACTCCAGCCCATCGAAGGGCGCGTTTGGGTTTTGCGAGAGAACATATCCATTGGGAAGAGGCCGATTAAGAAAAAATTCTCTTCACAGATGAGTCTAGATTCTGCCTCTACCATTGTGATCGACGTTCTCTTGCATACAGACGTTCACATGAAATATATGCTCAGTGCAATTTCCTGAATACTACTGATTTCGGGGGAGGATCGATTATGGTATGGGCTGGAATATCTTTGACTGCTCGCACAGACCTAGTGGTCGTTGATAATGGAGCTATGAATGCTGGTAAGTATATAAGGAACATTCTTGAAGAGCATATAGTGCCATTTGCCCCAAATATTGGTGAAAATTTCATTTTTATGGACGATAATGTCAGACCAGATCGTGCGCGCATCGTTCAGGAGTACCTTAAAGAGGTTGAAGTCTCTCGAATGGAATCGGCAGCAAGAAATCCAGATCTCAATCCGATTGAGCAGGTTTGGGACAACTTCAACAGAAGGCTGAGAAGGTCAGAAAATCATCCAGCTACTTTTAATGACTTAGGAATCCAACTCGGAGAAAACTGTTAAGGATTATATCAGAACATTTCATGATCACTCATTTTGCGTCGTTGCCGAGCTGTAATTAAGGCAAGGGGTGGAAATACCAAGTATTGAATCACTTATCAGCATTTCAGTATTTTGAAAATTGTTCATTTCTCTTCTTTCATGTAAGATTCGGTGGAATCCTGAATTTTTCTTCCATTTAATGTGTCTCGTTTCGTTCAAAACCTTCCCGAGAGAACATAAAAAATAAGTTATAAAGTCAATGTAGAGTTAAATTTAATCAAAATTACGATTTTTAGAATGTGCGTTAATTTTTTTGCGCAGTGTATTTTTGTCAGAGTAAATTTTGAATTTTTTTTAACCTTATCGGTTTTGTTTGTGCTTTTTATGCATTTCTGAAGGCAGTTTACCATAGAACGTCGGGATAATAAATATACCTTGCGATACCTAGCCATGATAATTTCGCTCCGAAGCTATAAAACGCAGGTGGACAAAAATTTCCCCAAGAAAATCTGCAGTAACTCCAGCCATTCGAGAGATTTCCCTCGTAACAGACTCCGGAAAAATCCTCGACTCTCCTATTTACGAAAATCTAATGTAATTCTTATCACTTCATTTCCTCTCGTCTGAAATCTGAGATGTCGGAGATTAGAGTGGGGGGAGGAGAAAAGGGAGGACATATGAAAATTCGGCAACGCGGTATGAGTTGTCGCTTTCCCATAAATAAGGTAATTTCCGACCGAGCAGATAGCGATGTGGAATCTGCCCCAAATGCACGCCGTCTCATTTGCTGATGGGGTTGTTTATCTCCAAGAATATCCATTCTGGAGCATCCACTCGATATTCCAGCTCCTTTATGTCTGCTTATACTACTTAATTACTTTGTGATTACTGCGCTCTGTGTATCAGAATGGATATTTCGTCGTTTAGGATCCAGTTCCGTTCGGGTAAAACGCCGTTTTGACGTGGGAATGGACCGAGAGAACCTGTCACATTTAGAGTCCTACTAATATTATAAATGCGGAAGTTTGTGAGGACGTGAAGATGTTTGCTACTCTTTCACGTGAGAACTACAGAACGGATTCAGATGAAGCTTCACATCAATATACACTGCGCAAAAAACTTAACGCACATTCTGAACACCTCGATTTTAATGAAAGTTAACTCTACATCGACTTTATAACTTATTTTTTATGTTCTCTCGGGAAGGTTTTGAACGAAACAAGACACATTAAATGGAAGAAAAATTCAGGATTTCACCGAATCTTATGTGAGAGAAGAGAAATGAACAATTTTCAAAATACTGAAATGCTGACAAGTGATTTAATACTTGGTATTTCCACCCATTGCGTTAATTACAGCTCGGCAACGACGGTTCATACTCAAAACGAGTGATCTTAAAATGTTCTGATCTAATCCTTCCCAGATTTCTCCGAGTTGGATTCCTAAGTCATTAAGTGTAGATGGATGAATTTCTGAACTTCTTTGCCTTCTATTGAGGTTGTCCCAAACCTGCTCAATCGGATTGAGATCTGGACTTCTTGCTGTCTATTCCATTTGAGAGACTTCAACCTCTTCAAGGTACCTCTGAACGATGCGCGCACGATGGGTTCTGGCATTATCGTCCATGAAAATGAAATTTTCACCAATGAATGGGGCAAATGGCACTACATGCTCTTCAAGAATGTTCCTTATATACTTATCAGCATTCATAGCTCCATTATCAACGACCACTAGGTCTGTGCGAGCAGTCAAAGATGTTCCACCCCATACCATAATCGTTCCTCCGCCGTAACCATTAGTATTCAGGAAATTGCACTGAGCATATCTTTCATGTGCACGTCTGTATACAAGGGAACGTCGATCACAATGGCAGAGGCAGAATCTAGACTCATCTGTGAAGAGAACTCTTTCCCAATCGGCCTCTTCCCAATAGATATGCTCTCTCGCAAAATCCAAACGCGCCCTTCGATGGGCTGGGGTAAGAGCTGGGCCTCTTGCCGTGACACGAGGCCTTAAATCATATTCTCTCAGGCGATTTCTCATTGTCTGAGTGCTAATTTGCACTCCATGAGTTTGCTCAAGCTGATTTTGAAGGAGACGAGCGGTTGCAAAGCGTTGTCTCAACGAAGAAAATCTCAAGTAACGTTCTTGAATGACAGTTGTTTCCTGTGGCAGGGGCGGCCTTACCCAATGTGAGGCCCTGGGCGGAAGGTTTTTGCGAGGCTCTTTTTCATTCGTGATTCTATTTTCACAAAACGGTGTTAGTCATAATGCTTTTTATATGATTTTTCAAAATCGCCCACCTCTGAGTTAAGCCGGAAAACAGAGTATACAACCTTTCTAGCAAACCAAAAAAAGATTTTGCTTGAACAAAAGACGGTGCTGCATCTCCTAGGGTGAGATTCCAGCTATGACACCCACAAGGTAAGAAGTAAAGCAAGTGGATTTATTTCAAGAATAACGGTATTGGAGACCTCTTTTGTCACTACGCATATTGGCTCCGTTATCATATCTTTGACCTCTGCATTTTTGCAATAATATAACCAGTTGGTTATATCATTGAAGAATTAGAGTAGTTGCTCTAATCCACTTGTTATTATCCACTCACCGTCAAAGGAATATGTAGTTTTAGTTTTCATAAATTTTGTTTTTTTTTTTGAAGGATTTGTATTCAAGTTATATTTCGATGTTATGAATAATAAATGCATGAATGATAAATGAACTGCCAATCCAGTTGGTATTAATACATTTGGGAAAATTCCATCTATTGTTCCTCAAACTGCAAGAACCAAAGCAATATATAGAACACTGTTTTCGAAGATCTTCCGCTTCATTGCTAGCAGAATCAGGAGCAAATATTGCGGATATACAAAAACATGGTGAATAGAAGTCTACGACGGTAGCCGAGGGCTATGTTGATCATTCCATTGCATATAGAAATGTCATTGCTGAAAAAAATTCTCCCAACCTCAACAGATTTTGGATCATCATCATCCAATATTGTACTTCCGGTTTCTACAAGTACTGATGGTGCTGAGGATTCTAATAATGTGGTGCGAAGCTCCCTTACGTCAAAAAGCATTATTGTTAGTAATTGTTCTAGTTTAACGATTAATATTAATGTTCATAAGTAATGATTGTTAAATATTGATAATAAAAATTTGCAATTGCTGAATTTTTCTCATCTGATTTCAACATAAGAAAATTGAGTCCTAAAAATATGTTAAACACTAATGTTAAAAATATTTTTAACACGCTTCCACGTAAACAATCAATTTTAACATTGTTTGCTGTCATTAAAAGTGTCACTTTTAATGGCAGTTGTACAAAAAATGTTCTGAAATATTGTCGCACGATTACAAACCCCCATCTCAAGAAGTGAACTTTTTGTTCGTCTCACTCCGAACAAAGCTACACGATCGAGAACCCAACTTACATCTTTCAGCCAATGAATAAATTTATGAGGCCAAGAGCAAACAGCGAAGAACCTCGCAAAGAATCACTTCATCAAGTCTGACGAGGATAGCTGCTAGTCGAGGTGATCATTCCCTTTGTTCCCCTTTTTAATATTCGCATCTGTAACTAAAATCGAGTGGTCCTGATCTTTTAAAGATCAGCAGCTATCCGAGGGCTGTTATTAAGAGTTTCCTCCGCGGCTTGCCGACTTGGAAACTAATAAAATACTCTATCGCTGGAGTGTGAAAGAGACGACGTGCTCTTATTTCTTACAGCTGCGAGGAAACGGTAAATTACCGATGAGGCGGAATATTCTCCAGATTTATACACTGCTTGACTCGACCTCGCCTACCCGGGCTTCGTTCTTGCCCACATTTACATTGTAATATGATCCTCGTATATAAGCAGACACGGGAAGCAGCTTTTTCTCTCATTCAATCGGAATCGTACATTACTTCGTGATTTTCTCCTTTTTCTGCCCTTTTCTGCGGGAGTTTTCATAGCTGCTCGGGGCCGTAAAGAAACTTTTATTTGACTAGAGCGGTTTTTAGTGGGAGATGGAAATGCAGACAACTTGAAGAAGAGTCTGCTGATACAGAGAGAGCAATATGTTGATTTCCTCATCTCAAACTATACTCCCCGTCAATAAATTCCGGACAGGCAAAGATTTTGTCAAATTCAACACCCTGTATCTTTTTTCGTGGTTCTCCGATTTTGTAAAAAATTTTCACCAGGTATAGTATTGGGTCTTGTTTTATTAACCTAAAATTTACTTTGCGCAAATACTTGTTGTTTATCCGTTATACAAGGTGAAACAAAACCTTGTTTAATACCCTCCATTTCTGAACACCCTATGGTGAATTTGAGGCGGAAAATTTGATATCATTAAGTTTTAGTTTAAAGTGTGCACCTTTCTGAATAAATTTTTTTTTGATTTGAGTCAGTATCTGCTTTTAAAAAAAAGATATACATTTTCAAAGAAAGTGTTGCATTTTTTCAATTTTTATAACAATTACATTTACAATATCTTATCGACTAACATCTGAAAATTAATAGCGTGTATTTCCACCTCGCTTTCTTATCACTTCTATCATACGACGTGGCACACTTTCAATGCAGTTCCGAATTTCTTTTGGGGGAATTTTTCCCCAACAATTTCTGTTAATGCAGGACAATGCTAGGCCTCACGTTGCACGGGTTGTAACAAAATACTTAGAAGAGGCGAATATTCAACGATTGGTGTGGCCAGCCAGAAGGTCGGATTTAAATCCAATTGAACATGTATGGGATATGCCCGATTTACGAACAGCCCTTCTTGAAGAACGGGAAAATATTCCTCCAGAAGCAATTCGGAAATGCATTGAAAGTATGCCACGTCGTATGGTAGAAGTGATGAGAAAGCGAGGTGGAAATACACGCTATTCATTTTCAGATGTTTGTTTATGCTTGCTATTCGATAAGGTATTGTTATGTTTTAAATTGTTATTAAAATTGAAAAAATTCAACACTTTCTTTGGAAATGTGTATCTTTTTTTTAAAAGCAGATACTGACAGAAATCGAAAAACATTTTGTTAAGAAAGAGTCACACTTCAAATTAAAACTTGATGATATCAAATTTTCCGATTCAAATTCACCACAGAGTGTTTAGAAATGTAGGGTATAAAGCAAGGTTTTGTTTCCCCCTGTATAACGTATGAACTATAGATATTTTTGCGAAGTAAATTTCAGGTTGATATTACAAGAACCAATACTATACCTGGTGAAAATTTTAACTAAATTGCAGCACCACGAAAGATACAGAATGTTGAATTTGAAAAAATTTTGCCTGTCCGGAATTTATTGACGGGGAGTGTACATATCCTTTTTTTGATATACCGGATGTCCCAGTATACCTGTTACAAATAATTATTGTAGAGAGACAACAACTTCGAATTTTTGGAACAAATTCAATTCCCTTCCAAATTCATTTCCCATCCTCACCTATATTCCAGATAATAGGGTACCTAGATTGAAGTCGCGTAAACCTTTTTGGTCAAATTTTCTAATTGATATGAATAGAAGCGACAAAGAAATTTGGCAATCTGAATGGAATGTATGCAATTTTTTCAATAAAGATCTTATTACTAATTCTTCCACCAGAGTTCCTGGTTTTGACCTTCCCAGGAGAATAAATCTTATTAGAACAGGCCATGGACGATGCAACAGCATGCTCTTCCGATGGAATTCGGTTGAGAGCCTTAGTTGTGAGTTTGGGGAAATAAATAGTTGTCACATTTTTAAATTTCAAGATGCTTTCGAGGCTATATATAAAGTAACAAATGCATTTCTGAAATGGGTTGTTAATTTCAAAATAATTTAGTTTATCCGAAATAATTGGTTTCTTTACTGCTTTTGTTGAAAATTGAGCATTGTACCTGTCAGACCTCATCTGCATCTACGCCAATGATTACGTCTTTTAGCGCCTCGTCCACTGCAGCAAGTACAGCTCTATGGTCAGCTGATTGACTGCTCGCATCAAATTAACCTCCTCTATGTATTAATCAGCTGACAGATTAACTCATGTTCATTAATTGGATCATTTAATCTTTCTCTTTTGTAATCCATCTCTGCCTGTGATTAGACCTCTTCTTGTGCTAATCTTGTACATTAGAATTTTCAAAAAGTCACCTCATTTCTTGGAGTAGCTAATCTTCAAAAAGGTAGGTGAATTCTCATAATCATTAATTGTTGCACTTTCCATTTTATTTTTCTGCTTTTTACAAAGTTTGAAAATTTGTCCAAGTTTCAGATCATGAAAATCTATAGGAATATTGGTAATCCTTTCTCGCTTTATTTTAATAAGATCTGTATTGCGTTAAACTGATATATTTGAATCCTCTAAAATATATATTTTGGTATATTTTTGCAGTTCTCATAGATTTCTCAGATATCTCTAGACTCCTCACATGGAAAAGATTACTTGCTCCAAGAATAAACATTCTCATGTTTCTCTGGTAATAAATACTGATTTATTATATTCTCATGTGCATCTCATTCTCTTAATCAATTCATCTCATTTCTCAACTATTCACTTCTCAAAACATTTGCTGATTATTGTTCTCGAAATTCAGATGAATGAAAATCCTCTAATGCAAGGGTGAATCATGGAACCAGTCTTCTCTCTCGATAAAACCAAGTGAACTTATCTGCTTCACCTTGAGCGGTCTCCTCTAATATTAGTAAAACCATTCAACTGATATGATCTCCTAATTCTAAATAAGAAATTCTCAATTTCATTCATCTGAATCACTTATCAAGTAAGATCTCAACTGTAAATGTCGTTTCAATTGATTAATTTAGCCTCCTTTTTATATACCAACGTTGTAGATTATAAATATTCAGACATTCAGAAAACATCACTTATATTTCAGATTAGTCAATTGAATTTCAGAATATATCATATGAAATTCAGATTTCTCAATTGAATTTCAGAAAACATCAAATGTATTTCAGATAACACACTCAATTGAATTTGAGATATGGTCAATTATATTTCAGAAATGGCAATTTGAAATTCATTTCATACGCACATTGATACTACATATATTGCATTTCAGAAAATATCAATTACAGGTGATTCAGGAATGAAATAATGATAATAAATGAAATTTAGTTTTCACGTGCAACATTTAATCTTCAAACTGAAAAAATTTGAAGCCATACAGGCATGACTGCCATCGCAATTGCATCTGAGCTGAGTCAATAATATTTTCCAGGTATGTTAGCCTTTTTTCATTAACCCCCGGTGGCACACTGTTTGGAATTCTGAGGTTTGTTTTTACGTAAATTCTTATTTTCGACCATAAACTTTCAATTGGATTGAGCATGGGAGAATAAGGGCTCATCCTCAGCAGTACTGCTACTGTTTGGGTGATTACGGTCTTCAATCTCGAATGGCATGCAGCATTATCACAGATGATCATTCAATCTGATAACTGGTTCCCCATAGCTTGCCACTGTTGCAACAAACCCTCAACCCATTCATTTGTTGAAAGCGCTGTGAATGAACCTCTTAGACTCTCCATGGCTGATACACCAGCTGCAGACACTGTTGTCAATTGCATCTCCAATTGAATATGTACTCAATTTGCCTAATTTTCACTGGGTGTTAAGTGCTTCCTGAAGCTGCGGTTTTAGGTGAGGAATCGATTGAGAAGGTTTAGAATACTTTTACTAAAATCCAGTGATGAAGAAAAGAAAGAGTCAGTACCAAGAGATTTCATCAGATGATATTGGTTTTATTCATACATGGAAACATACCTGATTGAATATGATATATGATTGACGATATGAAAACCATTATGAAAATAAGAAATATATTACTCAAAATCCGACTTAAATTAGAATAATATTTGAACTTTCTGAATTACAAATTAAAATTTTTGAAATACAATTGACTAATCTGAATTACATTTCATGTTTTCTGATATTCAATTGATTGATCTGAAATTCAATTGACGCTTTCTGAGATTGAAGTGACTAATCTGGAATACAATTGACGGTTTCTGAATTACATTTGTAAATGGTGTAGGTTACGTTATAACCTCTTGAGAATCGTGAACACCCTTATGCGAGGAGTGCTCATCCGGGTTTACGTTCCAGAATCCCGAATTTTATCCGGCCAAGTTACCTTTCGTACCCGAAAAGCCGAAGATGGAGCGGCTCCCTACCGCAGAGTCCTTGCTTATGAATTCCGAAGCCAAACTGCAAGTCATGTGCTCCAAGATGTGAAGACAAAGGAAACCGCAAACCCTTGTTTCGCAAATTCCGGACAGATTTTGAATAAATGAGTACGCCCCATGCGGCTGAATCGAGAGTATGTGCCAGACCCCCGACGTTTTTGTTTCATCAAAGTGTCAAGCCGTATTGTGCCGCCAGAATTTCCTTGATTACTATAATAAGATTGTGTATAACCTATTTTCTGAAATCTTTAACCCAAATAGACCTACCGTTCCGTATAAAGAACACCTATCTAAAAGTTTTCTATTCATGCTCAAAATGAAGAAACGAAGAAGGCGTCAATATAAACACATAAATTAATGCTTTCTTCAACACTGAATATAACCTACAAAGTGCTTCAGTATTCAAATTCACTTTAAAGCCATGTTAACTTCATAAATATATCAATTGTTGCAATACCTCATTTTGTCCGGTGGTGTATTTTTTCATATGTATTTATTTCATCGCGTTTGCGAATAAAATAATTATATCTATGGATGGATGAATAATATAAGAGGCGAATTCATACTCTCCATGATTTCAAATCCTGATTTTTGCTACGTACATGAAGGCGTTCTTTTAACGGAACGGTAGGATTATCACCCACTATATTACCTGAATATATTGTTATAACTATTAGAAAAATAATCTGACTCTGCATGAGATACTACATCATGCAGATAATCTGGATATGATTTCAGAACCACCTGATAGACAAATTTTCTTCTGCACATAATTCAATAGTTTTCTGTAACTGAAATAACAATAATGTTGCTTATGCGCCTACTAATTTCTTATTCGTATTTCCATGCACCAAACAAAGTAATAATATATTCACCATGAGAAAAAAAATATCATTGACCAACCAAAACTCATGCAACATTAGAATATATGGGGGGCTTTGACTGATCTCGTAAAAACATGAGTTAGAATCGTATTTCGACAAGGACAAAAATTGTATTTCCCACTTCTTGCACACTGCTTTGACATGGTTGTTCAAAACGCAGAAATAGTTACAAACTAGACTAGCTATCATCGCAACAAGATTGCTGGAAACTAATCGAAAAACAACAAAAACAGGACCATCTAAGCAATCAAAGAGTTTACACCAATCTTCAGGATGGGTCAGAGTAAACCATCTGATTGTTTACCAGAATAAAATGAAAAAATTGTGAAGTGTGGCATGAAAACCAATATTTTATAAGTATTAAATATAAAATAGCATAACATCAGAAAAATGCTTCTATAATTCAACATATTATAATTCAATGTTCATTTTTCATAGAATGAATTTTAGTAGCTGAAAAAACCTACCGTTCCTTTAAAAGAACACCACAAATTTTACCTTTTCGTGAAAAATAAGTACACATCAGGATGAAAAATATGAAAAAGCTCCATTTAAACCATAATCTGACACAATTCTCATCGAAATGAAAGAAAAAAATTTTCAGGTCTATTTGGGTTAAGGGTCTTTTCTATCCCCCTTTGGATCTGAATGAAACAAATTTTTGAATTATGTTATTGCATCTGCAGAAATTATTGCACTATTTTATCATTAGAGAGAGAGGGAGAGAAAAGTTTATTCATGGCCATCGACCTGAGGTCCTTCAGCCTATTAAAATGCATACATTTGATCATGTATAGATAATAACAACAAAAAAACTAATTTATACATTATAAGTCTTCTAGTGTTTTAAATAAAGTCTGTGTAGGGTATCTTCTAGATGTTGTATATTGCTCTTCATGGTGATAGAGATTAGCGATGTCGTCTAACTCTTTAAGTCTGTTGAAAAACTTTTCGTTAAGAACATTAAACCTAGAATCAATTGGTGCAATCCTAATTCCTGCATACAGCATCTGGTTTGGTGGGTTATGTAAAATATTGTTGGGGTGTCTGATTCATGTGATAATTCTAAGTGTCGCTTCCACCTTAATATTTTTCATTGCTGGAGTTTCATCAAAGATATTCTTGAAGATAATCAATATCCAATGCTTTCATAGAAAAAACCATTTCAAATTTAGAGAGAATAATTTTGAGTTAAAACCATAATAACAATCAGCAAGCAACAACAAACCGTCAAGAACAACCAATTTCAATAAATTTGATTCCTTATGTTCATGAACTTTCAGAAAAAATTAAAAGAATTGATTCCGAATTCAACATAAGAACTGATTTAAAAAGAAATATTATATGATCTCTATTAACAAAAACTAATCCTTTGAATGGGAACCAAAAATCAAGAAATTTACTTACGATATTTCCTGTATTTGTGGAAAATTTAATACAAGAGAAACATCAAGACTATTAGAAATTAGAAAACGTGAACATAAGAATAACATAAAAAATAGAGATATTGGTAGATCGCAGATAGCAGATCATGTGTGTTCCAATATCGGCAATTACATGGTGGATTGGAATGGCACCAAAATTCTAATGACGGAATCTGATAATTATAAAAGAAAAATCAAGGAGTCAGCTTGTATTTTGTTGGATGAGGCTAATAATCTCGCCAATTGTTCAGTAGGAATAGATCGAATTTGGATGGATTTATTTAAAAAAGAACTTGTTTCAGGGAATTTTGAAATAAAATTACGATATGAACATCTAGTAATCAATATTAATTTATGTTCATCATATATTGACGAATGTCAATCAGAATATTGTCACGATTCTAAGAAATTGTATGAAAAATATAAATTGTCTGACGAATGAGTCTGATTTAGACTCCGAAACGTTACGCTTCAGAGTTCAAAGTGTTTTTTCTTTGTTCATTGTTAGGCCACAATTTCTTCTGGTAAAGTTTTGGCCCCTGACAAATTGGTGCTCAAATTTTTACGCAGGGGCCTTTCTTCTATTATTCAAAAAATTTGTCTTATTGTTTCTTGTTTCAGAGACTGGGAGAGAAAACACAAATTAAGTTTTCAGGAATATGCAAAGACCTCCCAGGCAATATTTCAATAGATATCAGGAAAAAATTTGTTGAAAAAATTCGGGTGCCCACATAAAAGCATGAAAGGCATTAACAAAACGAGGAGAGTTATAAAAAATTAAATGAAAAATTCCACATGAACAGACTTCGTCGAAATCGCATTATTTGAAATGGCTATTATTTGTTCTCTAGAAGCTGAATCGGAAAAATTGGTATACGAAAAAAATTTTCTTTCGACTTCAAGAATATATTCAGTAGCGTAGCGCAAAATTCGGGGGCCCCCTGCAAGATTTTAATCAGAGACTCCCCTCCTTCGGTCTATCTTATTTATGATTAGTTTTTCCCAAAGTTTTCCAAAAGAAAGATACTTAAGAAAAAGTGTTAAAAATAATATACAGGGTGTACCAAGTTCGACGGCTTATTAGACGTTTCTGGAGAACAGGACCTATTTGAAATCTGATTATGATATCGTTCGACCCTATCTACCGAGCTAAAATATTTTTGAAGCTTGACCGCCTTCAGATATACAGGGAATTGAAAAAATTTTTTTTGTGTTTTTTCGTTTACAAATTTGATAGAATATTCAATTTTGAATACATTCTCATTCAAATCGTTGCATTCGTCAAAATACTTTTTAAAATATCGAAAAAAACTGAAGAAAACAGGGAGACAAGAGTATTCGGTATTTTGTTTGTCGTTCCTAACCTAGATATCGTAAGCAAATTTCGAAAAAATCGTCACAGGGTGTTCCAAATGTTGGGTCGAAAATTGGGATCAACTTTCGTTTTTCGAATTAGAACCCTTTTTTATTATGATTGCGTTGGATTCTGCAAAGAAAAATAAAGGCAGTGTTCTAAGATATTTATGCCGCTAAAAGGAATAATTCTTTAGTTATTTGTGATTTTTTGATTTTATGTTCTATGTAGAGTCAAATTCATAAAATCTGTTCCATATCAACAATGATCTACGTTCATAGAAGATAAATTATTCCAATAGTTCACTTGTGACAGATCAATTTTCTGAATTTATTTATCATTGTTGATATGAGACAGATTTTATGAATTCGACTCTACATACGACATAAAATCAGAAAATAATAAATTAATAACTAAAGAATTATTCATTTTAGCAGCATTAATATGTTAGAACACTATCATTATTTTTCTTCGCAGAATCCAACGCAATCATAAAAATAAGGTTCTAATTTGAAAAACGGAAGTTATGGGCCAATCTTGATCCCCAATATTTGAACCATTTTTCAAAATTCTAGGAATGTATAATATTTCCACAGTCTTTGACCCCAAAAATGTGAAAACGGTTTGTGCTTAAGATATTTAGTATAGGTTAATAGGGGTTTATACCCTTAACCCCCAAACAATTTTTTTCTATTGGAAAAATATTGCTTGTGATATATCGGATGAAAAAGTCATTCGATGACCAACTTAGTTATGTGAACGAAAATAAAATTTTACCTTGAAATTTTTGCAATGAAAA